>SJYQ01000680.1:2986965-3009947 GCA_006410935.1 Redunca redunca
GCACTCTATCAGATCTAGCCCCTTTAATCTATTTCTCACTTCCACTGTATAATCATAAGGGATTTGATTGAGGTCATCCCTGAATAGTCTAGTGGTTTTCCCTACTTTCTTCAATTTAAGTCTGAATTTGGCAATAAGGAGTTCATGATCTGAGCTACAGTCAGCTCCTGGTCTTGTTTTTGCTGACTGTATAGAGCTTCTCCATCTTTGGCTGCAAAGAATGTAATCAGTCTGATTTCGGTGTTGACCATCTGTGATGTCCATGTGTAGAGTCTTCTCTTGTGTTGTTGGAAGAGGGTGTTTGCTATGACCAGTGCTATGACATTTAGCTCTTAGTCCCATATAAATATTCAGACTCAGAGATTTGATCCTTAAAGTTCTTATAATCCATATCACTCAGGACATCACACACGAGTTTCTGCCATGAGGGATGGGGGTGGATGAGGATGAGGACGGAGGCAAGGAAGGGGAAGCCAGAGGTCACATGGGTTGCCCCAACTCCCCACAAAATGAAGGTTCTGGGTGGGAGCCCAAGGAAGATGGGCTTTTCTTCTGCTCCCTGTTTGGAACCTTGGAGGACGTGCCCCCAACCCAGTGTGGGTGTTGGGGAGCCCAGTGCAGTGGCAGGAAGATGCAGTAAAGGTGCTGGACCAGGATTCCCGGGCTCCTTCAACTCCTCTGCGGTGTGGAGGGGACCCAGGGATTCTCTCAGACGTCCCACAACAGTACAGCAGGTAACCAAGGTCTGCTGGGAGCCAGTGGCTGTGAGGGGCCCAGTTTGGCCAGAGATGAGGCGGAAATCTCACCAGACCTAGGTGATCTCCACGGTGACCTGGTCACGCGTGCGAGGCCCCAAGTACAGGCTTTCAGTCCCTCGTCTTTAGCAGCGACATCAGCGGGAAGTCCAAAAGGCCGACCAGCACAGCTGCCTGGCAGGAGGGGCCCGTGCAAGGTCAGGACAAGACCAGGAGACCCGTCATCTTCCCACGAGGACCAGGAGTTTCTCTGTGCACCAGCTGCTACCCTGGGTATCAGGGTGGGGAGCGAAGAGCACTGACAAGAGTTGAAATCTATCAGCAAATATTCCCTGAAGAAGCCTGTGTCCACTGAAGGTGGTCATCTCAACCAGAGACAATATCAATGACAAATTACTCCCTTCTAATGCTCGTGGGAGAGTCTCGCGTGGAAGAGAACTATGGAAGGTTCATGGCCCCAGCACACCTGAATGGGGGTCGTGAGTCTGAGTTCTTCCCACCTTGGCCTGGAAGGATGATGGTTATGGCTGAACAGTGTCCCTCCACAGATTGCTAAGTGGAAGTCCTACCTCCCAGCACCTCAGAACATGACTGTATTTGGAGATCAGGTCTCTAAAAAGGTGACCAGGGTTAAATGAGGTCTTATAGGTGGGCCCCAACCCAAGATGACTGTCATCCTTAGATACACTCATAGAGAGGACACCCAGAGGAAAACCACATAAAGACAGGAAGAGATTGGAGTGACGCTGTCATAAGCCAAAGGACGCTACAGATCACTGGCCAAGACCAGAATCGAGAAGACACAGAAAAGGACTCTCCCCTAGAGTAGTGGTCCCCAACCTTTTGGCACCAGGGACCAGTTTTATGGGGCTTCCCAGGTAGCTCAGATGGTAAAGAATCAACTTGCAATGCAGGAGACACGGGTTTGATCCCTGGGTCACGAAGATCTCCTGGAGAAGAGAATGGCTATCCACTCCAGTATTCTTGCCTGGAAAAGTCCATGGACAGAGGAGCCTGGTGGGCTACAGTCCATGGCGTCGCAAAGAGTCAGACACAACTGAGCAACTAACACTTTCACTTTTCACCAGTTTCATGGAAGACAATTTTTCCATGGACTGGGGTAGGGGGATAGTTTCAGGATGACTGAAGTGTGTTACATTTATTGTGCACTTTATTTCTATTATAATTACATCAGCTCCACCTCAGCTCATCAGGCATTAGATCCCAAAGGTTGGGGACCCAGGTCCTAGAGACTTCAGAGAGAGCATGCCTCTGCTGACCACTTAATTTTGGGCTTTCAGCCTCCAGAACTATGGGACAACACAGTTCAATTGTTTTTAATCAAGTAATTTGTGGTGCTTTGTTACTGCAGTTCTATGAAGCTAAAATATACAACTTTATAGAAATCAAGCTTTCAGAAGGATTTCACTCAATCTAGGCAGAGTTAGAAATCTTCCCCCTGAGAGCAAACAACTTCAGATTTTGACCACGTGGTGAACTGGGGGCACAAGAGGTAGCAGGGCCCCTCCCTGAGCATGCCTCGCTCCCCCTTCCTGGTTTAAACCATCTGACCGAGAGCCTGAAGAGCAAATCCCGCCCCACCCCCGACCCACTCCAGGCCACCAGGGCTCCCTCCCACCCCACCAAGGAGGAAGGAAAAGGGATGGCAGAGAACACAGGTTTCCTTAGCTTTCCAACAGTTAGCAGGCCCGAGTCTGTTTTTTCCCCTCTTCCCTTCAAATTGGTCTTTCACGTCCCCAGTAACTCTTATCTTTCAGCAAACTCAAGCAGGCCCAGAGCAAGCTGTGAAATTACCAAACTTCAAAGGTTTCACACAAATCATCTTAAAGGCCTGACCTAAGCTCAGGAAAGCCCGAAGGAGGCTGAGAAATCACTCCTTATTTCAGCACTGTGTCACTGAGACGTTGTCCCACCTTGCAGGTCACTCCTGTCACCTTAACCAGCCCCACTGGGGTCCCAACCACCTCGAGACACCTGCACGATCCACCCTCCAAAGGCTGAGTTACAAGCTGTGCTCCAGGTCTGCTGGCAGCAGCTTGGATGTTATTCCAGGGGAGCGATGGCTGGGGCGGCCTCGCCAAAGCTTTGGTTTAATTTGCTGCTGTCGGGGTAGTTTTGCAGGAAGTGGGTGGAAGTGATGGTTCTCCGTGGCAATCAGTCTTAGTCTCGGCCACTGGTGGTGATGGTGCAAAGTGATACTGTTGATGGGAGAGGTGGGATGCCTTTGTGAGCTGGGAGAAGCGTGAGAAGACAGAAGTAATATAATGATGGTGATGATGATGATGGTAGTGATGATGGTGCATTTTCTCCAGTCCTGGAGGATTAAAATTTGATCTTTCTTTCTCCCTTTATTTTACATTTCTCGTCTGGATTTAGCTATTAAAGACCAAGAGAACAACTGATGGGAAAAATACTGTTGGTAGCATTTCAAGTCCTGGGCTTAGGTCAGGCCTTTCAGGTGGTTTGTGTGAAATCTTTGAAGTTTGGTCATTTCAGAGCTCACGCTGGGCCTCTTGGCAGCAGGTTCATTGAGCAAGAGAAGAGGTTTCCAGTCTTGAACTGGATGTTCAGGCGCTCAGTTGTGTGCAACTCTTTGCGACCCCAAGGACCACAGCATGCCAGGCCTCCCTGTCCATCTCCCAGAGTTCGCTCAAGTCTATGTCCATCAAGTCGGTGATGCTATCTATCTTGAATTGGATACCTTGGCACTTGTGTTCAACAGACACCTTGGGAGGATGTGTGATGATGATTGGGCGCTGCTTTTGGTGATGGAAATGTGAAAATGGATAAGACAGAGAGCAGAGCCTTCCTCCCAACCACCCAGGGAAAGATGCACACACAGGATGTGGCTGTGAGTGTCCGGCAGCCCCTGAAAGATGAGAGCGGCCCCCTAGCAGGGTCTTTTAGCCCCATAATGAGATGATAAAATGAGCCTGGGTCCTGCCCCAGGATCTGGCTGGCGGTGTCTGTCTGGGCAGCGTCAGTCCTGTGCAAATACGGGCCTTGGTGGAGCTGAAATCCAACCAGGGCCCAGGCAGCTGACACTCGTTTCTGCTCCAGGAGGTCATTTTCCTCTGTGTGGCTCACTCAGCAGGGACACTTTTTTGCAAGTCAGCCATCCAGACAAAGGTGTCTTTTTGCAGTCCATCCTCCTGGATAAGGCACTTTTTTTCCGCCCCCCACTTTGCACCATCTCCGAGCAGGTAAGCCACCCTGATCTAACAGAAGAGTGGCCTTTGTGTGGCTGCTTGTAGGAAATTTTGCAAAGGAGGGCAAGAGAGATGACCCCGAGGATGGCAAGCCTCGAGAAGTAAGCAACATAACACACTGGTTTGGGGAGGCCCGAGAAGCCCTCAACTCATGGGGAACTCGGCCGTAGAGTTTTCGTGTGAATGGGGCCATTCTGCCTTCAGCCCTCTCCACTTTTGATTTTATAGGGGAAGTCCAGGACTATAATCTTGTGAGGGAAAGGGGGCCATTGTGTTTTCTCTTTGAAATGGTGCAGTGCCTACATGGGAAAATAAGGCCCGCTCTTAACGATCATTTGGTACACACTTAATGACCAGAAAAAGCCTTTAATTTCCAGAGGTGGCTCAGAAATCTTGTCTAAGCACGTGGCCACAGTGATAACCGTTTAGTAGGCACTCGGAAGAGGGCATCGGAAGATAATGTCGGCGTGCAGAGCAGGGTGCCTACTGGGCCTGCCCACTTCCTCCTCTGAAAACATAGCCCCTTGTCTTCCGGGGATGCTGAGGCAGGGAGAGGCAGTGACTCCTGGCTCCCCAGGGCTCCAGCCTGGTCGCAGCAGACCCTGGGCCCTTGCCTATCCATCCTTCACTCCCTAGAGACCTGTCTTCAGCTTCTTTTCTTCCCCAAAGCCCCTGTATTTGTTTCTCAGAACTGTCTGACAAGTAAGCACAAGCGGGGTGGCTGACAGCAACAGAAATGTATCCGCTCACCATGCAGGACGCTGGAAGTCCAAACTCAAGGTGTGTGCGGGGTTGGTTCCTTCCTGTGGCTTCTGAAGGAGAGTCTGTCCATGCATCTCTCCAGCTTCTGCTGGTGGCCTGCACGCCAGTCTCTGTGTCTTTGCTCCGCTGAGAAGGATACCAGTCAGAATGGATGAAAAGTCCACTCTACTTAGTGTGACCTCACCTTAATGCAACTGGTTATGTCTGCGGTGGCCCTCTTTCCAGATAAGGTCACATTTTGAGAGCCTAGGGAGGACACAAATTTGGGAGCAATGCTTGTTCCATTGAATGGAGCTCCCTACTGTCTTCCCTGAGTTCACCATTCAACCCAGTCCACCCCCATCCTCCACGGACACTGAAATCCATGGATCTTGACCCCTGGGATCCCACAGAGTTAACCCATAGATTAACTCTATGGGTCCCAGACTTGCTGCCCACTGGCTCTCTGACCCTGCCTGTCCCAGCAGCTTTCCTTTCTATTCCAGAAGAAGCCCTTCTTCTCGTATTATGCTCTAAGAAATCCATTCATCTTTTACCTATTGGTTGATTTTTTTGTTTAGTTGCTAGATTGTGTCCAACTCTTTGTGACCCCCATGGACTGTAGCCCGCCAGGCTCCTCTGTCCATGGGATTTTTCCAGGCAAGAATACTGGAGTGGGTTGTCATTTCCTTCTCCGGGGGGAGCCTCTTTCTGATCCAGGGATTGAACCTGAGTCTCCTGCATTGGCAGGTGGATTCTTCACCACTGAGCCACTTGGGAAGCCCTAACCTGTTTAACCAAGTCTAAACTCCCACACCCGGATTTTCAACCTGTCTCCTCACCCTCTGATGGACCTGCATCTCCCTACTGTTGACATGGTTGCCGGTCACCCCCCTCTCCCAGGCCTCACCCTTCTCTGCTCTTAGCCCACCCGACCCTGGTCAGGCTGCTCTCCTGTTTCTCCCCACTCCCTCCTGCCCCCGGCAGAACCCACCCCTCTCCTCCTCGTACAGCTCCTGTCCCTCGGGGCCGTGGAGCCTCAGCCCAGGCTTGCTCCATTGGGTTCCCTGCTGGCTTCCTGAGCTGTCTCAGCCCCTCCCGTACCCTTTGTTTCCGGTTCCAGGACCGATGCCGGAAGTCGCTCCTTCCCTGAACTGCTCATGGCCTCTCTAGTTCGCTGGTGCTTCGCTGATGAGCCATCTCCCCAGCTAGACTTTGGGCTTTCTGAAGGTTAAGACCATGACACATCTGTGCTTCAGTCCCCCGGCACTACCCAGGACCCCAGAAGGCTCTATCAGTTTTCACTTAGAACTTGCACGCATGGAGCCATTTTGCTTTATGAGCCTGGGTTGCCACGGAGAATTACTTCTTAGGGGTTGAGTCAGTTTGGGATGTTAACACAACAGGATGGGGGATTAGACTTTAATTGTTTTATGCAACATGTTTCTAAAGGTAGGCCTTAGGTCTGCCTGTTTCAGAGCCTGCAGAGTCACTTGTTAAAAGGGAAATTCCAGGCCCCTGACCCAGACCTGCTGATTCAGAATTTTAGGAGGTGAGTCTGGGGGAACTGAGCGCTGATGTCAGCGCTGGTGATTCTTATGCGTGGTAAAGCTGAGAGTCACGGATCCAGACACGTGGATGATACATACTGATTCTAGATGTTCTAGCAGAGCTGAAGATAAACAAGAGACTTATTACAGCTCATAGAGCCAGCTGGGCAAAGCCAAAAGTGATTCATTGCTTCCTAGGTGACCCATCTCTTCAAGAGTGAGGGTTCTCTCCTGAGGTCGAGTGACATTCTCACAAAATCAGAGGCCCAGGAGGAGAATCTGGAGGGTCTTTGGAGTGAGCAGTGGGCAGTGCTGAGCCCAGTCGAAATCAGAGTGTACCTGTCTTCCCCTGCTGGTCCCCTTCCCCCCAACCCCAGGCGGAGAATTAGAGCATGCTGTTCAGAGCTAATGTTTGCTTTGCTTTTGGAAACACCTCAGGGCAACTCAGGATAGGTTTTCAGAGTGGTGTTTGCCTTGGCTTGGCTGCAAAGTTCCCCCTTTCTAGTCTATTTATTGCAAGTTAGCACTCGGCCCCAGATCCAGGAGTCAAACACTGGTTCTAACAGAAATCAGGGGGCAGACGAAACGAAATGAAACATGGGGTGGGCTGGAGGGCGTGTCCTCATGCTGGCTTCTTGGCCTGGGGGGTAACCTGAGGTCAGGGTTGGAGCCAGCCTCGCAGCCCCTGGCCTGGGCAGCCCCTCGATGCCTCTGGACCATGGGATAATAACGGCCACCCACTGCCCCACAACAGGCTCTGAAGGAATTGTTTCCCAGGAGAGAGATGTGTTCCATTGTTAGCTCCTATTTTGTTTACATGTTTTCTTATCTTTCAAAAGATTCAACTAGCTTTGAACAGCAAATTGCGGGTCCTTCTTGATATTCACTCTCAAGTTGCAAACAGAGGCTGCCTCACATTTGGATGATAATCACCAGGGCTGTGCCAGCGAGTCCATTTACATCGTATCCTTTAATCCACACAAAACTCCATGCAGAGGGTGTTATTAGATCCCACTTAATGATGAGAAAGCAAACTCAGAGAGGTTAAGTGAGTGACCCAAGGTGACCCAGCTGATAAATGGGGAGGGAGTAGCCCAGGGGTCACCCCATCTGAGCAACGGGGGGCTCGCCACTGGTGATGACCTACTCCCGCCGAAGCTTCTTTCCTTGCCTTAAGGAACAAACGCAACACATACATACTGCTGTATATAAAATCAATAACTAATAAAGACCTACTGTATAGCACAGGGAACATTACTCAACACTCTGTAATGATCTATAGGGGAAAATAATCTAAAAAAGAGTGGGTATATAAATATGTACAGGTATAACTGATTCACTTCGCTGTACACCTGAAACCAACACAACTTTGTAAATCAACTATACTCCAATAAAAAGTTTTTTAAAAGTGGAGGGACAAACAATGGTTTACCAAGGCCTGAAAAATTTCACCTAAGTCTAGCTCCTATTTGCATTAAGTATATCAGCCCATTTTATATTAGCAAAATGAAAACTGAGGAAAGGTATGGGTTTCCCATGACATGTCTGCAGGGCATTAAAATACACTATTAAGGGGAATTTCTGGCCATATCATATTTCTATTTCACAAAAATGAAAAGCATGATTGAGATTCACTAGTGTGGGTGGTAGAAAGTGAAAGTGAACGTGAAGTCGCTCAGTCATCTCCGACTCTTTGTGACCCCATGGACTATACAGTCCATGGAATTCTCCAGGCCAGAATACTGGAGTGGGTAGCCTTTCCCTTCTCCAGGGGGATCTTCCCAAACCAGGGATCAAACCCAGGTCTCCTGCATTGCAGGCAGATTCTTTACCAGCTGACCCACAAGGGTAGAAAGAGTTTAAAATCCAAATGGAACATAAACAAGACCCTTGGGATGTGGCTGCCACCCTCTGATCCAGGGTGGGTTGCAATCAAAGGCATGCTGGATGGAATCTGGGACATTAGGGGCTGGGTGAAACTAAGCCAAAAGTTGTGGGCTTTAGGGAACAGATCCACAGTCTCCTAAATTTCCTACTTGAAGTCCTCCTTCTCACTCTTCCGTTCCATAGTTTCTATGGCAGAAACATGGACACAGCTCTCCTGTCCCAAACCCACAAGGTCACTTTGATCATTGGAGACTTATCTCTCTTATCAACAGCCTGACCTTCGTTCAAGGACCCATGATTCTCTCTACACTCAAGGATAGGAAAAAAGAGTGCTGTGAACTTAAAAACCCCAGTTGCTGATTGAATCTAAGGAATCCCAAAGAGGCTAAGATATTATTTAGACACGGATCTTAGCTCCTAGAGGCTGGATGAAGTGGGCTGGAAGGGGTTAATGGTACTGTGCTGCTTGACTATACTGGAAAACATCATCTTTTGACTTACTGCCGTGAGCTAAAAGCAGTTAAGAAGAAACCACTGTGAACAATAGTAATTGCTATTCTATCTGCAAAAGCTGAAGTTGGTGTTATTACCCTAGGTTTGCATATTAGGGAACAAGAGATTTGATGAGTTTGGTAATTTGTACAAGATTATAAAGCAAGCAATTAGTTCAGTTCAGTCGCTCAGTCATGTCTGACTCTTTGCATCCCCATGAATCTCAGCACTCCAGGTCTCCCTGTCCATCACCATCTCCCAGAGTTCACTCAGACTCATGTCCATCGAGTCCGTGATGCCATACAGCCATCTCATCCTGGGTCGTCCCCTTCTCCTCCTGCCCCCAATCCCTCCCAGCATCAGAGTCTTTTCCAATGAGTCAACTCTTCGCATGAGGTGGCCAAAGTACTGGAGCTTCAGCTTTAGCATCATTCCTTCTAAAGAAATACCAGGGCTGATCTCCTTCAGAACGGACTGGTTGGATCTCCTTGCAGTCCAAGGGACCTTCAAGAGTCTTCTCCAACACCACAGTTCAAAAGCATCAATTCTTCGGCGCTCAGCTTTCTTCACAGTCCAACTCTCACATCCATACATGACTACTGGAAAAACCATAGCCTTGACTAGATGGACCTTAGTCAGCAAAGTAATGTCTCTGCTTTTGAATATGCTGTCTAGGTTGGTCATAACTTTTCTTCCAAGGAGTAAGCGTCTTTTAANCTACCTGTTTTTGAAGGCAATGATCTTCTTTTCTGGGTGCTTGATGTCCTCTGCCAGCATTCAGAAGTTGTTTTGTGGAGTTTGCTCGGCGTTGAAATGTTTTTTTGAGGACTTTGTGAGGGAGAAAGTAATCTCCTCGTCCTAATCCTCCGCCATCTTCCCAGAATCTCTTTAAGAGGCTTTTTAGCTCCTCTTCATTTTCTGCCATAAGGGTGGTATCATCTGCATATCTGAGGTTATTGATATTTCTCCTGACAATCTTGATTACAGCTTGTGCTTCTTCCAGCCCAGTGTTTCTCATGATGTACTCTGCATATAAGTTAAATAAGCAGGGTGACAATATACAGCCTTGACGTATTCCTTTTCCCTTTTGGAACCAGTCTGTTGTTCNTTGCCTTTCTTTGGCATTGGAATGAAAACTGACCTTTTCCAGTCCTGTGGCCACTGCTGAGTTTTCCAAATTTGCTGGCATATTGAGTTCGGCACTTTCATAGCATCATCTTTCAGGATTTGAAATAGCTCCACTGGAATTCCATCACTTCCACTAGGTTTGTTCGTAGTGATGCTTTCTAAGGCCCACTTGACTTCACATTCCAAGATGTCTGGCTCTAGATTAGGGATCACATCATCATGATTATCTGGGTCATGAAGATCTTTTTTGTACAGTTCTTCCATGTATTCTTGCCACCTGTTCTTCTGTTAGGTCCAGACCATTTCTGTCCTTTATCGAGCCCATCTTTGCATGAAATGTTCCCTTGGTATCTCTAATTTTCTTGAAGAGATCTCTAGTCTTTCCCATTCTGTTGTTTTCCTCTATTTCTTGCATTGATCACTGAAGAAGGCTTTCTTATCTCTTCTTGCTATTCTTTGGAACTCTGCATTCAGATGCTTATATCTTTCCTTTTCTCCTCTGCCTTTCGCCTCTCTTCTTTTCACAGCTATTTGTAAGGCCTCCCCAGACAGCCATTTTGCTGTTTTGCATTTCTTTTCCATGGGGATGGTCTTGATCCCTGTCTCCTGTACAATGTCACGAACCTCATTCCATAGCAATTGGTAGGGTCCAGAAAAAATGGAAACAGTGATAGATTTTATTTTCCTGAGTTTCTAAATCACTGTTGACGGTGACTGCAGCCATGAAATTAAAAGACACTTGCTTCCTGGAAGGAAAGCTATGCCAAACCTAGACAATGTATTAAAAAACAGAGAGATCACTTTGCCGACAAGGGTCCATATAATCAAAGCTATGATTTTTCCAGTAGTCATGTACAGATGTGAGAGCTGGACCATAAAGAGGTGTGAGCACCGAAGAATTGATGCTTTTGAACTGTGATGCTGGAGAAGACTCTTGAGAGTCCCTTGGACAGCAAGGAGATCAAACCAGTCAATCCTAAAGGAAATCAACCCTGAATACTCATTGGAAGGGCTGATGCTGAAGCTGAAGTTCTAATAGTTTGGCCACCTGATACAAAGAGGTAACTCACTGGAAAAGACCCTGATGCTGGGAAAGACTGAGGGCAAAATGAGAAGGGGGTGGCAGAGGATGAGATGGTTTAGATGGCATCGCTGACTCAGTGGACATGAATCTGAATAAACTCCAGGAGACGGTGAAGGGCAGGAAGCCTTGTGTGCTACAGTCCATGGGGTTGCACAGAGCCAGACACAACAACAACACCAGCAGGGCCCAGAAACGAATGAGGTCCTTTCTTCTCTAAGCAGTCTCCCATGAAACACAGTTCTCATCTCTGCCGTGGCCTGACGGAGTATCACAGTCTACTACTGCATCAGCCAGAAGGTCAAGAGCAGTTATGCCATTCCGGTATCAGAGTCGGTCCTGGAATTAGCAGAGTTCACTCTCAGCCAAGAAGAGTATTCCAAGGAAATGATATCTTAGATATTTTTTTTTCTTTAGTTGGTAGATATTCCTTGAGAGGGTTATGGTGCATTAAAGATATATTACTGTGACGTCTTGTAAAAATTTTATAGCTACTGTTTTATACTTATTCAGCATTCCGGATCTCATTGTGGTATTCACTTCAAATAATACTGTGTGAGTCAGTGTGTAAGAATCAAATGCAAGTTGTACATTAATGATATCCTAAATGATGATATCTTTAGGAATGAATGAAATATCATGGTTGTAGCATTGTCCACTATTGCTTTAAAAGTCGAGTTGCTTGGCATTCATAATTATGAATAAGAAATGAACTGTTTACTATTAAACAATATACCTAATATTTCTCAACTATTAAAAAATGTGTATAATCTCAAAAGCATCTGACTTAAAAGAAGGAAGAAATTATCAGCCCAGCCTGCATGTTAGAATTTAAAAGCTTCAGAAGCTTTTACAAGTTCCTATTATGCGGGCTTCACCGTTAGACCAATTAGATAAGCACTCTGAGAAGAGTTGTTTGGCTAGTTATAGTTTAGAGAGTTCTACAGGAAGGAATGATGCTGAAGCTGAAACTCCAGTATTCTGGCCACCTCGTGTGAAGAGTTGACTCACTGGAAAAGACACTGATGCTGGGAGGGATTGGGGCAGGAGGAGAAGGGGACGACCGAGGATGAGATGGCTGGAGAGCATCACGGACTCGATGGACGTGAATTTGAGTGAACTCTGCGAGATGGTGATGGACAGGGAGGCCTGGCGTGCTGCAATTCATGGGGTCGCAAAGAGCCGGACATGACTGAGCGACTGAACTGAACTGAACAGGTAATTCTAAATGCAACTAGCATTAAGAACTACTGAACCTAAGCAATATTGGATTTTTAAATTCATGGTATTAGGCCTCACTAATATCAATGCATTAATATATCATAAAGGGGAAAGATCTGCATTATATATTACAAGTAGGAGTTCTGAATATAATGCGATTAAAATATATATAGTGAATATAATACATGCAAAGTCAATAAGTAACAGATATAAAGTAGATGCTCAATAATATTACTGAGAAAATTACTGAATGATCTTCCTACAAAGTTTCATATGAAAAATCATATTTTGACAAAACTTATCAATTGTTAAGGCAAAGTATCACTGAGAAAGAAAAAAAATTTAAACTATGATGTGCCATATATCAGAAGCCACAACTCAACTTCAAAAATGCTTAAAATGGGAAAACAAAATCCGAGTCTTAGAATTAATGAAATACGGTACAACACTCAAAAATTATTGTCAATTTTATTGCCTCGTCTACTCCACCTGTTATACCACTAATGTCCACTAGATGCCGCTGTGATCTGCTACTTCAGATTCCAAAACGAAATCTGAAAACCAATTTTCTCAGGATTTAAAATTGAAACAGTAAGCCACTTTTAAAGACAAAGGGCTTTTAAAACCTCATATTTTGAGAGATTGTTGCTCATGATTTCCTTCTATTAAGAGCCATCCTAAGTATCTCACAAAGTGTAAAATTATTTAAAAGGTGAATTGAAAAGTTTTAAAGTCTTGATAGAAAAGATTATCACCTCCCTTTTCTCCACATCCTCAGATTTCACATTCTGTCTCATCTGCAGTGGGTTATAGAGAAGGGGAAGTAATACTGATAGGAAAATGTCGACTTAAATCAAATTAAAAGTAAAACATGAACAAAAGACTACGATGTCTTTGGTTGGTAGACAGATGATGGAACCTTGCACACATGAATTACTGCTTCCCACACAGGAAAAGCTGGGGGGAGGGGAGGGGACAAGGGTCGGTGGGAGGGCCTTGAGCTCAGACCCAAATGTAATGTTNTTCCATGAGCTTACTTAGATGCACCTTCCCAATTTCTTGTGTTTTTAGCTCTTGTATCCTAAACCATTCTCAATAGCATATAATTTCCATTATGTGCAGATTTCTTCAAAGATGTCATATTGTCCAGCCAAATATGACTCCAAAGTCCTCTTTACATACAATTCTATTCTACAACACAACCCTGTTATGCACTCATGCTACAGGTTCTGAGGACCAAAAAGTAGCACCTTTACAGTGATCAAAATTCAATTTTACCTCATCAGATAAAGTCCACTGACTTCAACATTTAATTTTTTATCATTGTTTTTAATTTTTCCAGAATCTGTCATGTAATATATTAATTATACATTTCCTGCCATCACTCTTTAAGCCCTAAGTGGGCAGAACACTAATGAAATAAAGTTTCTGATACTAAGAAGCTTACATTCTAACCATAAAAAGTACAGTCCTATAAGTGCAACGTCAAAATAGCACATTCACAATTTTAAAATATGTATGATAGAATATATGACAATGATTAGATACATGCTAGATGGAAATCTGAAAAAATGAATTATCAAAATAGGAAAATCTTGAAAGATAACAGAAGGAAACTATTTGGGGGATGGAATTTAAAGTAACCTCTAAATAAGGACTGATGAACATGAGAAAAGAGAAGGGAATTATTGTAAAGTGTATGAATATGGCTGGAGGCAGGGATGAGCAAGTCTTATATTGTGGAATGAAAGTTGATATAATCTTCCAATTGCTATTTTCATAAGGTAAGTAAATACCTCCATTTGAATTCTCTACCAGTGTTTGCTTAAAATTAACAGGGGTTCTAAGTCATAAGTGAACCCTTAACATATGCTAACTATTTTAGAGATCTCTAGCCTGGAATGATATGTGATTAGGCCATGCTAGGAATTTGCATTACAAAGACAAATACTGCCAATGTGGAAAAATATTTTACCCAAATCTTTGGAGGTGGAGAAAGTAGAGAATTAAAATTATGATTAAAAAAGACATCTACATGTTTTGCTCTTTTGATTAATCCTCTCTGTCTTGTATGAATACCCACAATATGCAATGTACCATCTGGAAAAATAGACACAGGAAAGCTGCAGGGCTAATGATTTATAAATCTCTTTATTCCAACAATCTCTGGTCTCCAAAGTGATATAAAATAGATATAGAATCAGAAGAACTTCTCTTTTCCAAATTTCTAACTTGTATTAACTAGTTTGTTTAAAACTTGGACTATATCTGCAATTCCCCAAAACATTGAATATTTTAAGTCATTACTTAAATATGGAATAAAAATTATCATAAATCATTTCATAGTCAATATTTTTTTGTTGTTTAAAATTATACTGGTAACCAATTTGTGTGATACTCTACTAATTGCCACTGGAAGGTTATAACGCATTAAGGGTACTAAAACACGTACACCATTATTAAAAACACATGAAAGTGTTGGATAAGAGAGAAAATTCCATTTCTAATAATTTTCATTAAGAAAATCATTAGAAAAGAGGTGAAATTTGAACTAGGACTGGGTAGGAAAAATAACATCGTTGAAGTTGGGAAGAATCTACCAGGCAGTAAAAATGGTGGTGAAAACATATCTGTGAAAAACTTTCAAGGATTCCTCACAAATAAATTCAGCTAAGCTAGGTAGGCTCTCAAATATCAGTTGGTCAAAACTGCTAATAGACCAGCTATATTTTGGTTTTACATTTAGAGGTTAAGTTTTGTTTGGCATGGAACTTTGTTTTGAATGACATTTATCCTAAAATAACAATGATTTGTGAGGTTTTTGTTTTGTCCAAAGGAACTACATCAATTGTGCTATAAAATTATATATAAATATCTAAAAAATAAATGTAAAATGTATTATTACTTATAATAAGATCATGAAATCTTCTCTTAAATAGAAAAAGCAAGAAGAGAGATTATTAAATCTTAAAATTTCTGATAATTTGTGAAAGATTTCAGACCATTTTTTTCTGTTGCTACATAACCATTTTAGATTGGGACACTGGGTAGAGAAGATCCCATGGAGAGGGAAATGCCAACACAAATGGCAACCCACTCTAGTATCTTCGCCTGGGAAATCCCATGGACAGAGGAGCCTGGCACGCTACAGACCATGCGGTTGCAAGAGTGGTACATAACTTCACAACTGAACAACAACAACTATACACTGCTAATTTAGAAAGTAATGCCTTGAGATAGAACTCAGGGAAAGAACAATTCCTAACTCAGATTTTTCATTCTGAATTAAACTTGGACAGATCTACTGCCAAACCTGACAATTAAGCTGTTAAAATAATTATATCAGTTAATGAAAGCATAAGTACTCATCAAAGCTATAGTTTTTCCAGTAGTCATGTTTGGATGTGAGAGTTGGACCATAAAAAAGGCTGAGCAGCAAAGAATTGATGCTTTCTGAACTGTGGTGCTGGAGAAGACTCTTGAGAGTCCCTTGGACAGCAAGGAGATCCAACCAGTCAATCCTAAAGCAAATCCGTTCTGAATGTTCATTGGAAGGACTGATGCTGAAGCTGAAGCTCCAATACTTTGTGCGTCTGATAAGAAGAGGTGACTCACTGGAAAAGACCCTGTTGCTGGGAAAGACTGAAGGCAAGAGGAGATGGGAGTGACAGAGGATGAGATGGTTGGATGGCATCATTGACTTAATAGACATGGATCTGAGCAAACTTCAGGAGATAGTGAAGGAAGGTAAGCCTGGCAAGCTGCAGTCCATAGAGTTGCAAAGAGTGGATGTGATTTAGCAACTAAATAACAATAAGTATACATTGATCAGAAGGCTGTAAATTGTTTGTTGTTGTTTAGTCACCCAGCTGTGTCTGACTCTTTACGACCTCGTGGACTACAGTACACCAGGCCTTCCTGTCCCTCACCCTCTCCTAGAGTTTACCCAAGTTCATGTTCATTGCATTTGTGATGCCATCCAGCCACCTCATCCTCTGACTCCCTCTTCTTCTGCCCTCAATCTTTCCCAGCATCACAGACTTTCCAGAGAATCAGCTGTTCACATCAGATGACCAAAATACATACTGGAGTTTCAGCTTCAGCATCAGTACTACCAACAAGTATTCAGAGTTGATTTCCCATAAGATTGATTGGTTTTATCTCCTTGCTGTCCAAGGGACTCTCAGCAGTATTCTTCAGCATCACAGTTTGAAGGCATCAGTTCTTCTGTGATCTGCCTTCTTTACAGTCCAGCCCTCAAAACTGTACATGACCACTGGGAAGACCATAGCCTTGACTATATGGGACCTTTGCTGGCAGAGTGATGTCTATGTTTTTCAACACACTGTCTAGGTTTATCATAGCTTTCCTGCCAAGAAGCAAATGTCTTCTAATTTTATGGCTGGAGTCACCATCACAGTGATTTTAGAACCCAAGAAGAGGAAATCTGTCACTATTTCCACGTTTTCCCCCTCTATTTGCCATGAAGTAATGGGACAGGATCTTAGGTTTCTTTTCTTTTTTTTTTTTTTAATATTTAGTTCTAAGTTGGCTCTTTCACTCTCCTCCTTCACCTGCATCAAGGAGTTCTTTAGTTCCTCTTCACTTTCTGCCATTAGAGTTGTATCATCCACATAAGTGAGGTTGTTAATGTTTCTCCCATCAATTTTGGTTCCAGCTTGTAACTCATCCATTCTGGCATTTCTCATGATGTGCTCAGTGTACAGATGAAACAAACAGGGTTACAGCAGACAGCCCTGTCATACTCCTTTTTCAATCCTGAACCGATCAGTTGTTCCATACAGGGTTCTAACTGTTGCTTCTTGACCTGCATACAGGTTTCTCAGGAGACAGGTAATATGGTCTCATATTCTCATCTGTTCAAGAGCTTTCCACAATTCATTATGATCCACACAGTCAAAGGCTTTGGCATAGGCAATGAAACAGAAGTAGATGTTTTTTCTGGAATTCCCTACCTTTCTCTATGATCCAGTGAATGTTGGCCATTTGATCTCTGGTTCCTTTTCCTTTTCTAAATCCAGCTAGGACATCTGGAAGTTCTTGGCTCACATAATGCTGAAGCCTGCTGCTGCTGCTGCTAAGTCATTTCATGTCCGACTCTGTGTGACACCATAGATGGCAGCCCACCAGGCTCCCCCGTCCCTGGAATTCTCCAGGCAGGAACACTGGAGTGGGTTGCCATTTCCTTCTCCAATGCAGAATGTGAAAAGTGAAAGTGAAGTCATGTCCGACTGTTAGCAACCCCATGGACTTCAGCCATGGAATCCCATCCATGGGATTTTCCAGTCAAGAGTACTGGAGCGGGGTGCCATTGCCTTCTTCAATGCTGAAGCCTAGCATGCGAGATTTTAAGCATAAACTTAAAAGCATGGGCTCTACTGTGCTGTACTTAGTGCTCAATCATGTCCAACTCTTTGTGACCCCAGAGGACCAGGCTCCTCTGTCCATGGGGATTCTCTAGGCAAAAATAGTAGATTGAGCTGACATGCCCTCCTCC
The DNA here is from genome assembly GCA_006410935.1 of Redunca redunca. Taxonomy (NCBI): domain Eukaryota; kingdom Metazoa; phylum Chordata; class Mammalia; order Artiodactyla; family Bovidae; genus Redunca; species Redunca redunca. The sequence continues at coordinate 3,004,569 of SJYQ01000680.1, forward strand.
AGGGGATCTTTGCAATCCATGGATTGAACTCAGGTCTCCTGCATTGCAGGTGGATTCTTTACCATCTGAGCCACCAAGAATACTAGATGGGAGATGAGTGCAATTGTCCTATAGTTAACACATTCTTTAGTACTACCCTTCTTGGGAATTGGGATGAGGACTGACCTTTTCCAGTCCTGTGGCCACTGCTGGGTCTTCCAGATTTGCTGACATATTGAATGCAACATCTTGACGTTGGGTTGATCCTTTAGGGTTTTGAATAGTTCTACTGGAATTCAATCACATCCACTAGCTTTGTTCATAGTGATGCTTCCTAAGGCCCACTTGACTTCTCTCTCCAGAATGTCTGGCTCTGGGTGGCTAACCACATCTTCATAGTAATCCGGTTCACTTAGTTCTTTTTTGTACAGTTCTTCCATGTATTCTTTCCATCTCTTCTTGATCTCTTCAGTGTCTACTAGGTCTTTACCATTTGTGTCCTTTCTTGGGCCCATCTCTGGGCAAAGTGTTCCCTTGATATCTCTAATTTTCCTGAAGAGATCTCTAGTCTTTCCCCTTCTGTTGGTTTCTTCTAGTTTTATGCACTGCTCATTGAGGAAGGACTTCTTGTCTCTCCATCCTGTTCTTTGGAAATCTGCATTTAGTTGGCTATGCCTTTCCCTTTCTCCTTTGCTTTTTGCCTCTCTTCTTTCTTTAACTATTTGTAAGGTCCCCTCATATAACCATTTTGCCTTCTTGCTTTCCTTTTTCTTTGGGATGGTTTTGTTTGCTGCCTCCTGAACAAATTGCTAACTGACTTTAATGCGGAATAGAAAGTGTGATAAGAGGGCAGTTTTTAAGGAATCTGGTTCTGCATGAGTGGGAACCTTCTCTTTTTGATGATTCACGTATTTACACCCAGCATCTGGGATGGTCACAAAAAGCAGCTTTGTGAATGATGCTTTGTGTAGTTTGTCTGCTATACAAATGCTTTTTTCTTCTTTACTCTTATTTCAAAATATTTGCTTGTATAATGAATCAATTGTCATATTTTAATCTGTAAAACTGAAATATCACCCCTTCCCTCTTCACTCATAACATATTGACATAATTATTATTATTTAGTATCTATCCATCCACAATGGCTTTCTATAAACATATAAAAGCTTATGTGTGCTTCTCCCTTTTTATCTGTTTATCAATAAAATAGGATTATAAATATATCATTCTGTATATTTTTTCCTTGTTAACAATATGGCCCTCTTGTCAGTTCAATACACATAGACATAACCTGTTTTTATTAGAGTCATGCTGTTTTGTAAAATGAATGCCCATGACTTCTTCCAATATTTATCCTCTGTAGTAGACTTCCTCCTCATGTATTTACAGTCAAAGTGCAGTAATAAACATCCTTGTGTATACATTCTTAGATATTGATAACTTTATTTCATTTTTAGGTGACTAATTATGGGATTGCAGAAGCAAAGCAAAGACATATTTTGATTTTATGATTATAGATAAAGCCATTTTACTATCAAAGGAACTGGTTGCAGAAATTTACATTTATACCAATGATCTATTATGGTGTTTCTTTCCATGTACTTTTTTTCATAACTGAATAAAGGCAATATTTTTCACTTTTTTCAATGAGAAAGGACATGATACGATTGTTCTGTTCTGTGATTGCTCAGCTACTAATGAACTTGAACAACTTTCATAGATTTATTTGACATCTGCATTTAATATCTTGTATATTCTCTGTTAAAATTTATTGTCTATTTTTCTGATTTATATACTATCAATAAATCTTCAGATCTTTGTAAATCATTAACATTTTGTCAATTTTATGTGATATCAATATTTAATATTGATAATCAATATTCTTGATTAGTCATACAAACCTCCTAATTGTAATGTCATCTAATTTCTCAGGATTTTTTATCTGCTTTGATTTCACTCTATGATGTTTTATCAACTTAGTGCCATTTTCTCCCCATAAAATTATGTAAAATTTTTCTTCAAATGTTTGTTTTATACCTTATATTTAAATGTTATAACACATCTGATTGTGTCTATGTGTGTGTGTTTCTTGTGATTTGTGATGTGGTATATTTTTACACTCTTTGAATTGAATAACTATATCAATTAGGACTCTGGCATGAAAATGAAGACACAGGGTAAAAGTTTTAGTAAAAGGACTGTTTATAAGTATGAGGCAAGACTGAGGGAAGATAAAAAATGAAAGATTTTTTAAAAATTTTCTTCTAATATTTGAAGGGACTGGAAGGGCTGAGAAGGCAAGAGGAGAGAATGGTTACCAGAAGCCTATAGGAAGTAGGCACCTAAAAGAAATCATGTCCTTCAGGAGAGGGATGACACCAACACACAGTCCCATAGGGAGATATATAGAGGAATAAATACACTAACCTCACCTAACCTTACTGTCCTTTTACTCTAAGTCACTGTTTTTGATGCCTCTCTCTAGGTAAAATCTACAAGAAAGACATGACCAAACAACTAAACAACCAAATGCAGTTCACATCACTGATTTCACCAAAGGGTGAAGGGTGGAAAGAGGATTCAACATGGCAGCCATCAGTCACATACTGCGGCTGAAGTCTGAATTGAAATGTACTCTCTACATAAAAGACATCAGTCTTCCAGGTGGTGCTAGTGGTAAAGAACTTGCCTGCTAATGCAGGAGACATAAGAGAGACAGATTTGATCTCATGGCAACCCACTCCAGTATTCTTGCCTGGAGAATCCCATGGACAGCGGAGACTTGGTGGGCTACAGTCCTTAGGGTCACTAAGAATCTGACACGAAGTGACTTAACACACAGACACATAAAAGAGGTACTAATGTCAAAGAATTGATAGGAAAAACAAAAAGAATAAGAGATATCTAACTAACAATTTGTTTTTATATTCATTGCACATTGAAATAGTGTAATAATGTTGTTCAGTTGTTCATTCATGTCTGACTATTTGTGACCCCATGGACTGCAGCATGGCATGCTTCCCTATCCTTCGCTATCTGCTAGAATTTGCCCAAGCTCACATCCACCGAATCAGTGATGCCATCCAACCATCTCACGCTCTATCACCCACTTCTTCTCTTGCCCCCAATCTTTCCCAGCAACAGAGTCTTTTCCAATGAGTTAGCTCTTCACATCAGGTGCACAAAGTACTGGTGCTTAAGCATTAGCATCGATCCATCCAATAAATATTCATGGTTGATTTTCATTAGGTTTGAGTGGTTTGATCTCCTCGCAGTCTAAGGGACTCTCAAGAGTCTTCTCCAGCTCCACAATTCAGAAAGCATCAATTCTTTGGTACTCAGCCTTCTTTATCATCCAAATCACAACAGTACATGACTAGAAAATCTTAGCTTTGACTATACTGACCTTTGCTGGCAAAGTGGTGATGTCTTTGCTTTTTAATACACTGTCTAGGATGCTTTTTTTATATGTGTGTGTTTTTTACACAATCAGCAAAATAATGCAATACTACTGAGCTATAAAAAGAATAAAATCTTGCCATTTTCAACATGAATAGACTTACAGGGTACTATGCCAACTGATATGTCAGACAGAGAAAGAGAAATACAATGTGATTTCACTTGTTTGTGAAATCTAAAGGACAAAATAACATGACAAACACAGACTCTTAGATACTGAAAACTGGCAGTGGCCAGAGAGAAGGGAGGTAGGGGGATTGACCAAATAAGTGAACGGGATCAAAATGTGGAAGAGAAAGTCATTCAGTCATGTCCGACTCTTTGTGACCCCATGGACTGTATAGTCCATGGAATTCTCCAGGCCAGAATACTGGAGTGGGTAATCTTTCCCTTCTCCAGGGGATTTTCTCAACTCAGGGATCAAACCCAGGTCTTCCACACTGCGGGCAGATTCTTTACCAGCTGAGCCACCAGGGAAGCTCAAGAATACTGGAGCGGGTAGCCTATCCCCTTTTCAGTGGATCTTCCTGACCCAGGAATCGAACCAGGGTCTCCTGCATTTCAGGCAGATTACTGACTGGAGCTCTCAGGGAAGACCAAGAGGTAACAAACTTCCAGCTAAAATATAAATAAGTCACAGAGACATAATATATAACATAGGGAAGATAACCAACAATATTGTAATAACTGTTATGGTAAAAATTAGTAATCAGAATTATTGTGATCATTTCATAATGAATAAACATGGAATCACTAAGTTGTATACTTAAAACTAATATAATATTGTAAGTCAATTATATTTCAAGGAAAGAAATAGCAAAGTATATATGTATTTTTGGAAGGAAATATCATTTTTATAATGCTAATTCATGTCATCTAGTGAGATGATCTCCACCTACGAAAACCTTGCTTAATGCTTTTCCATAATATATTATAGATTTCTTCATATTAGGTTTTGTATCTTTCTTATTAATTTCATTTCTAGGTATCTTTTTAGTTGTTCTGCCCATTATTGTTTTTTTCATTTCCATTTTTGACATATCAATATTATGGTTTGAATAAGGAAACTATTTAAGTTTATAGATTTATTTTGCATTCAGACATCAAAGTATTAATTTTCCTTGTATATTTTAAAAGCACAGGCATGTTTTCTGTATTCTAAGTTAATTTTCTTTCACTCATGTTATGATCTATTTAAGTTATGTTAGATAAAACACCTAATGTATAAAAGTGCTGTACATGTGAAACTAATATTTTAAGTCAATTACACTTACAATATTGATTAGTAATGCTGATAAATGATGACAATAGTAATCATCTTTATTTTAATCCACAATTTAATGATAATAACTTTATAATTTCACTCTTTAGGATGATATTTGCTATTGATTGTGGTTTAGTCACTAAGTTGTGTCTGACTCTTGTGACCTCACAGACTATAGCCTTCCAGGCTCCTTTTTCCATGGGGTTCTAGCAAGGATACTGGAGTGGGTTGCCATTCTCTTCTCCAGGGGATCTTGCTGATCCAGGGATTGAACCCAGGTCTCCTGCACTGCAGGAAGTTTCTTTACCAACTAAGTTACCAGGGATGCCCACAAGGATATTTGCTATTATCTGAGGATAAATAAGTAGTATAAGGTATAGGTAGTTTCCTGCAAGTTCTATTTTAGTTGCAGTACTGTTTTGCAATAAATTTTTGTTCTTCTTTAACTTATGGATATATTCTTTACTGGAAAAGAAAATGGCAACCCACTCTAGTATTCTTGCCTGGGTAATCCTGTGGACAGAGGAGCCTGGTGAGCTACAGTCTATGGGGTCAGAAGAGTCAGTCACAATGTAACAACTAACCTACCACCACTACCAAATTCTTTACTTAATAAGTTGTTAGGTGTTATTTTACTTTAAATATATTCATTGTATATTTTTATTAATTTATTTTTA
>SJYQ01000680.1:3010027-3050988 GCA_006410935.1 Redunca redunca
TTTCCACTTTCTTATTTCATTAATTTCTATTTTTTAATTAGATGTTCCTAGTTAGATGTTCTTTATTAAAATGTTCCTAGTCCCTTTCAATTTGGGGAGCTTATTTTTATTTTACTAATTGCTTAGCAATAATAATTTGGTCACAAATTTAATTTCTTTTTTAATTAAAACATTTAATTAATTTAGGAATTTTCCTAAAGTGTTTAGCACAAAACTAAATCTAGGCTACAGATACTTTTCTGAGTATAGCCCTGGTTTGAGTCCCTACTGACTATTACCCACTCCAGTACTCTTGCCTGGAGAATTCCATGGACAGGGGAGCCAGGCAGGCTGCAGTCCATGGGGTCTTAAAGAGTTGGACACAACTGAGAGACTTGCACTTTCACCTTTAGTGTGTGGCCACTTGAGGCTCACCTTTACAGCTCAGTGTTCTGTTGCTTTGTTGCTCTTTGATGCCTTAAAGTATATAAGTTTTAAAATGTATCTGCTTTTCCCTTTTGTTTTTATGGGAGTATCAGCCTGTATATCTGGTTCTCCCCTGGGTATCTATAGTCAGTCCTAGTTATTTTACAAGTTAGAGTGCCAAGTAGGTGACAGAAAGTGCAAACAAGGAACCCTGACTTAATTGGCCATCTTCTCTGACTCCCCTCCATTTTATTTTATTACTAAATTTTGCCAAATACCAGATTATACTTTTTATTTCTGAATGTTTATGTTTGAAATTATGCAGACACATTTATATTTAATTCAACTCACAATTTTGACATTTTCCCAAGTTGAGTGAATGCTACTTAGAAAATAAAAACTTTCATTTTGCCACTAGCTCATATGGAGTGTTTTCATAGAGCTGTAAATGAACTCAATATTCATTATGCAAATGAAGAAACCCAGACAAAATTAAAAGGGTTCAGCTTTGTGGCATCATTTCAGGATCTAATTTTGAGGTTTCAGTCCTCTTGTCTAAGATAATTNNATAATTGTGGGCATCACATTAAGTTGCTCTTGATAAATAAATAAAACATTTCAAACAGAAATTGCATTGAAAGGGTTATGGCCTAAAGCAAGGAAGGGTGACACGGAGATGGCACTAGGGACTGATGGTAACTTCATCTAACACTGCTCCATGCCTGAAGGCAACTTTAACAGTCCATTTCATCTTATTTGGTTCTGTGATCAACTCTCAGCCCTCCATTTTTTTAAGGGCCAATCATCTGTACTTACCAGCTTCTTCCTGATAAACTACGAGATATACATTCTTATCTATTTAAATTTTTGAGAGATAAGTCAAACAAGGGAATTTTCCTAAAGTGTTTAGCACAAAACTAAATCTAGATACTATTTCAAGCTCTGCCACTAAAAGAAGAGGTACATCTTGGAACAGTTAACTTCATCTTTCAGGATATTGACTTTAGCCTTAATCAAATAGTAGTAATAGTAATAATGAGGAGAGGGGAAATGGATGGACCAGATAATCTGATTGAAAACTAAAATCTTAGAAATTAAGATGGAAAGAATATTCAATTTAGTTCAGTTCAGTTGCTCGGTCGTGTCTGACCCTTTGTGACCCCATGAATTGCAGCACGCCAGGCCTGTCTATCATCAACTCTTGGAGTTCATCCAAACTCACGTCCATTGAGTCGGTGATGCCATCCAGCCATCGCATCCTCTGTCATCTCCTTCTCCTCCTGCCCCCAGTCCTTCTCAGCATCAGAGACTTTTCCAATGAGGCAACTCTTCACATAAGGTGGCCAAAGTACTGGAGCTTCAGCGTTAGCATCAGTCCTTCCAAAGAACACCCAGGATTGATCTCCTTTAGAATGGACTGGTTGGATCTCCTTGCAGTCCAAGGGACTCTCAAGAGTCTTGTCCAACACCACAGTTCAAAAGCATCAATTCTTCTGCACTCAGCTTTCTAAAGAATATTAAAGACATTCTAATTCACAGTTTTTATCTGCTGCTGGGTGAACTGATGCAAGGTAAAATAAAATAACATTTCACAGGAACTAGTTAGTGACTAGATTCCAATTTTCAGGAATTCAATTTCTCACTTTTTTAATATGACATTTTCATTTATAAGCACACTTATTTAAGCTCCAAAAATATATGCATGATTCCACATTCTTTTCTAGCAACATGAAAATGCCCAAAGGGATCCAAAGGAATCTGCAAGATAATTGGCAGCTATATTGGAAAATACACCTGAAGTTCTTTGTGTGCCAAATAAGTTAATCAAACAAAAAACATTTCTGGTTTATGGACAATATGTGGAGAATTCTATATTTTCTCTATTTTTCCAATTAATGGTGTTTAACTATTAAGAGAGACAGTAAGTTCTCAAAGGAAAGAAATAAGTAAGGACACATTGTAACAAGATGACCCTAAATATAGTTTAACAAACCTAAAAGATTTTAAAAATGAAGGTCAACCTCAGAAAAGGAAATATTAATTTTTACCAACTATTTTTATAATTTAAGAAATAAGTCAATGAACAAAGAATAATAAAATTGCTTTATATATGTAATATTATTTGATTTTCTACCAATCAACCTATGACAGGTAGATATTGTTTTTGCTTTTGCCATTATTATTATTATTGCTGTCAGACATAAAATTTATCTGCATTTCTTCAATGGGAATTTTGCTTCTATCTTTGTAGTATCACCATGAAAATATGGGACCACCTAAAATTGGCTCACAACACCTAAGTAAGCCTGAATTTTTAGAGAGAGCTGCAATTACTTTGATGAGGTTGTCTATATACCCATCCAGCCTGTCTTCACAGGATTAAACACAAAAGCAGTTATTTCCCTAATGCCTTCTGCTAATCTCAAGGCAGTGTTTTCAAATAAGAAGGAAAAGGTCATAATTTTTCTTACAAGCTGTTTTAAAAGTATTATTATAAAAATAATTGCAATTTCAGTCCAAAGATATGTTTGGTAGAACTAGCAAATACCCACAGCTGGCATTACATCAAGGTGCCCAGAGAATTTCGTATGCATCTCACAGTTTCTATCACTAGCTTTGCATGCCTAATTCCCCCAAATCCAGCTTGGGGGAAAAAAAAATCTCCTTTTTCTCTGTTGGGTATAGAGACTTGAGATAAAACCAAAGTCAACTGCTGGCATAAAGCCATTGGCAGGTCCCTGAGGAAGTCTGTGTCTGTCAGGCAAAATTTGAGGGCACTTTTCCAGATCTCACTCCTGGGATTATTTTAACAAATAGCCCTTTTCACTCTGCCATGCCTCATATGATGCCTACAGCAACACTGATGAGTGTTTGAACCCATGTGTCACAGCCATAAGAGGGCAGAATGGTTTCACTGACATATTTTCCCCCCTAGCCTTAAAGACTGTTTTCAAGTATCTTGTATAAGGGTCCTGGGCAGTTGTCTTGAAAATTAAATCAGATAAAATGAATTTGCCATAAATCAGGGGAGATTTTGGTGAGACCTTAGGAAGAATGTCTTACTTGCCTGGAATGAATAACAGAAGCGAGTGAGTGGTGAAGGCTGAAAATCTTCAAGAAAGAAAGAGACAGCATCTATTTCAGAGTAAGCTTGAAGGTAGGGCTTGTACAAAATAATGTTTTCAAGTTTTAATCTGAGAAGTCACTGTTCATTTCAGTTATTAACTCGCAGCCCATGTGTGTTCAATCACTTAATCGTGTCCAACATTTTTGCGACCCCATGGACTGTAGCCCAGCAGGCTCCTCTGTCCACAGGATTTGCCAGAAAAGAATAATAGAGAGGGTTGCTGTTTCCTTCTCCAGGGGGAGCTTCATGACCGAGGGATCAAACCAACGTCTCCTGAGTCTAATGCATTGAAGAAGGATTCTTTACCAACTGAGCCACCGGGGAAGCTCTAATTCTCAGCAGACTGGCAAGGAAACAGGCTCAAAGAAGAGCCTATTCAGAGAATTGTTTATTTTGTATACTAAAAAGCAAATTTCCCTGCTTTTACAGAGTGGAGTTTATGATCTTGTTCTTAAATGCATCCCTCAAATTCAGACTATCCCAGATGTTCAAAACATATTAGTTGAAAAAAGTTATAAAGGAATTAAGCATTGTGCTCTATTTTATGATTGTTTTTGTTTAGTTCCTCTAGCCGTGTCTGCCTCTTTGCTATTTTATGGTAGTGGTATCTCAGTTCTAAAAAGATGACTGTTTTGCCCAAGTTTATATCCAAACTTTGAAGCTCTCTCTGATGATGATAATGATGAAGAAAAAAAAAAAGGAGGAGAAGGAGGAAGTGGAGGAAGAAGATAGGAAGAGAGAAAGGAGGAAAGGGAAGGAGAAGGGAAAGACAAAGGGAAAGGAAGAGAAAGAAGAAAATAGCAATCATGGTAAAGCAGACCAGGGCAGGGAGAAGGCCCACCAGAGAGTCTCCAAGTCAAACTGCCTATAATACAGGCCTGGGGCCTGAAGATAACTCTCCTATTCTTTGCTCAGTTTCTTTCTAACCTAGCCATGCAGCACAGCCTGGTATGGAAAATCATTCCTTCCTGAATCTTCCTTTATCGAGACCCAACATCTCATTAGCCCATCAAGTTGGTTACTCACCTTCACTGATGTTTTCCCCCTTTACCCCTAAAGAAATAATAACCAGCTCCTTATTTACACTTCTTGTTAAAAAAAAAAAAAGCTTATGCTTAGATACCACACCAACTTGCTATATGTGAAGTGTATGTATTTTTGACATACACTTGGATGTCAAAGTATAAAGATAATTGGGTGATGATTAATCATCACCCAATTATCCTCTTCAGCATTACTTGAGAACTTTGTTTTTCTTGTTTTCTGAGCACCTGATGTATCATGAAGGACGGGTTTGTGTACAGGAATCAAGTATGCTGTTGACATACAGTTTTCAAGATAATGATACTATCCAAACAGACCTAAGTGGGGGATACAAAACAGGCAGGTGCTTAAGAAATTAAGAAAATAAAGGAATCTTTGAACTGGTTGAGTCAGCAAGTTTCAGGATGGAGAAAGACTCTAAAGATTGTTTTATCCCTCTGTAATTAATATCCCCAGTCACTTGATCGCTCTATTCATGCTTGAAAATACCAATCGCCAGTCTCCACTATCCACTGTAGGCTTCCCCCACTCTTGGTCAGCACTTCAACCATTCATAGTGGTTTTCTGGTAGGTCGACTCAGGCACTTATCCCTGATATATCAATACCTTTATTTGTTTTACTCTTTTAAAGTCAAAGTTTCTCAGATGTTCCTTCACTCTTTTGATTATATTACAATGCACCAAAATAAGCCCCTAGATTCAAGACATTCCTTCTGTTACCTACTAGGTAGAATCAACCCTAACTCATCATAATAATCAGGGTCTAGCTCAGGTGGTAAAGCATCTGTCTACAATGCTGGAGACCTGGGTTTGATCTCTGGGTCGAGAAGATCCCCTGAAGAAGGAAATGGCAATCCACTCCAATACTATTGCCTGGAAAAGCCCATGGACAGAGGAGCTTGGTAGGCTATAGTCCATGGGGTCACAAAGAGCCGGACACAACTGAGTGACTTCACTTTCAGTTTCTTTCACTACTATTAACCTAGTAACTTTTCCAATGCCTGTTCTGGTATAAGAAGCCCAAGTGAAAGTGAAAGTGAAGTTGCTCAGTCATGTCCGACTTTTCGTGACACCATGGACTGTAGTCCACCAGGCTCCTCCATCCATGGGATTCTCCAGGCAAGAACACTGGAGTGGGTTGCCATTTCCTTCTCCAGGGGATCTTCCCAACCCAGAGCAACCAGAAAAAAAAGTTACAGCTTAAAATTCAACGGAACTCTTAGTGTCGCTAAGATTTATGATTACTGACTTGGCAACGCCTCATGTTAGGAGCACAGAGAGCATTAATACACAAGCATCTCAGTAAGAGTAGACAGAAGAGTCGATCCTACTTCCATGGCTTGGTTCCCATACCCATAGGTACTAGATTTATGGACACTTATTGGCCCATCAAAAAGATGACATTCTAGTGGTCAGTACCCCAATCCCATGATACTATTCCCAAGCTGTCTTGTTAGCAGTACCTTTAACAATACATTTTAATGCTTGGTCTACATGATGGGTTTATGGTAAGATCGGTGTATCTACAATCCTGCAATGGTTGCTATAGTTCTGAAACCATGCTGTGCATGCTACCAGGACAGTGCCTCAGGCATTTTGTAAGTTCTTATGTGGTGGTGCTTATGAACTGCTGCTAGAGAAGGAAAACTCATATATGTAGTAGATATCAATTCTTCCCCTTTCTGTCCAGAAGGAATTCAATTTAATTGACTTGCTACCTTGTGGCTAGCTTGCTTCTGGAAGAATTATGCCATATGGAGGGATCATCCTGGCAGTGGCTCTAATTTTCCATGCAGTCTGTGCTATGGCTTCAGGAGATGAAAATCTCCTTTATCAGCAGCCCTAGAGGCTCTCTGGCTTTGGTATACTTGGAGATAGCAGTTGGCTGCTCTGAACCTATCAACTCCCGATTTAAAATCCTCCAATAAAGAATCAAGCAAACCCACCTTCTTTAATAATTGTCATTTCCCCCACATCATTCAAGCTCTCAGCCACCAAATAGTGGCTCACCTTCTACCTACACTTCATTCTGATTATTCACAAGTGAAAGCTCCCATGGTAATGAGGATCGCCCTTATCACCAGCCATGGGATCCTTATTGCATCAGATAGGAGAGTGATCCAGCTCCAGATTCCCACCTCCTTTCCAGAGTCACCCCCAAAGCTGCTGTTTCAGTCTGCCTTCCTGCACAAGGCAGGGTATCATGTAAAGAGGTATAAATTACTCTTAACCAGGAATGCTAGGACCAGATTGAGAGAAAGAAAATTGAAGTATGAAGCAAGTAAGAAACAATATAAGGCTGTATCATAGGTCTAGAAGTGGATCTCATTCAATTGCTCCCCAACAAATCATATTAATTCTATATCTTGATAGACACTCAGAAGGGGACAGAGGGGAAATTTTATGCACTGGGTTTTGTCCATCCCATTGTACGTGAATTCCCACAATTTTCTGGGTTTCACGAATGCAATTACAAAGTGCAGCCAGTTGCATCCAAATGGCCCCCTTGTCACACAGAAGACCCAGCATGAGACAAACAAATGTGAGGCAGATCTTTGTCAGGTCGACCCTGGGGGAGGCTGAGTCCATTCTGACAGTGGATGAGTATGCCACTGCAGCCTGTATTGGAGTAAGTCTCAGCTAGGACCAAGAAGTTCTGAAGCTATGCACGAAGAAGACCTGATGCAGTGAATAAGACTGGGAATAGGTGAGTGCATCTATGACAAATTGTGGCCTCTGACTCCCCTGAGATCATTCATCTTAGATATTTACCCTATGTTATAGTGTGGTCCCTAATCAAAGGACTGAACTTTCCCCAAACTTCCTGGTAAATTAAAAGGGCCATGAAGTCTGTGAAAGTCATTATGCCCTCATATAGTAGGTGGGGTTTCTTCTCTAATCTGATTTTTATACCTAGGGTTCCCTCCTGTTTGTTGCCCAAATAGAAATGCAAACACAGCAGAGAAACATAATGAACATCTTATTTTGATTATCCAAGCTGAGAGTAATGAAAAAGGCAAACTGATAGAAATGAGGAAATATAAATCCCACTTACAAAACTCTGCCAGGATTAATAAAACAAGGTATAACGTCAGTTGTACAACCAAAAGACTGCTATTTTATTGTCATTTTTTACTGCACATGATTCTGACATTGACAACATTCTTTTAAGTGTGCTCCTTATTGAATATTCTATTCAACGTTTAAATTTAAAAAGTTATAGAAACAAAGATCACAGTACTCCAGGACCAGCAAGCTAAGAGTCACTAAACTGCCATTTTAGTTGCTGTTCAGTTGCCAAGTCACGTCTCACTCTTTGTAATACCATGCACTGTGGCCCACGCTTCCCTGTCCTCAGTAGCTTCCTTAGTTTGCTCAGATTCGTGTCTATCAAGTCAGTAATGCTGTGGGAGCATCTCATCCTCTGCTGCTCCCTTTACATACATACATATATATATATACACACACACACACACACACACACATATATATATAAAATCACTATATATAGTGACATTATAAAACAGAATTTCAGAGGCCCAAGATTTACATCATACTGAAGATTATACATCCACCCTTCACACTTTATGATGTTTTCTGCATCCCATACCTACCATAGGAATACATCTTCCACACACTACTGGAAAAGAAAAGGCTCAAGACAATTTTCCCAGAGCCTCACTCCAAATAAAATAATTCAAGAAATGTGTGCAGTCTTAAATAGTCAATAGTTGTCACACACAGATTGATGGGGCTCTTATATGCAAAGTTCTGTGTAATAGAACACTATAAACAGACAAAAATTCCCACCCACGTGAGGGTTACATTCTAGATGTGGAAATAGATACTGAGTATGTGAGTAAGCAAAATAGAGTGTACAGTATGCCAGTTAATGATAAATGTTTTGGATAAAATAAAGCTGGGAATGTCAATAGGAATGCAGGGGGAGAGTTGCAATTTTTAAAATGGAGGTCAAAAAGCTACTAAAAAAGCAGCATTAAAAAAAAAAAACAGCCAACAAGAGCAAAAATTAACAAATGAGACTATATCAAACTAACTTTCTTTATAGTGAAATAAATGATGAACAAACTGAAAATGAGAAGCCAACCCAATGAATGGAAGAATATTTGCAAACTATAAAGTTAATAAGAGGTTAAAATTAAAAATACAAGGAACTTCTATAACTTAAGAGCAAAAAAAGAAGAAAGAAAGAACCTGATTTTCGATGCAGGATACAGGATGCTTGGGGCTGGTGTAGCAGGATGACCCAGAGGGATAGTATGGGGAGGGAGGTGGGAGGGGGGTTCAGGATTGGGAACATGTGAACACCCGTGGCGGATTCATGTTGAAGTATAGCAAAGCCAATACAATATTGTAAAGTAAAAATAAATAAATAATAAAAAATAAAATGGGCAAGGGCTTAAGTAAAAATCTCTACAAGAAAGACATACAAATGGCCAGCAGGTATGTGAAAATTGTTTAGCATCACCAATCATCAAGGAAATGTAAATGAAAACCATGAGATATCACCTCATATCTGTTAGGATGGCTATTATCAAAACAAAGATAATGAGTATTGGTAAAAATATGGAATGGGAAAGACTAGAGATCTCGTCCAAAAAATTAGAGGTACCAAGGGAACATTTCATGCAAAAATGGGCTCAATAAAGGACAGAAATGATGTGGGCCCAACAGAAGCAGAAGATATTAAGAAGCGGTGGCAAAAATACATAAATTAACTGTACAAAAAAGATCTTCATGACCTAGATAATCACAATGGTGTGATCACTCACCTAGAGCCAGACATCCTGGAATGTGAAGTCAAGTGGGCCTTAGAAAGCATCACTACGAACAAAGCTAGTGGAGGTAATAGAATTCCAGTTGAGCTATTTCAAATCCTTAAAGATGATGCTGTGAAAGTGCTGCACTCAATATGCCAGCAAATTTGGAGTACTCAGCACTTGCCACAGGACAGGAAAAGGTCAGTGTTCATTCCAATTGCAAAGAAAAGCCATGCCAAAGAATGCTCAAACAACGGCAGAATTGCACTCATCTCACATGCTAATAAAGTTATGCTCAAAATTCTCCAAGCCAGTCTTCGGCCATATGTGAAATGTGAAGTTCCAGATGTTCAAGCTGGTTTTAGAAAAGGCAGAGGAGCCAGAG
Source organism: Redunca redunca (assembly GCA_006410935.1). Taxonomy (NCBI): domain Eukaryota; kingdom Metazoa; phylum Chordata; class Mammalia; order Artiodactyla; family Bovidae; genus Redunca; species Redunca redunca. The sequence continues at coordinate 3,019,770 of SJYQ01000680.1, forward strand.
ATTAAATTGTCAACATCTGCTGGATCGTCGACAAAAGAAGAGTTCCAGAAAAACATCTATTTCAGCTTTATTGACTATGCCAAAAACTTTGACTGTGTAGATCACAATAAACTGTGGAAAATTCTGAAAGAGATGGGAATACCAGACCACCTGACCTGCCTCTTGAGAAATCTGTATGCAGGTCAGGAAGCAACAGTTAGAATTGGACATGGAACAACAGACTGGATCCAAATAGGAAAAGGAGTACATCAAGACTGTATATTGTCATCTGCTTATTTAACTTATATGCAGAGTACATCATGAGAAACCCTGGGCTGGAAGAAGCACAAGCTGGAATCAAGACCGCCAGGAGAAATATCAATAACCACGGATATGCAGATGACACAACCCTTATGGCAGAAAATGAAGAAGAACTAAAAAGCCTCTTGATGAAAGTGAAAGAGGAGAGTGAAAAAGTTGGCTTAAAGCTCAATATTCAGAAAACTAAGATCATAGCATCCTGGCTCATTACTTCATGGTAAATAGATGTGGAAATGGTGGAAATAGTGGCTGACTTCAATTCTGGGGCTCCAAAATCGCTGCAGATGGTGACTGCAACCATGAAATTAAAAGATGCTTACTCCTTGGAAGGAAAGCTTTGACCAACCTAGACAGCATATTAAAAAGCAGAGATATTACTTTACCAACACAGGTCCATCTAGTCAAGGCTATTGTTTTTCCAGTTGTCATGTATGGATGTGAGAGTGGACTGTAAAGAAATCTGAGCGCTGAAGAATTGATGCTTTTGAACTGTGGTGTTGGAGAAGATTCTTGAGAGTCCCTTGCACTGCAAGGAGATCCAGCCAGTCCATCCTAAAGGAGATCAGTCCTGGGTGTTCATTGGAAGGACTGATGTTGAAGCTGAAACTCCAATGCTTTGGCCACCTGATGTGAAGAGCTGACTCATTTGAAAAGACCCTGATGCTGGGAAAGATTGAAGGCAGGAGGAGACGAGGACGACAGAGAGTGAGATGGTTGGTTGGCATCACCGACTCCATGGAGATGAGTTTGTGCAAACTTCAGGAGTTGGTGATGGTGCAAACTTCAGGAGTTGGTGATGGACAGGGAGGCCTAGTGTGCTGCAGTCCACGGGGTCACAAAGAGTCGGACATGACTGAGCAACTGAACTGAACTGAACTGAACTGAAGAATATGGAGAAATTAGAAATCTTGCATGACATTGCTAGGAATGCAAATGTCTTCAGTCACTATGGAAAATGGTATGGAGATTCCTCAAAAGAACTAAAAGTGGAACTAACATATGAAGGAGCAATCCTACTCAGCATATATATGCAAAAGAACTGAAACTGGGACCTTCAGTATCACTCACAATAGCTAAGATATGACAATAATCTAAATGTCCATCAATGGATAAAGAAAATTTGATATACACACATAAATGGAATATTATTCAGTCTTAGAACAAAATTTGTGACAACAAGGGAGAAACCTGAATGCTATAAGCCAGTCATAGATAGATAATTCTGTGCATATTTCCACATAGATTAAGTATCTAGAAAGTCAAATTTATGGAAACAGAGTAGAATGATTGTGGGGGAGGATAGGGGTCAAGGGAGTGGATCGCTCTTCAATGGGTATAACATTTTAGTTTTGCAAGTGAATAAGTTTTAGAGATCTGTTGTACAGCAATATGACTATAGTCAATAATGCTATACTGTAAATATTGAATTTGCTAAGTATTTTCACCACTAAATAAATGAATAAGAAAATTATAACTATCTGACATCTCAATTTATCTTGTTTAGGGTGATCCTTTTATAGTATATCATTATTGTTGTTTAGTCCCTAAGTCACATCTGACTCTTTATTACCTAAGGGACTGCAGCACGTCAGGCTTCCCTGTCCTTCACTATCTCTCTGATTTCCCTAATGCTGATCATGTTATCCAACTATCTCAACCTCTGTCACCCCTTCTCCTCCTGCCCTCAATCTTTCCCAGCATTAGGGTCTTTTCCAATGAGTCAGTTCTTCCCATCAGGTGGCCAAAGTATTGGAGCTTCAGCTTCAGCATCAGTCCTTTCAATGAATATTCAGGGTTGATTTCCTTTATGATTGAGTAGTTTGATCTCCTTGCTGTCCAAGAGACTCAGGAGTCTTCTCCAGCAGCACATTTGAATGCATCAGTTCTTCAGCACTCTGCCTTCTTTATGGTCAAACTCTCACATTGGTATATGACTCCTGGGAAAAAAAAGCATAGCTTTGACTATAGGAACTTTTGTTGGCAAAGTGATGTCTTTGATTTTTAATATGTTTGGGTTTGTCAGAGCTTTCCTTTCAAGGAACGTGTGTCTTTTAATTTCATGACTACAGTCAACATCTGCAGTAATTGGAGCCCAGGAAAATAAATTCTGTCATTGTTTCTACTCTTTCCCCATCTATTTGTCATGAAGTGATGGGACTGGATGACATGATCTTAGCTTCTTGAATGTTGAGTTTTAAACCAGTTTTTTCACTCTCTTTCACCTTCATCAAGAGGTGCTTTAGTTACTCTTGGCTTTCTGCCGTTAGTGTGGTATCATCTGCATATCTGAGGTTGTTGGTTTTCTCCAGGCATTGATTCCAATCTCCAAATGTTGATTCCAGCTTGTGATTCATCCAGGATGGCATTTCACATGATGTACTCTGCATAGAATTTAAATAAGCACGGTAACAATATACAGCCTTGACAAACTGCTTTTTCAATTCTGAACCAGTCCGCTGTTCCATGTCCGTTTCTAACTGTTGCTTTCTTGACTTGCATACAGGTTTCTCAGGAGACAGGGAAGATGGTTTAGTATTCCCATTTCTTTAAGAACTTCCCACAGTTTGTTGTGATCCATACAGTCAAAGGCTTCAGCATAGTCACTGAAGCAGAAGTAGATGTCTTTATAGGATATACATATATCAAATATCTTAAATATATACTTTTGTCAATCATATGTTGATAAAGCTGAAAAAGTAAATTTACAAAAATCTATTTGGAGTAGGAAGTTAGTGATGGGGGAAGGAAGACAGTTCCAGATAGAAGAAATAACAACAGTAGAAGCCCTCCAGCAACATGTGGCTTGATGTGTTCCAGGGTGCAGCAGAAAAAGCAGCTGGAGGAGAGGTCTTAGAAGAAACAAGGGCCTTGCCTGTTTTGAAGATCACAAAGCGGCCTATCACAATAACATTGATTTTCATTCTAAGAGAAAGCCTTTGGAAGACTTCTAAAAGAGGTATAAAATTTTGATCTAGTGTCACTGAAAAAAAGAACAGATCAAGTTCAGCATGCATTGAACATTTAAATATACAAAGAAAATGCTATGATTCCAGTCATCCTGGATCCTGAAGACTCAAGGTCACAAAATCACAGAGTATGAGGACCAGCTCACCAAAGAGATGATGGACTGATAGATAGGTAGGAAGATGTCCTTGGCATTAAATAAAGCAGAGATGATCTCAACTCTATCACCTATTTTTCTAGAAAAGTCTTTCTCTTTTCCCCTCTTTCATCGACAACAGTGTGTCAGGCACAGTCGTGCTTGTATAACATAACTCTGCCTCTTGACCATAGTTGTAAGACTCACATTTGAGCATTTCTTCAAAATCTTTTTTTCCTCCATTTTACTACATGCATTTTAATAGAAAAAAAAAGTCTATTGTTAGAATTAGGCAGAATCTCAGAATGCAATGAAAACAAAAGATGGAAAGAGAAAGAAACATTGCTTCCTTTCAACTGTCTCTTCCCTGATACCAAACTGTGTCTAAAAGGCCAGATGCTATGAGATAGCCAGTTTACTGTCAATATATTATTTTCTTTTATTGCTTACACTAGCTTTAATGAGACTTTGATGCAAGAGGGAAAACAGCCCTAAGCAACTCTTCACTACTCATGGCTAAAGTTTATTTCCCAGAAAACTCCAGACCTTGGCCCTCTAATGGATATTGGTGAGTGAGGAGAGGTGAAGAGTTAGGTGTTTACAACTATCTTATGAAGCTTTTTCAGAAACAACTTGTTTCTATCTTGCATAGTGTGGGGCAGATTTTAAATTGACCTCCATGTGCCCAACTTTTGTGAAATCTCACCTTGGGTAGGAGTGGGACCTGGAACTTATTTCTAACCAATGGAATGTGGCAAAAGTTAGGGTGACTATACAAGGACCTAATTCCTGTCTTGCTAGAACAGCTAGCTCTCCCTCCTTGGCCTTAAAAGAGCAATATGCCATGAGAATAGAGGGCCTGAGGTGAGGGCCATATGGCAAAAAATCTTCCAGTAGCCTCATTCAGCTGAAAGCAGTCCCCAAACAAAAGCCAGCAAGATGTTTTGGACATATGTCCTTAAGCCACAAACAAGCGGATTCTGCCAGCAACATGAGTAGGTTTGGAGGAAAGTTCTTCTCCAGACAAGAACACAGCTTGAATATACTTTTTGAAACAGCCTTGTAAGATCCTGAGCAGAGAACCTAGAGAAGTTTTGTTTGCATCCCTAACTCACAGAACTGAGTTAATTGATGTGTTGTAATAAGCTTCTAAGTATGTTCTAGTTTCTTGTATAGCTATGGAAAACTAATACACATGAGGACTAGACAGATTCAGTATTTAGACCACAATATCAGAATAGGACTGTGATCCAAGTTATTGCCCAGGGATATGATAAAATGCACTAGGGTGAGGAGCCTGACTTATGTTTCCTTGAGTCACTCCTTATGGTTAATTTTAGGTGTCATCTTTTCAAGGTAGAGATTCAGAGCCACAATGAATTTCCTGAAGAAGAAGATATTTGTTCATCATAACCCTGAAGCTTTTTCCTGTTTACTTCCATGAACAAGAATGATATTAAAAAATAAAACAACAAACAAAAACTTGTTCCTATTGATCTAGAGTGTAGATCAATAACTAACTTGAAAACTAAATCACCAGGCCTGGTTAGTTGGTTTGTAAATAAGTCTTGAAGTGTCCAGGTAAGTGTCACTTGAAGCCCAGGTAAGTGTCACTCACTCAATTCATTCCAAAGGTGTCACTTTTGATTTGTCAGAAGTGAAAGTTTTCCAAGAGATACATTTTAAACCTTTATGACTTAAATAGAGCACAATGAAAACAGCAGCTGATTTTTGTTCTAGGGGACTTCATTGTACCAGAGATGAAATTATACAACCACAGGGCTTTTATGTACTTCCTACTAGAAGTGTTGCTGGAGTAACCTACATTGATGTAGGTTTCAATTCCAGCTTTGTTGTTTATTAATGCTGGGAAACTGGGTGAGCCATATACTTTCTTTAAACACTTGGCACACCTCTGTAATGGTTAACAATTTTTAAATCATGATCTGTGACAAAGCTTGACTGTAAGAATACACCATATCAGTTTGGACTCAGACTTTTCACATCAGACAATCCTACCTTTGATTTCAAGCTCTGAAGTTTGTAGGTTTATGCCCATGAATGACTGCATTAAACACTAGCCATGCTTAGCATTAACTTGTCACATATAATATATGCATTTTAATTTCAACCTGATAAAATGGTTATGAAGATTAAGGGGCAATGTATAGAAGTACTTGGTCTAAGGTCTTATAGATATGGCTTCCCTGATACCTAGTTGGTAAAGAATGCAATGCAGAAGAACCTGGTTCAATTCTTGGGTCAGGAAGACCCACTGGAGAAGGGAAAGTCTACCCACTCCAGTATTCTTGGGCTTCCCTGGTGGCTCAGTTGGTAATGAATCTGCCTGCAAAGCAGGAGACCTGGGTTCAGTCCCTGAGTTGGGAAGATTCCCTGGAGAAGGGCAAGACTATATGTAAGAAAGGTTCAATAAATATTATCCAGCATCCCTAGAGAATATACTCTCTAGCGTGTCATGCAGGCAACACTTAGTTCCTCTTCCCATGTACTATTAGTATCACCAATTCCTCTGTCTCACTCATAGCTTAACATTCAGAAATAATTCTTCCAGTAGGTCCTGGGATATTGTAAATTTGCAGGAAGTTAAACAGAATACAATGTTCAATAGAGCATTCTCTGAAAATGTAACCCTACATTAAAATGAAAAGAAAGTTGTATTTGAATCTTCAAGCTGTTTGGAGCATAGTATCTTGATTTTTCCTTAGAATTTGTTTGGACACTGTGCACAGCCACGTGCTCCGTTGCTTCAGTTGTGTCTGAATTTTTGTAACCCTACAGACTATAACCTGCCGAGCTCCTCTCTCTATGGGATTTTCCTAGCAAGAATACTGGAAAGGATTGCCATTCCCTCCTTCAGAGGATCTTCCCAACCCAGGGAATGAACCCACATCTCCAGCACTGCAGGCAGATTTTTTTTTTTTTAAAACCACTGAGCCACCGGGGAACCATATTATGGCTATACACAGCCCTAATAAGTGCCTATGATGTTTATATCACTCTCCTAAGTAAAGTGTATAATTTTTTTTAAGTTAAATGAAAAATTCTGCTTTCTGCCATTATTTTATTTGCAATTTAAAGAAACTACTTTATTATCATCACAGGGTAATTTAAATGCCTAATAAAATTACAGGTAGAGAGAATAAATGTTACATTTTAAGTTCTGTTAACTTTGTTTGCCTTAAAAATTTCAGGAAAAGCCTTGACAAACACAAATATGTGTAGATATGCTATTATTTTTAGAGATCTGGGTAAAATGGGGGATAGAGAATAGTAAACCAATGTGATATTAATGTAGAAATAGAAAAATTAAAATAGAATTTTAAAGATTGATGGAGGGGATAGTAGAAATGTGCTTTATTTCACTAACTGAGAATAGAATTAAATGTCAATATTCCAGATAGATAAGATAGTGAATTGTGAACCTTAGAGTGAGGAGTATATTACCACCAACCTCCTCCTAGCATTGAGAAGAAAAATAATATGAATCATATAGCAAAGACTGGTTTTGAATACCTTATAGAACAGCTGTGGCTAAGCATTTTTCATCAAAATGTAAGACAGACCATAGTACCTTAAATAAGATGTTTAAATTAGAAAATATCAGAATGGTTTTCATATATATGAAATTCATAGCATTTAAAATAAAATAGTAACTTAAATTAGAATATTATTTATTTCTTTGATAGTTGAAGAAGGAAAAAAAATAAAAGAAAAAGGCAAGCAAAGGCTCTATCAAATAGGGAAGTAGCTGGCTGGCTTTACTGGACAATGACAACAGATCCTATATCTCTTTAACTTGTCCAACATGTTTTCCTTCTCTGTTCATCTGGTAACTCGTACAACAGTTTTGATCACATTTATTGGCAGCTGAGCCATTTCTATATAATCATAGCACCTCATTTTCCTGATGTGTCCTTAGCCAATCAGTCGTGTCTGACTCTTTGTGACCCCATGGACTGCAGCTCATCAGGCTCCTCTGTCCTTGGGATTTTTCAGGCAAGAATACTGGAGTGGGTTGCCATTTCCTCCCCCAGGGGATGTTCCTGACCCAGGGGTTGAACTGGCATCTCCTGCGTCTCCTGCATTGCAGGCAGATTCTTTACCTGCTGAGCCATTGGGGAAGTCCATTTTCCTGGTAACAGTGATCATAATATGGAATAGTCATTCAAATATAAGAGAATCCATCAGAGTTCATCCCCTGATTGATATATTAATCCTAAGGGAAAAAAAACTCATTTGGGGAAGTTACTAAACTGGAGAGGACAATGGTCATCCATACTATCATCTTAAGAAACTGTTTCTTTAAGTAAAAGGGGAGTGACACCAACAAATAAAGGAACTGGGGAAAACAGAGATGAAATGTGGGTGGAGTCAGAGAAACAGAGAACGATCCCTCCTGGGATGGTGCCAAATTACAATCCTTTAGACCCTAATTCCTGTAAAACCTTCCTCATCCTGCTGACTCCTCAGTATCCTTCCTAACCTCTTGAGCCAATAAACTCTTTCTTCAGTAAGCTAATATGAGGGTTTCTGTTACTTGCAGCAGAAGTTTTGAATGCTACAAGGATACAGTTTACAAATGCATTCCAGTAAATTTTCCGCCAGAGAATAATTTCAATTTAGTTCAGTGTAATAATTTCAATCTAAAACAGTGGAAACCTGACCTAGATTTGATTTTCAGCATAAAAGTTAGAAATTTTGAAGATCTTTGATAAAGGTCTAGACTTTGGCACATGTCACATCTTCATGTGTGCATGCTCAGTCACTCAGTCTTGGCCAACTCACTGTGACCCTATGGACTGCACCTCACCAGGCTCCTCTGTCCATGGGATTCTCCAAGCAAGAATACTGGAGTGTGTTGCCATAACCTCCTCCAGGGGATCTTCCCAACCCAAGGACCAAACCTACATCTCTTATGTCTCCTACTTGGTAGGAAGTTCTTTGCCACCTGGGAAGCCTCATCACCTCTCCACCACTATATTATTTCTCAGAATATATTTGTTTATTTGTTTTTCCCTCAGTCTCTCTAATCAAAAGAGTAGAAACCTCTATATAATTCTATTTAGAAGTTGGGACAAGATGGTTCAAAAGGCTAAGAATAGGACAGAAACATGTTTCTTAAACTAGTTGATTCAGAAAATGTACCTGTTCTATCCTTAAGAAAATTTCCTCAACTGGTAATTTACATCCTAAGCAAATGACAAGAATCATACTACTTCTGTGGCTGCTATGGTTCACAAATTAACATTATTTGAAGAGGTAAAAATGGGAGCCAAAGAAAGGGAAGAAAATCTCCAGAAAGAGAGCCATGTTCTGTGTCTTGGTTTCCATCCATGGAGCAATGAGAAAGCTATTCCTTGGCTAGTACATTGAATGGTTCAACAGTATAGTTTGTGGGGAAGGACTCTGGGTTCAAATCTTGACTGTCCTGTTCATGAGATGCATGACTCATATGTGAATCACATGAATCACAGGCCTCACTCATAAATCAAGGCTAATCTATCTAATAGATGTCCACATGATACAGTCACTGGGAGGATTAACTCAGTTCTCCCCAGGATCACTTTGTGCTACATAATCTTCACTCACTCCACTCTTCTCTGTTGACCTTAGTGCCTTAAGAGGTGGACCTTGACATTCTGAAGTAGCTACCTTCCTCCTCTGACTTGCTATTAGTTTTGTAGAATAAAAGACACATCTGCAGGAAATAGAAAGGCACAGGCTCCCTGCCAGGCCCCAGATGGGTGATGCCATTGTCTTCTACCAAAACCCAAGCTGGATTGAGAGGGGCTCTTTCACAGCTCCAGTTTTGCCAGGTTGTACCCTTCCTCACATTTTGCTCTTTCTAATTTAGGAGGAGTAGCAGCTTCTGTATGTTGTTAACTCTGGAGCCCTTCATAACCCTCTGTTTTTTTCCTTAATCCTGCTCATATTTTTGTAAATGTAAATTCATTAAATTCCCTAATAATTCCTTTGGAGTATAATTCTTTCCTACAGGGTCCCTGAATAACATACACTTAGAGGATTGTCTGTCGTGCAGTAAATTTTAAATAGATGTTATTTATTAGAGGAATTGTAGAGGTGGAAGTGGTGCCTTTTCTGATAAGTACTCCAACTCATAAGAACAAACAGACATAAACTCTTTTGGAACAAGACTATAATTCAAAGACCTAAGAGGACCAGAATAACTACCTTATTCTAGAAACAGTGCCTGCGAAGATTACTGCTTGCAAAAAGCAAGACAAACAACAAAGAATAAGACATGCAGTAAATGAGAATATTTGAGTGAAAAAAAAAAACAGCTAGTACTACGTTATATATTTTAAATAAATAAAGCTAAATATATGAGGAACAAAAAGCAGAATAAACCAATAATTGTTTTGAAAAACAATATGCTAAATTATTTTGGAAAACAGGCACACTGGGGAAGGACCAGCTCTTTCAACTTTTTTTTTAATATGCTAACAAACATGCTATATAACTTTTCAGTAATCTTTGGGGATATGTATAAATATACAGTATGTTTGAAATCTGGTCTTACCACATGGTGATAATATTATGCCAGCTTATTTTACAGAACATATCAAGAGAAAGGATTATGGAAACAAGTACAGAGATTTGCATCTTTCTTATTTAAGGACCAGGGGAAAGTAAGCACAATGAATAATAACTATACTGCCATTTGTAGAGGGAAAGAAACAAGTTGTCATGAAAAATAAGATAATAAGTATCCATGTATTCATCTTATAATTCATATATTTAACTGAGTAAACCATATAATATGACTGTATAAATATGGGAATTTTAAGTGATTAGGCTTTTTATTTCCTAATAAGCAAATAAGATGCAAGACCTTTAAAAGTCATGCCATCTATTTTAAAAAGTTGGATTGAATATTATCAGTAACTTAGAGTTCCTTAAGTGGAAATTAATGCCAGATAAAACATTACTGTTGCTTTGTTCCTATAAGTCTCCCAAAAGGATTACATATTTACAAATAAAATATATTCTATTAGGGTTTTTTTAGTAGTACTGCCAAACTGCAATGATTTTCCATTTATTAGGGAAAAAAAATTCCACTCCTAGAGAATTGTTTCTTCAGAGAAAAGGAGAAGGAAAAAAAAGACTGTGCTCTTCTCAGAAGAAATTCCTGCTAGGATAAAAAGTTAATACATTTCATCTTCTAGTCTATTACAATTTTAAGGGTTTTATTTTTTCTTGCTTCATACTTCTTTTTCCAGCTGCCCACTGTCTCACCAACTTTTTTGCATTGATCAGACATCACTGCCATTGTTCTCTCCTTTGAAAGGTGAGGGATGTTTTTAGGATATTTGCTTTGCTATTTGTGTTTGGGAACAGAAAACACAAGTAGCTTCTCCTTAATCAAATCAAGCTTAATGTAAAATAGGGATCAGGTTCTACATGCATAGGCAACTCAGGATAAGTGGAATGGAATAGACTGCAGGTAGCACTTAAACTTACAGAGACTGGTTTTATTAGAGCTGTTCAGTGGAATGATAAGTTATTTGTGTGCTAAGAATCTGATGAACTAAAGTAGCCTATTATGCACAAGTGGGGGAAAATAACTATATATTCAATGCCAACTATATCAGACATCCTAATAGAATCTTCCTCTACAAAGTCCTAGAATAACATATTGGGTGCTGATGGAAAAAATCTAGACCTATTATAAGTTATAATGCTATTTTAATAAAATAGGAGGAAGAAGCTGTCAGGAGGAAGAAGCTGTCAGCAGGATATTGCTTTGAGAAATCATGTTTGCACATAGGGGCCTGGCTAATTCTTCTCCGTGACCAATCTCTATTCTATTAGAATCAAATCATCCTCTGTGTTTGATATTGAAACTGAGCTTAGGCTCAGGGTAATGAAGTAAAGGAAGAGATGAACTTCAAGTCCTCTTCCATGAAAGTTGGATAGTATATTCTATGTAAACACTTGCAATAAAGAATGACAAATAACATCATGTTAGTTTTAGAATCAGCAGGTTGTAGTTCACACAACTAGCAGGAACAAAGGGAGATAAAGGTTTGATAATAGACCAAAGACATCTCAAAACAGAGCAAGTAGTGATTAGAAATTCTATTTGGTGCATTACTTTCCTGTCTTGTCAACATGTGAAGCAGAGTAGCTGTGAATTACACCAGTGGTGGCTTAGTGGTCCATACCACTCGAGATTGAAATTCAGTGTCATGAGGGTGTGGGGCCTTCCCTAGATTTGAGACCACTTTATGCCAACATTCTCTCTCTCATCTTTTCCAGCAAGACAGGACTGGCTTCTGTTGAAGGCTCAGTGCAATAAGAGACCTTCAAAATTAGTCAATGTCTTATCTCTTGGAAGGTCATCTTGTAAAAAGAAAAAAAAAATCCACCATTTTCCTTTTATAAATACTAATCCTTCCTTGTATAGCTTGAAAATAGACAAAACATGGCAGGCCTTTAGATTGAGTAAAATGAAAATTGTTGATGGAGATCTCAATTTGCAGGCATTGGACTGGTCATGGAATTCCTCAATGTTTCTCCATTGGATTAAGCTTCCAACACAGAAAATCTAATTCCAGGGGAGACACAAGTGCCTTGTAAATAAAATTTCTTAATTTTGTAAGAATATACTCCACTGGAGGAGATACTTAAAAACGTGCAGCATGGAGCAGGCAGTGGGTGGAGAGTTGGAGAAAGTATGGGAACAGGAAACAGAAAAAAAGAGAAACATACATGCATTCAACATTCAGTATACACACATACTATGTTCAAGGTGCAGTTCATATGTCAGACACTTCCTGGACATGCAGATATAGAATGAACAGTCAACCAGATAGGCCCCTGCCCTAATGGAGTTTTCATTTTAGTGGGAAGAGATGAATAACAACAAAAAAACCACTATATAAGAAGACAGTGGTAGATAGTGATAAATGTTGACAAGGAAATAAGAGAACATCACTGCAGAAACTCCTAGGAGTCGGGGATAAGGGGAGATATTCTGGATGGAATGATCAGACATAACTTCTCAGATGATGGGGCATTTGACCTGAGACTATTACAAAGAGAAGGAACCAATCTTGAAAACAACCAAGGAAAGAGAGCTTCAGACAAACAAACTTCAAGTTTAAGGAACTTAATGACTACTTTTAATCCCTACAAAATTAGAATGTCAAAGGAATACAAGTCAGCATGGATGGAATTAAAGGTTATTGATGGTGATCACAGGTTGAGGGACATTGGGCTCATTATATTATCACTCAATAACCCTCAATTAACCAACAGAATTTTTCCTTACAGTTTTGGATGCTGAAATTCCAAGACCAAGGTGTCAGCAAGATTGGTATCTGGTGAGACCTCCCTTCCTGGCTTTTTAATTGTCCTCTTCTTGTTGTGTTCACACATGGCCTTTCCTTTATGCGAACAAACTCCTAGTAGCTCTTCCTTTTATTTTTTTTTAACTTTTTATTTTATATTGGAATACAGTCGATTAACAATGTTGTGATAATTTCAGGTGGACAGCAAATGGACTCAGTCATACACATACATGGATCTCAGTTCAGTTCAGTTCAGTCACTCAGTCGTGTCTGACTCTTTGTGACCCCATGAATCGCAGCACTCCAGGCCTCCCTGTCCATCACCATCTCCCGGAGTATCTATTCTCCTCCAAACTCCCCTCCCCATCCAGGCTGCCAGTTAACATTAAGCAGAGTTTCCAGGGATATTTAGGGAGTGTGTGATGGACATGTACACACTGATATATTTAAAATGGAGAACCAACAGGATCTTTCTCCTCTTAAAAGGATATCAGTTTTATCAGATTAGGGCTCTCTACCCATATGACCTCATTTAACTTTAACTTTACCTCCTTAAAAGTCTTATTTTCAAATACAGTCACATAGGGGATTAGGGTTTCAACATATGAATTTGAGGTGGGGGGGGTACCATTAAGTCCATAACACAGGAGCTGGGTGATATCACCTTATACCTGTAAAATATTGCTCTGTCTGCTATGTAGAGTTTGGATGAGGGAAAGGATCACAGAAATGTAGAGTGAAACAAAAGCTTCATTTTTCTGTATTTAATGCTAATAACTCCCAAACTTCTCACATTGTTAGAAGAAGGTAAACAGCAGGCAAATTACCACTGGAGAATTAAAAACTGTTTCATAGAAACTGGTCATTACTGGGATCTTAAGGCAATTTATTATGGTTACAGCACTGAGGCAGTAAACCATACTAGAATCACACAGCCACATAACATAGAGAAAAGAACTGGGCCTCCCACCAAGAATCAAAGGCAGGAAAAGTAACCACAGAGTTGCAACCAATGCTCCCAGTCATGCCAGGGAGGGGCCAGTGCTCTACCAACTTTGATTACTGAGGTGCAAGAACAGAGTTTAGAGGCCACTGATCCACTACACTATAACAAGTCAGCCTCATCCTTTTGCAGCTGAAAATCTCCATAACCTGTAACAGTGATTCCTCTCTGTATCTGACCTCTGATACTACCTAGATTCCTATACACTGCCCAGAACACAGTGGACAGCATGCACTCACACATCTCTGTCTGCCTCTGAATGTGTTTCCCAACAAACACTATTCCAAATCCAGAGGGTGCGGGTCATATTCAAGCCTGTCAGGTCATATTACCCTCAGTCTTCTCTTTACTACTTATTGCTTATCAGTAAGATATGTATAAAAATAATACCAATTTTGAGAATTCAAAGAAACTAAAAAAGAGAAATCTCAACTGACAACATAAGAATACAAAAAAAAAAAAAAAAAGGAGAGAGAATGCTATGAAGAAAATTGCAGAGGAAGGTAAACTTCTAGACTCATTCTATGAGGCCACCATCACCCTAATACCAAAACCTGACAAAGATGCCACAAAAAAAAAAAGAAAGAAAACTACAGGCCAATATCACTGATGAACATAGATGCAAAAATCCTTAACAAAATTCTAGCAATCAGAATCCAATAACACATTTAAAAGATCATGCACCATGACCAAGTGAGCTTTATCCCAGGGATGCAAGGATTCTTCAATATCTACAAATCAATCAATGTAATTCACCACATTAACAAATTGAAAAATAAAAGCCACATGATTATTTCAATAGATGCAGAGAATGCCTGTGACAAAATTCAACATCCATCTACGATAAAAATTCTCCAGACAGCAGGAATAGAAGGAGCATACCTCAACATAATAAAAGCTATATATGACAAACCCACAGCAAACATTATCCTAAATGGTGAAAAATTGAAAGCATTTCCCCTAAAATCATGAACAAGACAAGGGTGCTCACTTTCACCACTACTATTCAAAATAGTTCTGGAAGTTTTGGCCACAGCAATCAGAGCAGAAAAAGAAATAAAAGGGATCCACATTGGAAAAGAAGAAGTAAAACTCTCACTGTTTGCAGATGACATGATCCTCTATTTAGAAAACCCTAAAGACTCCACCAGAAAATTACTAGAGCTAATCAATGAATACAGTAAAGTTGCAGGATATAAAATCAACACACAGAAATCCCTTGCATTCCTATACACTAATAATGAGAAAATAGAAAGAGAAATTAAGGAAACAATTCCATTCACCATTGCAACAAAAAGAATAAAATACTTAGGAATATATCTACCTAAAGAAACTCAGATCAGTTCAGTCAGTTCAGTCGCTCAGTCGTGTCCAACTCTTTGTGACCCCATGAACTGGAGCACGCCAGGCCTCCCTGTCCATCACCAACTCCCAGAGTTCACGCAGACTTGCGTCCTAAAGACCTATATATAGAAAACTATAAAACACTGGTGAAAGAACTCAAAGAGGACACTAATAAATGGAGAAATATACTATGTTCATGGATCAGAAGAATCAATATAGTGAAAATGAGTATACTACCAAAAGCAATCTATACATTCAATGCAATACCTATCAAGCTACCAACGGTATTTTTCACAGAGGTAGAACAAATAATTTCACAATTTGTATGGAAATACAAAAAACCTCAATAGCCAAAGCAATCTTGAGAAAGAAGAATGGAACTGGAAGAATCAACCTGCCTGACTTCAGGCTCTACTACAAAGCCACAGTCATCAAGACATTATGGTACTGGCACAAAGACAGAAATATAGATCAATGGAACAAAATAGAAAGCCCAGAGATAAATCCACACACCTATGGACACCTTATTTTTGACAAAGGAGGCAAGAATATACAATGGATTAAAGACAATCTCTTTAACAAGTGGTGCTGGGAAAACCGGTCAACCACTTGTAAAAGAATGAAACTAGAACACTTTTTAACACCATTCACAAAAATAAACTCAAAATGGATTAAAGATCTAAATGTAAGACCAGAAAGTATCAAACTCCTAGAGGAGAACATAGGCAAAACACTCTCCGACATAAATCATAGCAGGATCCTCTATGATTCACCTCCCAGAATACTGGAAATAAAAGCAAAAACAAACAAATTGGACCTAATTAAACTTAAAAGCTTCTGCACAACAAAGGAAACTATAAGCAAGGTGAAAAGACAGCCTTCAGAATGGGAGAAAATAATAGCAAATGAAGCAACTGACAACTAATCTCAAAAATATATAAGCAACTCCTGCAGCTTAATTCCAGAAAAATAAATGACCCAATCAACAAATGGGCCAAAGAACTAAATAGACATTTCTCCAAAGAAGACATACAGGTGGCTAACAAACTCATGAAAAGATGCTCAACATCACTCATTATCAGAGAAATGCAAATCAAAACCACAATGAGGTACCATTTCACACCAGTCAGAATGCTGAGATCCAAAAGTCTACAAGCAGTAAATGCTCGAGAGGGTGTCGAGAAAAGGGAACCCTCTTACACTGTTGATGAGAATGAAAACTAGTACAGCTCCTATGGAGAACAGTGTGGAGATTCCTTAAAAAACTGGAAATAGAACTGCCTTATAACCCAGCAATCCCACTGCTGGGCATACACACTGAGGAAACTAGAATTGAAAGAGACACGTGTAGCCCAGTGTTCATCACAGCACTGTTTATAATAGCCAGGACGTGGAAGCAACCTAGATGTCCATCAGCAGACGAATGGATAAGAAAGCTGTGGTACATATACACAATGGAGTATTACTCAGCCATTAAAAAGAATACATTTGAATCAGTTCTAATGAGGTAGATGAAACTGGAGCCGATTATACAGAGTGAAGTAAGCCAGAAAGAAAAACACCAATACAGTATAATAACACATATATATGGAATTTAGAAAGATGGCAATGATAACCCTGTATGCGAGACAGCAAAAGAGACAGAGAGGTATAGAACAGGCTTTTGGACTCTGTGGTGGAGGGAAAAGGTGGGATGATTTGGGAGAATGGCATTGAAACATGTATTAATATCATATGTGAAACGAATCGCCAGTCCAGGTTCAATGCATGATACTGGATGCTTGGGGCTGGTGCACTGGGATGACCCAGAGGGATGGTACTGGAAGGGAGGAGGGAGGGGGGTTCAGGATGGGGAACACATGTATACCTGTAGCAGATTCATGTTGATGTATGGCAAAACAATACAATACTGTAAAGTAATTAACCTCCAATTAAAATAAATAAGTATATATTAAAAAAAAACAAATAAAGGCAAAAAAAGAATTATATGCCAATTAATTTAACATTCTGGAATAAATAGACACCTTCTATAAATATGCTTGCTTAATAAGTTGCTTCAGTTGTGTACAACTCTTTGTGATCCTATGGAATACAGCCAACCAGGCTCCTCTGTCCATGGGTCTCCAGACAAGAATACTGGCATGGGTTGCTATACCCTCTTCCTGACCCAGGGGTTGAACTTATGTCTCATGTCTCCAGAATTAGCAGGTGGATTCTTTACCATTAGCACCACCTGGGAAGCCCATACAGCCTACCAAAATTGAATCAAGAAGAAATAGATAATTTGAACAGACTGAACACTAAAGTAAAATAAAATCTTTAATTGAAAAAATACTTCCTACAAACAAAAGTCCAGGACCAGATGTGTTCACAGGTGAATTCTACCAAATTTACAAAGATGAACTTATATTGATTTCTCTCAAACTCTTCCAAACATTGAAAAGGAGGGAACACTCCTGAAGACATTTCTTGAAGCCACCATCATCCTGATATCAAAGCTAGATAAAGAACCCACCAAAAAGGAAACTTAGAGGCCAATATCTTTGTGAATATAGATGCAGAAATTCTCAACAAAATATTAGCAAACCAAATCCAACAACCCATAAAAAGGATGACATACCATGACCAAGTGGGATTCATTCCAAGTTCACAAGGATGCTCTGATATATGTGAATCAATGCAATGCACCACATTAACAAAAGAAAAGTAAAAAACCACAAGATCATCTCAAAATATGTAGAAAAAGCATTTGAAAAAATTCAAAATGCATTCATGATAAAAACTCTTACCAAAGTGGGTATACAGGTAACATATCTCAACATAATAAAAGTTATTTATTACATGCCCACAGCCAATACAATAACAGTGAGAATCTGAAAGCCTTCTTGCTAAAATCTGAAATAAGAACAAAATGTCCACTCTCACCATTTCTCTTGAACACAGTATTAGAAGTCCTAGCCATAGCAATGAGACAAGGAAAAAAAGATCCAAATTGGAAGGGAAGAATTAAATTGTCACTCTCTGCAGATGGCAAGAGAGTAAATACACAAAAACTTAAGGACTGCCCATATAAACTACTAAAACTAATAAATGAACTCACTAAAGTAGATATATACTACAAGATTAGCATTCAGAAATCAGTTGCATTTCTTTATACTCACATGAAATATCAGAAAGGGAATGAAATATAATAATACCTTTAAAATTGTAATAAATAAAACACGGGAATAAGTTTTATCAAGGAAGTGAATGACTTATACACTGAAAACTATACAACATTAATAAAAAAAAATTAAAGATGATTTATAGAAATGGAAAGCTATCACATGCTCTGGATTAGAAGAATTAATATTGTTAAAATGTCAGTGGTACACAAAACAATCTATAGATTTGATGAGATGATTACCTGATGGTTTATTTGGTAAAGAACCCACCTGCAATGCAGGAGACCTAGGTTTGATCCCTGGGTCGGGAAGATCCCCTAAAGAAGGGAGTAGCTACTCACTCCAGTATTCCTGCCTGGAAAGTTCTGTGTAGACTACGGTCCATGGGGTCGCAGACTGAGCAACTAACACTTTCATTTTCACTATCAAATTACCCATGACATTTTTCACAGAACTGGAACAAATAATCCAAAATTTTATATGGAACAATAAAAGATCCAGCATTGCCAAAGCAATCCTGAGGAACAAAAACAAAGCAAGAGGTGTAACTATCCCAGTCTTCAGACAATACTACAAAGCAACAATTATGAAAACAGTGTGGTATTGGTACAAAAACAGACACATGGATCAATGGAATGGGATGGAATGGATCAATAGAATAGAGCCCAGAAATAAATCCACATATGTATGATCAATTAAACTTTCACAAAGGAGTCAAAAATAGAAAATGAGAATATGACAGTCTCTTCAGCAAGTGGTGCTAAGAAAGTTGGACAGCTGCATGTAAATCAATAAAATTAGAACACACCCTCACATCATGCACAAAAATAAACTCAAAATGGCTTAAAGACTTAACCATAAGACACAACACCATAAAACTAAATGACAGCATAGGCTAAACATCCTCTGATATAAATAAGACCAATATTTTTGTATGTCAGTCTCCCAAGACAATAGAAATAAAACCAAAAATAAACAAATGAGACAAAATCAAACTTACGTGCTTTTGCATAACAAAGGAAACCATAAAAAATAAAAAAAGACAGCCTATGGAAAGAGAGAATGTATTTGTAAGTGATGTGACTGACAAGGGATTCATCTCCAAAATATACAAACAGCTCATAAAATTCAACAACAACAACAGAAACAATCCAATAGAAAAATGGGCAGAAGATCTTCATAGATGTTTCTCTAGAGACATACAGATGATCAGTAGACACATGAAATGTTGCTCAACATCACGAATCATTAGAGAAATGCAAATCAAAACTATAATGAGATACCACCTCGTATCAATCAGAAAGGCTCTCATTAAAAAGTCTACAGATAACATGCTAGAGAGAGTGTGGAGGAAAGCAAACCCTCCTACACTGTTGGTGGAATTTTAAGTTGTTACAGTCACTATGTAAAATAATATCAAGTTTCCTCAGAAAACTAAAAACATAATTACCATATGAATCAACTTTCCCACTCCTGGATGTATACCCAGACAACACTATAATTCAAACAGATACATGTATCCCCATGTTCATAGCAGCACTATGAGGTTTTGGGCTGGGAATCTGGGGTTGTTAGATGCAAACTATTACATTTAAAATGGATAAACAAGCTCCTACTATATGGCACAGGGAAGTATATCCAATCTCCTGGGATAAGCCATAATGAAAAAGAATATTTAAAAAAATATATATATGTGTAAAACTGAGTTATTATGCTATAAAGCAGAGATTGGCACAACACATTAAATCAACTAAACCTCAATTAAAAATACATGAATGTAAATTATTAGCAGAAATAATATAGTAATATCTGGAAGATTAACATTAAGTAGCTTGGTTCATCTTTTTCCTATAATCAATTTCACTAGGGGATTTTTGCTTGCTGAATAAAGGCTTATAAAACAACAAAACATTACCAGTTTTATGTGTTTCTTTGGTATTAAACCAGACAATGCAGGGGGAGAATTTAGCATCTTACTATTGACTCCTGTCTTTGTTTAATAACTTGACGCTTTTTCAAAATGGGATTTTTATATTGATTTTTACTTTTAAAACACTGCTTTAACTGCTATTTACCTTGATTGCTGAGTGTTTTCAGTATCTTCTTAAAGTTTGCTTCTGAAGTGAGTTGCACGCTTGCCTTCCTCTAGTCTCAGTCCTACCTTATCTGGCATATATTGCATATTAAATAAATATTATGTATTATTTTTGGTTGCGGTTACCATTATTATATTAGTAGGTTCTTTTTCCTCACTCCCACTCTTTTGACCCATCTCTCTATTTTTTTTCCCTCCTGTCCAGATAGAATAAATCTTAGATATATATTTTAATAGAAAAATAATTTTAACAATTTAAGTTTTGGATAGTCTTAACATAGCATTTTTAGATTGAATGTTATAGTGAAATAAATCTAGGATAAGTTATTCTTTTAAGTATTGAGAACTATTATATTTGGCAGTAAATTAAACATTTTATATACACTACATTTTTGGGATATTTTGTCCCTAATGCTTATGAGATTTAGAACATCTCCAAATTTACCAGTAAATAATCTAAAAGGAAACAGTCAAGCATATCCCACACTTGGTTGTTATTTAATAATAATTATTATTATTATTACGTGTAATAGACACATAATAGACTCTGCCTATTATGTGTAAATAGACAGAGAACCATTAATGGCTCAAATTGAGGCTTCCAATAAAATGGATCTAGATAGTCACTGAATCTAGTGTCCAACTATCAGTAAGTAAATATCACCTCTGTATTTATCATATGAGAAATAATAAACATTATTCTGTATGCTTATTTTTTCCCACTGGCTTTGAGTGAACTCATAGTGTCTTATTTAGAAATTTAGTAGAAAGCATAAGTTGATTCTTTCTAATATTTACCAAAAAAGCAGTGTAGGGAACAGACAATACAAGCTTCAGAATTAGACACAAAATACTATGGGTCTAATATCAGGAAGTAATTCTGCAGTCATTTGGAGAGGGAACAATTCTGAGGCCTGTTGTAAACTTTACTGTTCCTTGGCTTGTAGAGACTGATGCTAACTGTACAACAGTTCTTCTTCATCTGGGTTCACAGACATGTTCTTGGGGATCAAAGGCATTGTTTTCCTTTTAAAAGGTATCCAAGATCCACTAGCATTTGGGTAGCATTGTGATGGAATAATTTCAGAAAGATACAAAAATGAAAAGCTGTTATTATTTGTTTTGCTGTATTCTCAGAGATCTTCAGATGAAAGTAAAAATGGATGGATAAAACAGTATCCCTACATTCACTCTTGGAGTCATTTGCTCTGATCCCCAGATGATTTTTCTGTATCAAAAGAGAGAGCCTTTGTTTTGCTGGAATGAGCTTGAGGGTAGAAAAGAAGGCAACATGCAGTGAGTTTAGAGTGTTTTCTTACATCTATCTAAGAGGCTGTACCTGAGCTTCTCTGCTCCACAGACCCATGTGTATCAAGGTCATATGCAGCGAGCAAGGCAGAAACACAAGAAGCAATGTTTATCAGAGCTTACTTACATGTAGAGCTGCATGCCATGGCTTAACCTAAAGAAATGAAGAAGACCTGAAACTTTGTAAGACATATTTTGACACTGAGTCTAACATATCTTAGAAGACGAGGGCTGGGGAGAGAACAAAAAATTGAACCAATAGGATTAGACTACAAAGGCCATCCTTGAAAATGAGCCAGGAACCATTTAAAATTCTCTTTCCCTAAATTTCAGTGTTCTTGGCATTATCAGCCAAGCACTGATAATTTAAAAGTGATGGTAAATGAATCTTTACAAAGTGCAATTTGGAGTATATCACTTCTTTACTCAGATACCTTCAGTGTTAGACCCTATGCCATTTGGCTATTAGTCTAAAATATTTGGCCTGGCATTTAAAGCCTTGAACCAACTGTTCCAAACTACATTTCCACTCATTTTTATTCTCTTTACTACACTAAAATTTTCAGTCTTCCTATTCTTTTTACAGTCTTCAATTTTTTCCCTCATTTCTTTGTTTATATTGCCTTTTTGCCTATAATATTAAATTTTGCTCTTCCTTGTCATGTGTCCTAACCTGACCCAGCCTAAGAGCGACCTCCTCCATGTAACTCCACAAAAATTCCCCTAGCAAGAAGTACTTTTTCCTTTTTTGCTGCTTCTCTACTCTTGGTAAGTTCGAAGAGAGTCCACATGATGGAGGAGGAGAAACAGGCTGTAGAGTGAACTGGAGTGGAGCAGACTTCCCAGGGTACTAGGTGTATAACCTTTGATATTTTCATCTAGCTTCATTTCAATATCCTCATCTCTACAATTGGAACAAGAGGAAACTCCAAGCTTACAGAGTTATTGTGAGAACTGAAGGCAGTAACATGGTAGCCTGCCAGCCTAGTGCTTTCCACATATTTCATCTCTTTCCCCTTCCGCCATCAACTCTCCTTCTAGAAGGGAGTTGATAACAATTTACCCTGGATTCTGCTTCTCTCCATGTTAATTCTCTGCCACCATCCCTCATTCCAACCCAGGATTCTCCATGTCTGGTCCAAAATCGGATCTATCACCCTTCCATTGCCTTCCTCTAAATCTATGAATCATCTTACATCCTGTTTCCCAGGGTTGTGACAAAAATAGAATCTCAGACTATTAGTCAACTGATAAATAAGGCAGTTGAGGCCCGAGAGGAAAAGTAACCTGTTGAACAACAAGCAGTGAGTGGAATCAAATGCTTCTGAATATCTACTCCTTAAAATCAAAGACCTCATTTTTCTTATTGAGGGCTGGATCTTTCAGAGCTGGCATGCTGCCCAGGACATTTCAGGTGCTCAATAACTGTTTCTAAATAAATGAATGTGGGAGGCTGGTAATTTGGTATAGTTTATATTGTGTTATGCCATTAGACTTCTCAATATCTTTTCCTGATTATATTCTCTCAGCTTCTCTGGAGAGATGAGGGCAGGGGTTGGCACCAATCTTAAGGCCTCATTTAAGTCATGAAGTCTTCTCTCTGAGTGCCTCCTGACAATACCAGCGTTCTGATGTGCTTACATTTTTACTGGTCATACATCAGTGGGTTTAATTAACTTTTTTTAAAAAAATGACACAAAATTTTGCTTCCCCAGGACAGAGTATAGACATTGGTGGTCCACCGCAAAATCAATGTCTATATCTGGATCTTTTACAAAATATATAGCCCTTAACCTTGTCACTCAGTGAGTGATGCAAATGACTTCCTTTAGGTCTTTAATCATCTTAGGCTGTTAGAAACTCTTAATGTAGCTATTGCTGAAACTCTCCTAACTAAAGAAACCGGTTAAGTTTAAAAAAAAACAAAAACAAAACTCCCCCATGGGGAAGAAGCAAAATCTTCTTTACGTTAAAAAGGCAAAATGCAGTTGCTGTATATGAATGGCATACCAATTATTTAGTGGAAGATCATAAAGTTTTGCTAGCAAATCTTATGGCACACCACTCCAATACTCTTGCCTGGAAAAATCCATGGACGGAGGAGCCTGGTGGGCTGCCGTCTATGGGGTTGCACAGAGTCTGAGGTGACTGAGTGACTTCACTTTCACTTTTCACTTTCATGTATTGGAGACGGAAATAGCAGCCCAATCCAGTGTTCTTGCCTGGAGAATCCCAGGGACGGGGGAAACCTGTGGGCTGCCGTCTATAGGGTTGCACAGAGTCGGACATGACTGAAGTGATTTAGCAATAGCAGCAACAAATCTTCAAATTTATAACGCAAATATGTATTATCTTGATAGAACCTTTAGTTCCAAGCAAGGTGGGAAGCTTCCCCAGAGTATTTCCTAGCCATATTTTGGGGTCTACTACAGATGCTTTCAATTGCCTTTAAACTTTTCTGTTGTCCCCAGTCACCAAGAGGAAACTGCACTATTCTTTTCCCCTTCTTCAGACTTATAATTGCTTATATGGCTGCTTGGAGAGGTCTCACAGCTGCTTCTAATCATGAGAAAACCAATGTATATGCCAAGACTGATATATTGCCATGTCTGAGTTTGCCATCCAGTGTTACTAGGTCAATATTGGTTCTCATAAAGATGATGAAGGGATGAGAGAGACTGAGAATAGTAATAAGGAGTAATTTTAACTAAGTTGATAGAGTGTCTTCTTAAATGTTTTAGAAGCAGAGTCATATAGTAGCATGAGCCCTGAACATGTGACCAAAAGACCAGAGTAGTAATCCAGCTCTAAGTCAAGGTTGTTTAAATCTGAACAAGCTAAAATTTCTTTAAACTTCAACATTTCCATTTGTAATTGAAAAGGGGGAGGGGTCATATTCTTTCTCAGATTCCTTATTTCTCTGGTATTTTATGATCTTATAAGTAACAGAATCAGTAAAATACATAGATATTGATAGCATACATACACACATGTGCGTGCACGCACACACACACGCACACACTCACACACACACACACACGTTTTAACTACCTTTATCCACATTTCAAACTGCATCCTGCTAGGGGGGAATAGGTATTTTGTTGTAAAACTCCTCCTATGCATTTGAAAGTCAGAATTTGATGCTTACAAATAGTTGGAAGAGGCACAGTAGTCCAAGTCAGAGAGTTACCTCTGGCTTGTTGAGTTTAAGAACATTCTGATGTCACAACCCTAAGTTTAGCAAGTTGTAGTTTCTGCTAAGTTTTAATAGGTCTTTTACAACCATGATTCTGAAAATTGAAAATACTAGAGCAAGAGGTCCAGCCACCACCAAAAGTTCCAATAGTTTCCACAGAAGGATGATGACTTCTATCTGAACCACTCACACCTGAATTCTGGATTTGCAAGTGTTCTTCTAATTGAAGCACATGATTCATATTCAAAGCCACCTGTGAGGGAGTCTAGGAAATGTGGTTTCATATTTTCTAGCCTCTTCAAAAACAAAATAGGTAGAAAGGAGACAGAATGACCCACTTAAACTTCCCACCACTCATGGTAGCTATGTTCAACAGTTATGGCATGATAATGAACACTGCGTGTAACTAATATTACTCTTAAGCATGCCCTCAGTTTCCCCCAAAGAAAAGCTTTGTATTATCTCTCCTTAAATTCAACAGTAAGCTTTACTTCTTGTGTAGCAGCAGACTGCTATACAGTATTCTAGTTTTGTACCTGCTGCATGTTTCGGGACATATAATAGGAGAGTCCACAGGGAATTAAGAGCATGTGGTTCCATTGCCTAGAGAGTGAAATGACAGGCTACATGGCCTCAATCTATGTTCGCTATTACTATTATTTTCCTCAGACTGTATAGTTGCCTTTTCACGTGCTAAAATCTCAGAGTTCAATTCCACTGAATTAATTAAGCATATATTATTTATGTCTGGTAATATATTCATATTGTCAACATTATAGTTGTATAGCAAGCATGTATCATAAATTCATGATTAGAGAAATGCAAAATTACAATGAAGAATCACCTCAAACCAGTCAAAATGGCCATCATTTAAAAGTACGCATGTGTGCTAAGTCACTTTAGTCCTGTCTGATTCTTCGCGATCCCGTGGACTGTAGCCCACCAGGCTCCTCTGTCCGTGGGATTCTCCAAGCAAGAATACTGGAGTGGGTTGACATTTCCTCCTCCAGGGGATCTTCCCAACCCAGGGATCAAATCTGTGTCTCTTATATTTCCTGCATTGGCAGGTGGCTTCCTTATCACTGAGACACTGGGGAAGCCCCATTAAATACAAACAATAAATGCTGGAGAGAATGTGAAGGAAGGGGAATCTTCCTACACTGTTGGTGGGAATGTAAATGGATGCAACCACTATGGTGAATAGTATGAAGTGTCCTTAAATAACTAAAAATAGACCTACCATGTGATCCAACAATCTCATTACTGGTCATATATCCAGAGAAAACTAATTTGAAGAGATATAAGCACCCAAATTTTCATAGCAGCACTATTTGTCATAGCCAAGACATGGAAACAACATAACTGTCCATCAGCAGATAAATGGATAAAGAAGATGGGTACACATACACGCAATGGAACACTGCTGCTGCTGCCGCTAAGTCGCTTCAGTCGTGTCCGACTCTGTGTGACCCCATAGACGGCAGCTCACCAGGCTCCCCCGTCCCTAGGATTCTCCAGGCAAGTACACTGGAGTGGGTGGCCATTTCCTTCTCCAATGCATGAAAGTGAAAAGTGAAAGTGAAGTCGCTTAGTCGTGTCCAACTCTTGGCGACCCCATGGACTGCAGCCCACCAGGTTCCTCCATCCATGGGATTTTCCAGGCAAGAGTACTGGAGTGGGGTGCCATTGCCTTCTCCAAATGGAATACTACTCAGCCATAAAAAAGAACAAAATAATGCCATTTGCAGCAACATGGATGGACCTAGTTATTATCATACGAGGTGAAGTAAGTCAGATAAAGACAAATATGATATAACTTACATGTGGAATCTAAAATGTAATACAAATGAACTTGTTTACAAGAAAAAGAAAAACAGACTCAGAGGTGTAGAATACAAATTTATGATTAATAAAGGCAAGGAAGTAAGGGATGAATTAGGACTTTGGGAATAGCAGATGCAAATCATTATATAGAAAACAAAAAGGCCCTACTATGTAGCACAGGGAACTATATTCAATATGTTTTAATAAACTATAATGAAAAACAATATATATATACACATATATATGAATATATATAACTGAATCACTGTGCTATATACCAGATACTAACATCATAAATATATGGTTTATAATATTCTAAACCAACTGTACTTTAATAAATAAATATCTTCAGCTTGCATATGGCTTGGAGGAAAGGCATGTATTGAGATACAAACACACACATGTATATATACACAAGCTAGGAGGACCTAAGTAAAAGAGATAACACATATTAGCATTTAGGGAGTTCACAGAATGAGGTAACACTTTTTGACTAGGAGAATTAGTGTCTAAGATGAATATTATGATAGATAGAAACAAAAACATATTTTATAAGGCTTTTCATCCTCTGGATTCAAATAATCAGACTTCTTTGACTGTAACAAAATAGGACTGACTGTCCCCTTACAAGTTAGTTGTAATAAATTTTCCTGGTATTTATTTGATCACACCTTTGGTCAACTGCAGTTTGCTTAGCTGCTACAAGATACTTTTCAAGATATCAGTTTGGTTTTATTTAGGATCTACTCTCCTTTCCGGTCTTCTGTCTGTCCTCCAGGCTATACACGTCTTAGTGTTTCTTTGTAGCTAGAATTTTACAGGGATAAACCAAAAGCTTCACCATGGGATGCTCCCTTCCATTCTTTAGTAAAACATTATGCTCAGGGAAGAGAGTATTCCTAGTGGGGTGCAGAGAAAGGATGAGAGTCTTTGCATTTGCAGGCTGAAAGGGGAGAAATGGAGATATTTCCCCAGGCTAAGGAGGAGGTAGAGGTCTCTGGGTTTCACAGGAAACAAGAACAACGTGGTTTCCAGTTATGTACTTCACTCCAGGGTAACGAGAAACCATCTGGAGGGTAGACTGGCCAATTGAAGGAGATCGTTATTTGACCCTTGGCTCCTGGTTCTTGGCAACATAATATAGAATCACCTGCCAGACTTGGCGTGGAATCCCAGAGCCAATATTCCTCCCGAAAGCATGTGGACTGGAACAGCATGGCCAGAAACAACCACCATGACAGACGGGAGGGAAGAACTGGCTGGATTCCCCAGAGGCCCGTGAACCTTCAACAATGACTGGGGGAGGATTCCCTACCCATGTTCTCTTGCATGCTTGAGTTTGGGAGCCAAGTCACATCCACCACATACATTTCTCCAATAAGAGTAAATATTGATTTGCAGCTTTGTGAAAGAAAACAACAACAACAACATGTGTGCGAAAAGAACCGTATGGACTTAGAGACAGGGAAAATAAAATCCTGCTGACAGATTCGTCTCCGGTTGTTACCAAGCAGGGTACCTTGGACCTGGCCACATAAGTAAGCGTCTCCTTTTATCTCTGACCAGTTGTCAGATATCATTTCATTTCCACCAAAAAAAAGTGGTAAATTTTATCTGCTACCATAAAGTCTCCCTGAAGCCATTCTGTTTTCATCAGAACCACAGAATAGGGAGAGGGGTCAGGGGATGACATGAATCTATGTAGTCTAGGAAGTCCAATGAACAGAGGCGTGATGTGAAGTATCATGTGAAATAACAATCCCATTTTGGAAGTGTGTACACAGTTCTAAATCACTGATATGAAGTTTTTTTGTTAAAGTCAGTTGGATTTTTGACAATTTCCTTTAACGTAAAATATTAGAGAAACATAGTATATGCCCTGTTTTCTTCCCAAGTTAAAAAACAAAAAAAGTCACCTTATGAATCTCATACTATGAAGTGGCTTCTGAATTCACTTTCTACAAAAAAGGACTATTTGGGGAATATATATTAGATTGTAGAGACTTCAAACAATATTAGTTTTTATAACTATAAATTATTGTAACAGAAACAATTTCTAAAGAAGAAAAAGAAATTTAAGATAAATTATTAATCATTATTTTCAATTGTGAGTGTTGAACTTTTTAAATGAATAAACCTGTTGACAACTCCCTTAAAAACAATATGGTAACTAGTTCTATCATTCAGTCAAACTTTTCAATTTAATTTCAGATGCACTAAAAGAATTGTCCTAACTTCTCATGATTTAGTGCCATGTCTCAGAATATAAAATTTAGGGGTCACCTCAATGATAAATTTAAAAGCAATTTTTGTTGTTCACTCAGTCATGTCCAGCTCTTTGCCAGCCCATGGACTGCAGCATGCTGGGCTTCCCTGTCCTTCACCATCTCCCAAAGTTTGCTCAGACTCATGTCCATTGAGCAGATGATGCCATCCAACCATCTCATTCTCTGTCACACACTTCTCAAAGTAATTTAGAGGGAAAAAAATAATTTAGAGAAAATAGTTTACAGACATAATAACATCTCAAATAATTTACAGAAAAATAATGATGGTATAATCCAGGCAAACATGGTAAAAGACTTAAAAGGTAACTTCAATAATTATGGTAACAGGAATGCAAAACTGATTGAAAGAATTCAAATAATGCTGTTTTATGGAATTTGTGAAAAGGTGAAAGTGAAAGTGAAGTTGCTCAGTCGTTTCTGACTCTATTGTGATCCCATGGACTATAGCCTACCAGGCTCCTCAGTCCATGGAATTTTCCAGGCAATAGTACTGGAGTGGGTTGCCATTTCCTTCTCCAAGGGATCTTCCCAACCCAGGGATTGAACCCGGGTCTCCCACATTGCAGGCAGTTGCTTTACCATCTGAGCCACCAGGTAATTATGTTATTTCAAGCCTGCATTGATAACTGAATTAATTAGTAAATAGACATCTATTTTATGTACAACTTTAAAACTTTAAGTGTTAGTTAACTTTTGGTAAACAAAAGACTTCTTGAAGAATGTGTTCCATTGTGGAAATCTTTTCACTTGATACTATTTTACATGTACAGTTGTTGAATTTCTGATTCAAGGTAGTTTTTAAATCCTCATATGCTTGTTTAAGTGTATTTATTTCTGTTTGGAGTTTTGCTTGCTGTTTTTCTTCTGCTTCCTGACTTTCATCTGGAGAATTATCTACAGTTGATGTGTTTGGAATTTTGTATTCTGAAGTTTCCCAATAGATCTGTAGGATTTGTTGATTTTCCCTAAATGAATTTTTGTGGTACTGCATTTTATAAAATTCTCAGTTTAAAGATATTCTATTCTATCAGTGTAGACACTTGAGTAGATTGTATTGCTGTTCTGGTTGGGGGAGTAGTTATAGGTTTTGATAGTCTGTGGCTTGTAGATCCTAAAGTTTGTCTTGAAACCCTGTATTTTGCCCTTTTGCTTCTTTTCCCCTTCATTCAATTGTCAAAATGTGTTTATTGTCTCCCTTTCTGCCCTTTTCGTCCATCAGAAACTATGCCTATCAAAGTGACCTTTAAATCACACATACTTATAGGTCTTTTCTTGTAGTCCATGCTTTGGTCCACCAAGAAACATTTTTATAATTTTCATACCATTAGTGGTGATTTTGCAGTAGGCTTAGACCTTGTAGTTAACTGTACCTTCTCTCCCCCAGTTATTCTCTGTCTTTATTTGTCACAAAGCTTTAACCAGGGCAGGAATAGAGTGGGAGGATTAGCAATTACAGCTGGGATCTAGCTATTTTTTCTGTACTTAACATATTGTGAAAATTGGACATTCTTAACTTTAAATTATGAAGAGGTGATGATGTGTTTATTATGATATATATACAAATGATATACATGAGATATGTGTATACAGATACATATGCATATCTACATCTACTTCTGTTCTTAATGTTTGTATTGTTTGATAGGAAATACTGAAAGAGGGTAGGTAGGTAACTGCCTTTGTCTTCATCTAACAGCTTTTTTTAAGTCTTCATTATCTTTCTTTTCATTTATTTTCTTTCTAATCTTTGTCTCTTCCTTCTTCCTAGTTTCGTCCTTCAAAATATATTATATAATTAAATTGTAAGCTTTAATATTTATAACAGAACTATTTATTCTTAAATTCTTCCTTTCAAAACAGCTGAACAAAGCAACTGTGCTATGATAAAGAAGAGTAGTATTTCTAAGCCACATGGCCTTCATTTCTTACCCTCAAGACAGAAGAGAATAGGAATCAGCCTGGTGTATGATTTAACCTTTTTTTTCTAATGAATATGGAACATCATGGCACAAATTTTTATTTAACGTTTTAAAATGTTGAACTTTGTATTTAATTGCATACTTTGAATCAAAGAACACAAGGTAGCCAGCCATGCTGTAATTTTATGTGTTTTCACTTATTTAGACTATTCACATTATATAGTCAAAACATAAAGCCATTTAATGGAATTATTTTTCTCACTTCACTATATGTGTTTCCTTTCTTTTAGAGCATTTCTAGCTCCTATACTTTTTTCAAAGTCTCTAATCAGAAGTCAAAGAA
>SJYQ01000680.1:3056414-3109492 GCA_006410935.1 Redunca redunca
CATTTAAAATAGGCCCAAGATTTTTGATGGAAATGGAGATGTTTAGATGGAAATTTAGATGTTTCATTACTAAATTAAATTTTTGTTGCTATCATTGTATTATTCATTGTTTCATTTTCAGTCAATTTTGGCATTTTATGCTTCCCAAAATGTATCAAGTTAATCTAGATGTTCATGCTTATTGATATGTAAATTGCTAAAAGTAGTCTTTCATTTCCAAAACCTATAATATGTATAATCATTTAAGAACAAAAGAAAAATGCAAATATGGGAGAAAAGAATGCAGGGAATAATGAGGAAATGTACATCCCTTCTTTACTGATTATAAAGTTATGCTGAGACAGGCTGGAACGTGGGACCTTTTCTTGCAGTGTTTGCACCTGGACAATATGCAAAGAAACTATGTGGGACTAAAAATAATGGGTGCATGTACAGTCATGGCAAATTATGGACAAGATACAAAAAGAATAAAAAATTATACTGCTGCTTCTGAAGAGCCAGGAGAAAAAGCAATATGTTGGTGCCAAAAGCAGGGTACTGTGCATGCCCCCCTGCACCTAACAGCACCAAAAGGGTGGACAAACCACCTAAGTCACCCCTCAAACCTGACCTCAGGACCAGTCTTAACAGCAACTCATATGAGGAACCAGCTGGTCTTTCTTGGGGAGCAGACAAGAAAACCTGTTACTTGTTTTGCTCCCTCCTGCTGCACCAGAGGCCCCAGTAAAGCCTTCCTCAATTTCTTGTCTGGCCTTTATCAGATTCTATAGATTAAGGAAGGCTAAGCCCCTGGTCAATATCAATATCTAGCATGCATACAAATTCATCAAAATGTATTCATTAAATATATGCAAATTTATATTAAAAGTATACCTCAATAAATCAATAAAAAGGCAACTATAAAATGAGCATATGACTGGCTTTAAAGGCCACTTTGTGTGCTGTGCTGTGCTTAGTTGCTCAGTCGTGTTTGACGTTTTGCAACCCCATGGATGGCAACCTGGCAGGCTACTCTGTCCATGGGGATTCTCCAGGCAAAAATACTGGAGTAGGTTGCTGTGCCTTCCTCCAGGGGAAATTCCCAACCTAGGGTTTGAACCCAGGTCTCCTGCATTGCAGGCAGATTCTTTACTGTGTGAGTTACCAGGGAAGTCCAAGAATACTGGAGTGGGTAACTTATCCATTCTCCAGGGAAACTTTCCAACCCAGGAACTGAACTAGGGTCTCCTGCATTGCAGGCAGATTCTTTACCAGCTGAACTACAAGGGCAGCCCAAAGGCTAGTTTAGACATCAAAAAATTTAACAAAGATTACAGGTGATCAAAAATGAGTGTTCCCTGTTTTCAGTTTTTAAAGACCCTTCAAACAAATGCAAAATGAAATTACCATATGACCCACTCTTGGCATATATCTGGAGAATATTTTAATTCAAAAAGACATCTACATCCCAATGCCATAGCAGCACTAAAGACATGGAGGTAACCTAAATGTCTATCAACAGATGAATAGATACATAATAAGTGGTATATATATGTGGAATGGCAAACCACTTCCGTATTCTTGCCTTGAGAACCCCATGAACAGTATGAAAAGGCAAAATGATAGGATACTGAAAGAACTCCCCAGGTCAGTAGGTGCCCAATATGCTACTGGAGATCAGTGGAGAAATAACTCCAGAAAGAAAGAAGGGATGGAGCCAAAGCAAAAACAATACCCAGTTGTGGATGAGACTGGTGATAGAAGCAAGGTCCGATGCTGTACAGAGCAATATTGCATAGGAACCTGGAATGTTAGGTTCATGAATCAAGGCAAATTGGAAATGATCAAACAGGAGATGGCAAGAGTGAACGTCGACATTCTAGGAATCAGTGAACTAAAATGGACTGGAATGGGATACTACCGCAGGCAGGAATCCCTCAGAAGAAATGGAGTAGCCATCATATTCAACAAAAGAGTCTGAAATGCAGTACTTGGATGCAATCTCAAAAATGACAGAATGATCTCTGTTCATTTCCAAAGGCAAACCATTCAATATCACAGTAATCCAAGTCTATGCCCCAACCTTAACACTGAAGAAGCTGAAGTTGAACGGCTCTATGAAGACCTACAAGACCTTTTAGAACTAACACCCCAAAAAGATGTCCTTTTCATTATAGAGGACTGGAATTCAAAAGTAGGAATTCAAGAAACACCTGGAGGAACAGGCAAATTTGGCCTTGGAATGCGGAATGAAGCAGGGCAAAGACTAATAGAGTTTTGCCAAGAAAATGCACTGGTCATAGCAAACACCCTTTTCCAACAACACAAGAGAAGACTCTACACATGGATATCACCAGATGGTCAACACCAAAATCAGATTGATTATATTCTTTGCAGCCAAAGATGGAGAAGCACTATACCGTCAGCAAAAACACGAACAGGAGCTGACTGTGGCTCAGATCATGAACTCCTTATTGCCAAACTCAGACTTAAATTGAAGAAAGTAGGGAAAACCACTAGACCATTCAGGTATGACCTAAATCAAATCCCTTATGATTATACAGTGGAAGTGAGAAATAGATTTAAGGGCCTAGATCTGATAGATAGAATGCCTGATGAATTATGGATGGACGTTTGTGACATTGTAAAGGAGACAGGGATCAAGACCATCCCCATGGAAAAGAAATGCAAAAAAGCAAAATGGCTGTCTGAGAAGGCTTTACAAATAGCTGTGAAAAGAAGAGAAGCAAAAAGCAAAGGAGAAAAGGAAAGATACAAGCATCTGAATGCAGAGTTCCAAAGAATAGCAAGAAGAGATAAGAAAGCCTTCCTCAGCAATCAATGCAAAGAAATAGAGGAAAACAACAGAACGGGAAAGACTGGAGATCTCTTCAAGAAAATTAGAGACACCAAGGGAACATTTCATGCAAAGATGGGCTTGGTAAAGGACAGAAATGATATGGACCTAACAGAAGCAGAAGATATTAAGAAGTGGTGGCAAGAATACACAGAAGAACTACACAAAAAAGATCTTCATGACCAAGATAATCATGATGGTGTGATCACTCACCTAGAGCCAGGCATCATGGAATGTGAAGTCAAATGGGCCTTAGAAAGCATCACTATGAAAAACCTAGTGGAGGTGATGGAATTCCAGTTGAGCTAATTCAAATCCTGAAAGATGATGCTGTGAAAGTGCTGCACTCAATATGCCAGCAAATTTGGAAAACAGCATTGGCCACGGGACTGGAAAAGGCCAGTTTTCATTCCAATCCCAAAGAAAGGCAATGCCAAAGAATGCTCAGACTGCCTCACAATTGCACTCATCTCACACGTTAGTAAAGTAATGCTCAAAATTCTCCAAGCCAGACTTCTGCAATACGTGAACCATGAACTCCCTGATGTTCAAGCTGTTTTTAGAAAAGGCAGAGGAACCAGAGATCAAATTGCCAACATCCGCTGGATCATGGAAAAGGCAAAAGAGTTCCAGAAAAACATCTATTTCTGCTTTATTGACTATGCCAAAGCCTTTGAATGTGTGGATCATAATAAACTGTGGAAAATTCTGAAAGAGATGGGAATACCACACCACCTAACCTGCCTCTTGAGAAACCTATATGCAGGTCAGGAAGCAACAGTTAGAACTGGACATGGAACAACAGACTGGTTCCAAATAGGAAAAGGAGTATGTCAAAGCTGTATATTGTCACCCTGCTTATTTAACTTATATACAGAGTACATCATGAGAAACGCTGGGCTGGAAGAAGCACACACTGGAATCAAGATTGCCGGGAGAAATATCAATAACCTCAGATATGCCGATGACATCACCCTTATGGTAGAAAGTGAAGATGAACTAAAAAGCCTCTTGAAAGGGAAAGAGAATGAAAAAGTTGGCTTAAAGCTCAACATTCAGAAAATGAAGATCATGGCATCTGGTCCCATCACTTCATGGGAAATAGATGGGGAAACAGTGTCAGACTTTATTTTTTTGGGCTCCAAAATCACTGCAGATGGTGACTGCAACCATGAAATTAAAAGATGCTTACTCCTTGGAAGAAAAGTTATGACCAACCTAGATAGCATATTGAAAAGCAGAGACATTACTTTGCCAACAAAGGTCCGTCTAGTCAAGGCTATGTGAAGAAAGCTGAGTGCCAAAGAATTGATGCTTTTGAACTGTGGTGTTGGGGTAGAATCCTGAGAGTCCCTTGGACTTCTAGGAGATCCAACCAGTCCATTCTGAAGTAGATCAGCCCTGGCATTTCTTTGGAGGGAATGATGCTGAAGCTGAAACTCCAGTACTTTGGCCACCTCATGCAAAGAGCTGACTCATTGGAAAAGACCCTGATGCTGGGAGGGATTGGGGGCAGGAGGTGAAGGGGACGACAGACGGTGAGATGGCTGGATAGCATCACTGACTCAATGGATGTGAGTCTGAGTGAACTCCAGGAGTTGGTGATGGACAGGGAGGCCTGGTGTGCTGCGATTCATGGGGTAGCAAAGAGTCGGACATGACTGAGAGACTGAACTGAACTGAACTGATATGTGGTATATATATATATATACATTCAATAAAATTTTAGTTCAGTTTAGTTGCTCAGTCGTGTCCAACTCTTTGCAACCCCTTGGACTGCAGCACATCAGACTTCTTTGTCCGTCACTCTGGGATGTCCATCAAGTTGGTGATGACATCCAACCCTCTCATCTGCTGTCACCTCATTCTTTTCCTGCCTTCAATCTTTCTCAGCATCTGTGTCTTTTCCAATGGCTCAGTTCTTTGCATCAGGTCATCAGAGTATTGGAGTTTCAGCTTCAGAATCAGTCCTTCCAATGAATATTCAGGACTGATTTCCTTTAGGATGGACTGGTTGGATCTCCTTGCAGTCCAAGTGGCTCTCAAGAGTCTTCTCCAACACCACAGTTCAAAAGCATCAATTCTTCAGCGCTCAGATTTCTTTATAGTCCAACTTACATCCATACATGACTACTGGAAAAACTGTAGCTCTGAATACAAGACCTTTGTCAGCAAAGTAATATCTCTGTTTTTTAATATGTTGTTTTTAACATGTTTTAATGTTTTTAACATATGTTTTAATATGTCTATATTGGTCATAGCTTTCCTTCCAAGGAGTAAGCGTCTTTTAATTTCATGGCTGCAATCACCATCTGCAGTGATTTTTGGAGCCCAAGAAAGTAAAGTCTGTCACTGTGCCATG
The DNA here is from genome assembly GCA_006410935.1 of Redunca redunca. Classification (NCBI taxonomy): domain Eukaryota; kingdom Metazoa; phylum Chordata; class Mammalia; order Artiodactyla; family Bovidae; genus Redunca; species Redunca redunca. The sequence goes on from SJYQ01000680.1 coordinate 3,061,613, forward strand.
AAGCATTGGGACCAAATATCATGATCTTCACTCTTTGAATGTTGAGTTGTTTTTTTTTTTTTTTTTGAGTTTTTAAGCCAGATTTTTCACTCTCCTCTTTCACTTTCATCAAAAGGCTCTTCAGTTCTTCTTCAATTTCTGTCATAAGGGTGGTGTCATCTGTGTATCCAAAGTTATTAATATTTCTCTCAGCAATCTTGATTCCAGCTTGTGCTTCATTCAGCCCAGCATTTCTCATGATGTACTCTGCATACAAGTTAAATAAGCGAGGTGACAATATACACCCTTGATGTACTCCTTTTCCTATTTGGAACCAGTCCGTTGTTCCATGTCTGGTTCTAACTGTTGCTTCCTGACCCATATACAGATATGTCAGGAGACAGATAAGGAGGTCTGGTATTCCCATCTCTTTCAGAATTCTCCACAATTTGTTGTGATCTACACAGTCAAAGGCTTTGGCATAATAAATAAAGCAGAAGTGATGTTTTTCTGGAATTCTCTTGCCTTTTGATGATCTACCAAATGTTGGCAATTTGATTTCTGGTTCCTCTGCCTTTTCTAAATCCAACTTGAACATCTGGAAGTTCACAGTTCATGTACTGTTGAAGCCTACCTTGGCGAATTGTAAGCATTACTTTGCTAGTGTGTAAGATGAGTGCGATTGTGTGGTAGTTTGAACTTCTTTGGCATTGCTCTTCTTTGGGATTGGAATGAAAACTGACCTTTTCCAGTCCCATGGCCACTGTTGAGTTTCCAAATTTGCTGGCATGTTGAGTGAAACACTTTAACAGCCTCATCCTATAGGATTTGAAATAGCTCAACTGGAATTCCATCACCTCCACTAGCTTTGTTCGTAGTGATGCTTCCTAAGGCCCACTTGACTTCTCTAATTCCAGGATGTGTGACTCTAGGTGAATGATCACACCTTTGTGGTTATCTGGGTCATGAAGATCTTTTTTGTATAGTTCTTCTGTGTAGAAGAATTATAGGATATTTTTAAGCCATTAAATAGTATATTAAACAGAATAAATAGAATATTGTTCAGCCATTAAAAAGAAAAAAGAAAGAATGCCAATTCTAGCAACATAGATGGACATAGCTTGCTCCATGGAAGAAAAGCTATGACAAACCTAGACAGTATATTGAAAAGCAGAGACAGTACTCTGCTGACAAATGCCTGTCTAGTCAAAGCTATGGTTTTTCCAGTAGTCCCATATGGATGTGAGAGTTGAACCATAAAGTAGGCTGAGCACTGAAGAATTGATGCTTTTGAGCTGTGGTGCTGGATAAGACTCTTGAGAGTCCCTTGGACTGCAAGGAGATCCAACCAGTCAATCCTAAAGGAAATCAACTCTGAATATTCACTGGAAAATCTGATGCTGAAGTTCCAATACTTTGGCCACCTGATGCGAAGAGTAAACTCATTGGAAAAGACATTGATGCTGGGAAAGATTGATGGTATGTGGAGAGGGGGATGACAGAGGATGAGATGATTGGATGGCATCACCAACTCTATGGACATGGGTTTGAGCAAGCTCCAGGAGATGGTAAAAGGCATAGAAGCTGGTGTGCTACAGTCTATGGGGTTGCAAAGAGTCAGACATGACTGAGCAACTGAACTGAACTGAGAGATTATCATGTGAAGAGAAGGAAACTAAAGATAAATATCATATGATATCCTTTATATGTGGAACATAAAAAAATGATACAAATGAACTTATTTATTTACAAAACAGACTCACAGAAATAGAGAACAAACTTATGGCTACTAAAAGAGACAACAGGGAGGGGGAATGAATTAGGAGTTTGGGATTAATTTATACACATTGCAATATATAAAATAGATAAATAACAAGGACCTACACAGAGCTATGTTCAATATTTGGTAACAACATATAATGGAAAAGAATCCTAAAAGGAATACACACACACACACATATATATATAACTGAATCACTTTGCTCTAAACTTGAAACACACATTTTAGTTTAACTATACTTCAACAACGAAAGAGTTCAATTCAGTTCAGTCACTCAGTCATGTCCGACTGTGACCCCATGAATCGCAGCACGCCAGGCCTCCCTGTCCATCACCAACTCCTGGAGTTCACTCAGACTCATGTCCATCGAGTCAGTGATGGCATCCAGCCAGTACAGCATAAAAAAGGAAATGTACTGTTCATGGAACTTAGCACTTCATCAAAATATGATATAAATTATGAGGCAATTTATAATGATATATATATATGTTTTAAAAATATCCTTTGGGTTAAGTCGACAGTAAAATACAGTTAAAGGAAAAAAGAATATTGACCCTAAGGTTACCAGTCAAACTGTCTAGATTCTAGTAAAAAACAAAAACACCATGAGCTATTGACTTTTTTGGGTAGCTTGACTGACATTTTGGACCAAGTTCCCTCTGTGAAATAAGGGGTTTTAATGGCTCAGACAGGCTTCCCTGGTGGCTCAGATGATAAAGAATCTGCCTGCAATGCAGGAAACCCGGGTTTGATCCCTCGGTTGGGAAGACACCCTGGAAAAGGAAATGGCCACCAACTCCAGTGCTCTTGCCTGCAGAATCCCATGGACAGAGGAGCCTGGTGGGCTACAGTCCATGGGGTCGCAAAGAGGTGGACATGAGTGAGTGACTAACACTTTTACTTTCACGTCAATGGCTCAGACAGTAGAGTCTGCCCACAATACAGGGGACCCAGGTTTGATCCCTCGGTTGGGAAGATCCTCTGGAGAAGGAAATGGCAACCCATTTCAGTATCCTTCCTTGGACAATACCATGGACAGAGGAGCCTGGCAGGCTACAGTCTATGGGATCACAAAAAGTTGGATTTAACTGAGCAACTAATACTTTGAATTAGATAATAATTAAGTTTTCCTTTTACTACTAAAATTTATAAAATGAATGAACAAAGTTTGCAATTCCATATTAAATCAAAATTGAGCACCCTTTCCTAACTCATTCTGCCAGTTGAGATTTTGGCAAAAAAAAATAGTTAAGTAGAATGACCTTCACCTTTGAATAGCCCATCTGATGGGACTGAAAAGAAGGATTATTGCTCTCAACAAATGAGTCTCAAAGGTGGGATTCTGCCAGGGAGAAAATCTAACCATATTTCAGTTGTTCTGTCAACCAACTCAATTATATGTTTAAAGTCAATAAACACAGATAAGCAGAGATGGAAGAATTTATCATGTTCTCCCACTCCAGAGCCTTCTATTTAGACTTCCATTCAAATTTTGAATTGAACTTTGGGTTTCACAAGGGAAGATGGAGTGGTGAAAGGTACAGCTGTAAATCAGGAGCTTTCACATCCACCCTGTTTTCCGATGCTTGGTGTTCAAAGGAAGTTAGCTCTCTGTCTAGCTCCTGTATCCTCATATATTGAAGAAAGTAAAAGCCATCATATTTGTAAGAAAAGATAGGATAGAATAAGAAATAAATACGAAAGGCTTTTACATTATTTTTAAAAGCTATAGACATTTCTGCACTAATGATGCTATTTTGAAACCTGGGGAGAGTGGCAGTTTAACGCAATCTGTGCTCCCTGGGTTAGGTCAGGCTGGCATGTGTGTCCATAGCAAAAGGCAACTGGAAAAAGAAGATAGAGGTTAAATTCAGGGGTGCACATTATAGTCACCAAGCAGACAGAAAAAAAGGAGTCACTGTGATAGAATAATACAGGCATGACTGATTTAAAATTTTTCTAAGATATTATTTTCCTTTTTAGCCTTTAATCATTAAATGTGATGCATGCTGTCCTGTTATTTCTATAAAGTTATACTCTAATAGAGTGCCACTGCAAATGTAAAGAAAAGGATTCATATTGTTATGCATTCCCAAACAACACTAACCAGTCATACACACACACACACACACACACACACACACACATCTGCTTATATTTAGGAGGCTTAAGGTGGTGCTTGTGGTAAAGAACCCACCTGCCAATGCAGAAGACATGAGATGTTGGTTGTGGGTTTGATCCTTGGGTCAGGAAGATCCCCTGGAGAAGGGCATGGAAACCCACTCCAGTACACTTTCCTGGCTGCTGCCACTGCTAAGTCACTTCAGTCCTGTCCAACACTATGCGACCCCATAGACGGCAGCCCACCAGTCTCCCCCGTCTCTGGAATTCTCCAGGCAAGAACACTGGAGTGGGTTGTCATTTCCTTCTCCAGTGCATGAAAGTGAAAAGTGAACGGGAAGTCAGTCGCTCAGTCGTGTCCGACTCTTAGTGACCTCAAGGACTGCAGCCCACCAGGCTCCTCCGTCCATGGGATTTTCTAGGCAAGAGTACTGGAGTGTGGTACTCCAGTACCACAAAGGCAAAGACTGTGCCATTGCCTTCTCCAACTCTTTCCTGGAGAATCCTATGAACAAAGAAGCCTGTCAGGCTATAGTGCATGGGGTCCCACAGAGTCAGACACTACTGAAGTGACTTAGGGTGCACGCAGGCATATTTGTATTTATATTTACATGCCATAAGGCACAGCATGTGCAATCAGTTGAATACAGAAGTGAAATTCTGACAACCAAGAAGAAAATCAGAGGTGTAGAACAGGAATGTGTTTGAAATACAAATGTGATGTGAGGTTTAGAGAATAAATCACTTATTATTATTGGGGAATCATTAAATCACTATGCCCAACTTGTTTTATACATTCTCATTTATACATTATATATGCCTTCTGCCAACAAACACCTTTATTTTTTTTCATTGGAGGCTAATTAATTTACAATATTGTAGTGGTTTTGCTATACATTGACATGAATCAACCACGGGTGTATATGTGTTCCCCATCCTGAACCACCCTCCCCATCCCATCCCTCTGGGTCATCCCAGTGCACCAGCCCTGAGCACCCTGTCTCATGCATCGAACCTGGACTGGCGATCTGTTTCACATATGATAATATACATGTTTCAATGCTATTCTCTCAAATCATCCCACCCTCACCTTCTCCCACAGAGTCCAAAAGACTATTCTATACATCTGTGTCTCTTTTGCTGTCTCACATATGGGGTTATCATTACCATCTTTCTAAATTCCGTATATATGCGTTAGTACACTGTACTGGTGTTTTTCTTTCTGGCTTACTTCACTCTGTATAATAGGCTCCAGTTTCATCCACCTCATTAGAACTGATTCAGATGCATTCTTTTCAATGGCCGAGTAATATTTCATTTTGTGTACCACAGCTTTCTTATCCATTCGTCTGCTGATGGACATCTAGGTTGCTTCCATGTCCTGGCTATTATAAACAGTGCTGCGATGAACATTGGGGTACATGTGTCTCTTTTTATTCTGGTTTCCTCGTTGTGTATGCCCAGCAGTGGGATTGCTGGGTCATGTGGCAGTTCTATTTCCAGTTTTTTTAAAGAATCTCCACACTGCACTCCATAGTGGCTGTACTAGTTTGCATTCCCACCAACAGTGTAAGAGGGTTCCCTTTTCTCCACACCCTCTCCAGCATTTACTGTTTGTAGACTTTTAGATAGCAGCTGTTCAAACTGGCGGGAGATGGTACCTCATTGCAAGTACATCTTTATAGATGATGATTCTGAAACTTGTCTAAGGTCACAGTATCATTCTAGAAAATTCTAGTATCATTCTAGAAAATGATACTAGAACTAATATTTTAACCTAGGATAATCCTGCTAAGCTGCATTCCAAAAGGTATGTCAGGTATCTCCTGTTATTTATGTTTGTGTGGACTCCATTTGCCTTTTGCCTTATATCTCCAAGAAGAAGGAGAGGATGTTGAAGAAGGATTCTGTCCATTCCAATTAATTACTTTTGCATACATTCTGATCTTCATTCGCCGTGATGTTTATCATTACAGACAAGCAATTTTCCAATGTTTCTGCTTCTTGTCATCCTAAATAGAAAATTTTTCTGAAGATTAGGATATTTACCCTCTGAACTCCCGTTTCCTATGAATTATACATTAATTAGTGTCAGATTGGATATGGACTCACAGCATACTCCGATGAACTGCACAGATACCAAGGCTAAGCAACACCTCATTTTACTTTCAATCTATTGAACAATGAGGTTAACCATGTTCCATCAACATTTACTAAGTTGAGAAGTATGCCAACTTAATGTGCTCTAAAAAAAAGCATTCTTACTTGTTCATGATTTCTGAAACAACATTTATAACAGTTGATTGATTAACAACATCAATCAAACTAGCAATAAGGGCATCCTCTCTTTCTTTTAAATATCAAACATAATTCATGACATTATCTTTTGCTGCACTGGATAGTTCATTGAAGGACTCTGTTCTGATGACCTTGAGTATACAGACCAAGTGCTCTTTTTTTAAATTATATATCAGAGTCATTTATGTGATGAATTCTTTTTGGAATTATGAAATTAATGGAAAAATATACTAAACTAAGTTATAAGAATATTTTTTTACAAAAGTAAAAAATAGTATTACTTTCAAAACATGTTATTCTCTTGTCTTCAATAAACTAACAAGTGCAATTAAAATAACTAATATTTCATTTACATATATACATTTTGAAAGTGAAAGTCACTCAGTCATGTCTGACTCTTTGCAACCGCATGGACTGTAGTCTGCCAGGCTCCTCCATCCCTGGGATTTTCCAGGCAAAAATACTGGAGTAAGGGTTGCCATTCCCTTCTCCAGGGGATCTTCCCAACCCAGAGCTCCAACCCAGGTTTCTTGCACTGCAGGTGGATTCTTTACAACAGAGCCACCAGGGAAATACATTTTACATCTAATATAGGGGGTAATGTGCATTTTACCCCCTATATTAAGTTATTCTAAAGAAATAGATATGTGATGAACATGCATAAACAATTATAAGATTTCCTCAAAATTAAGACTCTACATTGGGGATACATATTAGATATAGATTAAAGGGATTTTACTTGGAAGCAATGAGATGGGATTGACTTACATTAGAAGAGGATTTTATAATGCAGATTTAGAGAAAAAATGTTCCACTACTTCACCTGTCAAAACAGAATGGCAATCTGGGATAGCCACTTCACACATTTTCACATTTGGTATGACAGCTGATTTTATGGACAGATGGTAACGCTTTCTTCATATTCAAAGTCAACAGCCACTTCAGCTAGAAGGAAAGCACCTGCCATTTTTTCTACTAGCATCTAACTTCTCCATATGCTACAGAAAATAATTCCACAGACTTTCTTCACGTGACCCAGTGACTTTCATGCCAGATGAAGGGAGGGAAGATAAGCTGCTGAAGATGTTCCGACACACAGTTGATAACATTCTGAGAAGTACTGGCACTGGAGAAGCATGGGGAACCAATGGAATCACAGCAGGCATCAGCGGACAAGAATTATCTTTTTTATCCTACTCACTTTCCCTAAATTAACATTTATCAATATGAGCTATAAATTATAGTTCCAGAAGATAATTAAAGAAGAGTTCAATTAATATGTAGGTTTGGAAAACACTCTAAAGTATGACTTCCCTGTACATTGGCATGACCCTCTAATTAACTAGTGGTATGAAGAATTACAGTTTGAGAAATCTAATGTTTGCTCAGTTCAGTTCAGTTCAGTTGCTCAGTCGTGTCCGACTCTTTGTGACCCCATGAATCGCAGGACTCCAGGCCTCTCTGTCCATCACCAACTCTCAGAGTTCACTCAGACTCATGTCCATCGAGTCAGTGATGCCATCCAGCCATCTCATCCTGGGTAGTCCCCTTCTCCTCCTGCCCCCAACCCCTCCCAGCATCAGAGTCTTTTCCAATGAATCAACTCTTCACATGAGGTAGCCAAAGTACTGGAGTTTCAGCTTCAGCATCATCCCTTCCAAAGAAATCCCAGAGTTGATCTCCTTCAGAATGGACTGGTTGGATCTCCTTGCAGTCCAAGGGACTCTCAAGAGTCTTCTCCAACACGACAGTTCAAACGCATCAATTCTTCACCGCTCAGCCTTTTTTATAGTCCAACTCTCACATCCATACATGACCACAGGAAAAACCATAGCCTTGACTAGACGGACCTTAGTCAGCAAGGTTAAGTCTCTGCTTTTGAATATACTATCTAGGTTGGTCATAACTTTTCTTCCAAGGAGTAAGAGTCTTTTAATTTCATGGCTGCAGTCACCATCTGCAGTGATTTTGGAGCCCAAAAAAATAAAGTCTGACACTGTTTCTACCATTTCCCCATCTATTTCCCATGAAGTGATGGGACCGGATGCCATGATCTTTGTTTTCTGAATGTTGAGCTTTAAGCCAACTTTTTCACTCTCCTCTTTCACCTTCATCAAGAGGCTTTTCAGCTCCTCTTCACTTTCTGCTGTAAGAGTGGTGTCATCTGCATATCTGAGGTGATTGATATTTCTCCCGGCAATCTTGATTCCAGCTTGTGTTTCTTCCAGTCCAGCGTTTCTCATGATGTACTCTGCATATAAGTTAACTAAGCAGGGTGACAATATACCGCCTTGACGTACTCCATTTCCTATTTGGAACCAGTCTGTTTTGGCTGCAGTCACCATCTGCAGTGATTTTGGAGCCCCCCAAAATAAAGTCTGACACTGTTTCCACTGTTTCCCCATCTATTTCCCATGAAGTGATGAGACCAGATGCCATGATCTTCGTTTTCTGAATGTTGAACTTTAAGCCAACTTTTTCACTCTCCTCTTTCACCTTCATCAAAAGGCTTTTTAGCTCCACTTCACTTTCTGCCATAAGGGTGATGTCATCTGCATATCTGAGGTGATTGATATTTCTCCCAGCAATCTTGATTCCAGCTTATGCTTCTTCCAGCCCAGCGTTTCTCATGATGTACTCTGCATATAATTTAAATAAGCAGGGTGACAATATACAGCCTTGACATAATCCTTTTCCTATTTGCAACCAGTCTGTTGTTCCATGTCCAGTTCTAACTGTTGCTTCCTGACCTACATATATTTATTAAATGTATTTGACCACAGAACTTAAACAATTATTATTAAATAATTCTAAAGAATTATTTTACTCCAAAAATATTTCCCTATACAATCCAAGAATTGTAATTTTTTTCTATACAAACATCAGGTTATTCGTGCAAAAAGACTTAATCCTCTCTTTCCTTTAATTAAAGAAACATTGTTCCAGAAAAGTTCCATGAGAAAAGGGATTTTTGTATTTTTTGTACTTTTTTCCTCATAGTTTATTGTATCACCAGTGCCTAGCTGAGTTGCCAATACATAGAAGGAACATCACATATGTATTGCGTCAGTGATAAGGCATTGTTTCCTCATCTCTTTTCATCTCTTATCTTCCACTCCAACATCCATAGCTCTCTTAGTCCATGTCAAGTAGCCTGACTGTTAGCTCTCTCACTTTGCCTGAGTCTAGTTTTTGGATCTTCTTTGTAGTAAGTAATCTAACTTACTGCATTCTGACTCACTATTTCTCATGACTCTGAGTCTGCCTTATCTAACTTCTGTTCTACTCTGGCCTCTGAACCTGGGTGATTTCTCCCCAATCTGCTTCTTATTTTCCCATTGTAACTTCTCTCCTGATACTTAAATTCAGTTGTGGATACATGAAACAGCACAGGAATAAAGCTCATCCAAAGAATACAGACCAGTTGGACTCGGAAAAACATCTAGTAGTAATATGAATCAGAAGTTTTTTGAACAATCTGAAGCCTGGAAGCACCAGTTGGGGGCATATAAAGGAGTGGGTCAAGCACCAGAAGCAAACTAATGCCCATGTGCAAGTTAAGGAAGCTGGCCAGAAGGTAAAATCAAATAGGAAACCAGCATATCTGAGGAAAAGGATATCAATTCAAACAACAACTAGCTTTTATCTGTCATGTGCACAAGTGTCAGGCAAGCCTCCATGAGTAACAAAAGAGCACTGATACAGATATGCATTATGGCTTAAGACTGAAAGTGTCTTGAATGCTTGATCCCCTCCAGAATAGAATAGTCTCATAATACAGAATGGAAGGACGTGCTGTGAGGGTGGGACAGAGCACTGAAAGCTTTTCTGTCCTTCTGTAATTCAGACAAACTAGATAGTGAAACAGAATCAGCTTCATTTCTGTTCCCTTACAGAATCAAGCGTCAATGAAAGACAGAGAAGCAAGAATAGAAAGGGTGATTGGTACCCTGAGGTGGCATGAATATAATGAAATAATTTCCCCACAGCATTCTTAAGACTAAACGTGCTGTGCCGAATGTGGTGAGTCTGAGAAAAAATTCCAGTCATTCATTACGTTTAAAATTGAGTAATTCCCATGTGAACAAATGCATATGTATAAGGATGTTTATTGCTTCATTGGTTTACGTAGCAAAGAATCATAGACAACCTAAATGCATGTCAATAGGAGACGGCCTTGATGTACAGTTATAGTACCTTAACTATATCAACTAGAGATATTAATATAATAAACAATGCTACATAAGTGGAATAATCTGCAATATTAAAAAATCACTGAGTGTATCTGTGATATACTGCTAGTGGGAGAAAAAAGGAAGGCATATTTTAGCATATGTGTGTATACTATATGTATATATTACATATGTATGAAACATATGTTTATGTATGTATAGTGCATCTCCTGGCAGATACAATAGGAACTGACCATAGTTGCAACCTCTGAGGGATAGAACATTTTCACTGTAAAACCTTTTGTACCATTAGTAGTTTTTACCACATGCTTGTATTAAGAAATAAAACCCATCCTATTTAGACAACAATACCTATATTTTCTCTCAAAGACAAAGAGGAGAAAAGAGATAGAGGCCAAACGTCACACTTTCACTTCAGAATGTCTCATATATGCTATCATTATGATTAATTCATTTAATAATCGACATAGTAGGAGTTCTCAGTCTGGAGTCCAAACCCACAGAGGATACATGAAAATTGAATGAAAATTTTCTAGTATATCTGCTCATAACCATTATTTCTCAGGAGAGGGTTCATAGCCTTCATCACATTCTCAAAAGAAATTAAGAACTAAAATCTGTTAAGAAGCATTGTTTGGCTTGGACAGATTTTATAAAAGGTTTTGTCAACTTCTGTCATTTTTTAAATTACATATGATATTATTTGATAAAATAGTCATGTGATATGTTTGCTTAGCAGGGTGATAAATGTTCATCTTTTTTTAGTGAATACTATGGTTTATAATATGAGCCTAGAGTTCTATGATATAAATTTATAACAATGATATCTTACTCTGTGCTTTTTAAATGAGAAAGCACAGACCCCTCCTTGGTACTTTTCAGGTGACTAGAGATTCCTGGAACTACAGAACAAACAGAGCACACCATTGGCAGCATCCATTCTACCCAGGAATTGCAAAATTTCATTTTGTAGTAAAACAAAGTTAGATTATGCAATATTCAAACTTATTTTTGAGATAACACTTGAAGTTAAAAGCATTCTGTGTTCCAGGAAGGCACACAATTCTTGGTTATTGCGTCAACACTCCAAGAATTTCCATTCCTTCCCAGCTTAATCTATAGATTCAATGCATCCCCAAGTGATTTTGCACACACACACACACACACACACACACAAAACAGAGTCCAAAGTTCACACAGAGGGGCTTCCCTGGTCACTCAGTGGTGAAGAATCCACCTGCCAATGCAGGAGACAAGAGTCAATCCCTGGTTCGGGATGATTCCATAAGCCTTGGGAGAGCTGAACCTGTGCTGCAGAGCCTGGGAGCCACAGCCACTGAGCCCAAGTGCTGCAACTACTTAAGCCTGAATGTTCTAGAGTCCATGCTCCACAACAAGAGAAGCCACCACGAAGAGAAGCATGGCAACTAGCTAGTAGCCCCTGTTTGTCACAACTACAGAAAAGCCTGTAGCAACAAAGAAACAGCATAGCCCAGTGAATAAATAAATTGCATTTTAAGGAAGCTCACACAGACCAAAGATCTAGAACAGCTACCTCAATATGGAAGAAGGACAAGATCCAAGGACTGACACTGTTCAACTTCAAGACGTATTATAAAGCTACAGTAATCAAGACAGTGAAGTATTAGTGAAAGAATAGACAAATAGATCAATGTAACAGACTAGAGATCCCAGAAATAACCCCATATATGTACAGTCAACTGATCTCTAACAAAGGAACAAAAGTAACACAATAGGAACAACTGAACATATGTTTGCAAGCAAAGTGAAATTTGACTCATATCTTATGCCTTTAACTAAAAATGGATCACAGACCTAAATAAAAACCACAAAACTATACAACCCCTAGAAGACAACATAGGAGTAAACCTACATGACCTGTGTATGACAATGACTATATACACCAGCAAAGGCATAAGATATGAAAAAAATTTGATTAGCTGTACTTCACTGATTAAAAACTTCTGCTCTGTGACAGACAATGCTAAGAGACTAAGAGAAATCACATTAGGTGAAAATTATTGGCAAAGATAGAACTGATCAGGAATTATTATCCAAAGTTAACAAAGAATTCCTATAACTCAAAAATAAAAAAATGCATACTTTTTAAAAATGAACAATAGACCTGATCAGATACCTCATTAAAGAAGATATATATATAGATAGCAAATAAGCATATAGAAATATATTCAAAATCATGTATCATTAGATAATTGCAAATTAAAATAACAAGATACACTACAACACACAACATATTAAAATACTAAAATGTAAAACACTGACAACCTCAAATACTGGCAAGGATGTGGAGCAATGGGAACCCTCATTCATTATTTGTGGAAATAAAAATAGGATAGCCCTTTGGAAAGAGTTTGGCTCTTGCTTAAAAAATTGAACATACTCATAATATGATACAGCAATTTATAGCAGTTCTATTCATAACTGTTCAAAATTATGGAAGCAACCAAACTTTAAATACATGGATAATAAATGGATCCTTGCTGCTGCTGCTGCTGCTGCTGCTGCTGCTGCTGCTAAGTCACTTCAGTCATGTACAACGCTGTGCGACCCATAGATGGCAGCCCACTAGGCTCCTCTGTCCTTGGGATTCTCCAAGCAAGAACATTGGAGTGGGGTGACATTTCCTTCTCCAATGCATGAAAATGGATCCCAAACAGGATAAATAAATGGGTGGACATCCAGGCAATTGAATATTCAGTGCTAAAAGCCTTGAAAAGAATAAAGAAAACTTAAATGCTTATTACTAAGTAGAAGAAGTCAATCTGAAAATTACTGTAAGATTACAATTATGTGACATATTAGAAACTATAAGACTGTGGATACAGTAAAATAATTAGTGATTGACAAGAGTTAGGGGAGAGAGAGGGATGAATCAGTTCAGTTCAGTCACTCAGTCGTGTCCGACTCTTTGTGACCCCATGAACTGCAGCACGCCAGGCCTCCCTGTCCATCACCAATTCCCGGAGTTCACTCAGACTCTTGACGATCAAGTCAGTGATGCCATCCAGCCATCTCATCCTCTGTCGTCCCCTTCTCCTCCTGCCCCCAATCCCTCCCAGCATCAGAGTCTTTTCCAATGAGTCAACTCTTCGCATGAGGTGGCCAAAATACTGGAGTATCAGCCTCAGCATCATTCCCTCAGAGCAAAATATATTTCAAGGCAGTTAAACTATTCTATATGATCTACCATGGTGGATATATGACATTATACATTTGTCCAACCTCTAGTGATAAGAACCTGCCTGCCAGTGTAGGAGACATAAGAGATATGGGTTTGATACTTACGTTGAGAAGATCCCCTGGAGGAGGACAAGGCAATCCACTCCAGTATTCTTGCCTGGAGAATCCCATGGGCAGAGGAGCCTGGACTACAGTCCACGGGGTTGCACAGAGTCAGACACGACTGAAGCGACTGAACAGACACAATGCACACCACTGTGAGTGAACTCCAAATTAAACTACTTAGGGTAATAATATGGAGAAGGCAATGGCACCCCACTCCAGTACTCTCGCCTGGAAAATCCCATGGGCAGAGGAGCCTGGTAGGCTGCAGTCCACGGGGTCACTAAGAGTCGGACACGACTGAGCGACTTCACTTTCACTTTTCACTTTCATGCATTGGAGAAGGAAATGGCAACCCACTCCAGTGTTCTTGCCTGGAGAATCCCAGGGACGGGGGAGCCTGGTGGGCTGCCCTCTCTGGGGTCGCACAGAGTCGTACACGACTGAAGCGACAGCAGCAGCAGCAGCAGGGTGATAATAAATATCAATGTAAAATCACAGCTTATCGCAAGTGTATAACAAAAATTTGATGTGGAATGTTGACAATAATGGAAATTATGCTGTGTGGGAACAGGAGGTATATGACAATTTTATAATTTTTTCTCAGTTTTGCTGTGGACCTAAAACTACTTTTAAAAACTTTATTTTAAAAGGAAAAAATATGAAATTTGCTCTCAAGAAAGACTCCAGCCAATTTTTACAAGGGTATGTCTGATTTTAACTCATAGTAAAATAAGCCCTTTCAATTGAAGAGTTTCTCATAGAACAAAAGAATTTGTTTAACCATATACAACTTGGTGAAAAGAACAACTATTGATATAAAGTTTTTTACTGCTTGCTATAAACACAAAGAATCTAGTTAATTATATGCAAATAAGCCTCACTAACACACACCTAAATAACTCAGCCTTGTCTTCATTAAGCTAGAAGATATAGTACATTTCTCAGGGAATTAGACAAGGAATATTAATCAAAGACACTTGTAAGCCCTAATGAGTTTATTGATTGTTGACCTTGATGCTACACTAGAATCAGAAACCCAAATGACAAGTTATTTGAGTAAGTAAATGCTGATCTTCAAAATTTAGAATAAAATTGCTTGTTCATTTTTGAGATACCCTGCCCAAACCACTTTTTTCTCTGTATTTAGTGTTGTCCCTATTGTCTGCTATGTACCAAGATTCATGAGTGATTTCTATTTTGCAGCAATCTGGAGATTTGTGACTGGGAGAGCTGGAAGTTACTGTGAGCTCAGGGTAAAGAGAAAGGGCAGGCAGCAAATAAAAGGCAAAGAACTGAGAAACAAAACTGAATTTGTTCATTACTAGCAGTTGACCTTGAAGCTGATTTCTCCCCCTCCTCTCATATTCTCAGCACTCAATAGCTTCTTTTCACTTCCTCTTGGCTAAAGTGACTGAAGAGCATATCCCATCACTAATTGGGCTTAATGTTAGCGAAGTACTTGCAACACCATCAGCAACTCCTGAAACATGGTTTTCTTTCTATACAATAGTTGCTTGGTTACTTTTCTTTAATAAAACACTCTCTGCTCTAAGGGATGATGACTAGATCGAAAGTTTTAAAGTGCAATTTAGCCCTTGTTATTTTCCATTTTAAACCTCTCCATTTGGGCCTTTATCCCATTCCTTGATATTATTGATTTATTTCAATTAAGATTCTCCACGTTCAAGCACCACAATTAGCTGCTGTCACGATTGATTCCCACCCCCAGGGATCTGTACGTGGTTTCAAGGTTGACCACTCACAGTTAAGCACTAGTCCAATAGGGGTGAATGAAAAGTGAAGGCAGCAAGAATCTTCTAGCAAAGAATTTTGTATAATATTGATAATAAGAGCAATTATAGATAAAGTGCTTACTATGTTTATTATATAAACTATATACACACACATATGTGATCTGATCTGATAAAATAAGCTTCTTTATAAACATCTCTTGGCTCTACCATTCTGTAGTTCTCTATTTGTTCTAAGCTTTGACACTGAACTGACTTATAATGATTGTATGTCTAGCTAATAGGAGAAACAGAACCAGAACTCAGGTTCTTTGTGCACTTTACTCAATGTTCTTTCCTCTATATCACTCTTACAGGGCATGGGGAAAAAACCCTTGTGATCAGTTCAGTTCAGTTTAGTCTCTCAGTCATGTCTGACTCTTTGCGACCCCATAGACTGCGGCATGATAGGCCACCCTGTCAATCACCAACTTCTTGAGTTTACTCAAACTCATGTCCATTGAGTCAGTGATGCCACACAACCATCTCATCCTTTGTCATCCCCTTCTCCTCCCATCTTCAATCTTTCCCCGCATCAGGGTCTTTTCAAATGAGTCAGTTCTTCTCATCAGGTGGCCAAAGTATTGGAGTTTCAGCTCCAGCATCAGTCCTTCCAATGAATATTCAGGACTGATTTTCTTTAGGATGGACTGGTTGGATATCCTTGCAGTCCAAGGGACTCTCAAGAGTCTTCTCCAACACCACAGTTGAAAAGCATCAATTCTTCAGTGCTCAGGTTTCTTTATAGTCCAACTCTCACATCCATTCATGACTACTGGAAAAACCATAGCTCTGATTAGACAGACTTTTGTTGGTAATCTCTCTGGTTTTTTATATGTTGTCTATGTTGATCATAGCTTTCCTTCCAAGAAATAAGTGCCTTTTAATTTCATGGTTGCAGTCACCATTTTCAGTGATTTTGGAGCCCCAAAATATAAAGTCTCTCACTGTCTCCATTGTTTCCCATCTATTTGCCATGAAGTAATGGGATCGGATGCTACGTTCTTCTTTTTTGAATGTTGAGTTTTAAGCCTGCTTTTTCACTCTCCTCTTTCCATTTCACCAAGAGGCTCTTTAGTTCTTCTTTGCTTCCTGCCATAAGGGTGGTGTCATCTACATATCTGAGGTTATTGATTTTCTCCTGGCCATCTTGATTCCAGCTTGTGCTTCATCCAGTCTGGCATTTTGCATGATGTACTCTGCATATAAGTTAAATAAGCACGGTGATAATATACAGCCTTGATGTACTCCTTTCCCGATTTGGAACCAGTCTGTGTCCCAGGTCCAGTTCTTACTATTGCTTCTTGACATGCATACAGATTTCTCAGGAGGCAGGTCAGGTGGTCTAGTACTTCCATCTCTTGAAGAGTATACCACAGTTTGTTTTGATCCACACAGTCAAAGGCTTTGATGTAGTCAATAAAGCAAAAGTAGATGTTTTTCTTGAACTCTCTTGCTTTTTTGATGATCCAGTGGATGTTGACAATTTGATCTCTGGTTCCTCTGCCTTTTCTAAATCCACCTTGAACATCTGGAAGTTCATGGCTCACATACTGTTGAAGATTGGCTTGGAGAATTTTGAGCATCACTTTGCTAGCGTGAGAGATGAGTGCAACTATGCAGTAGTTTGAACATTCTTTGGCATTGCCTTTGTTTAGGATTGGAATGAAAAGTGACCATTTCCAGTCTTGCGTATTTTCTTTTCCATAAGCTCTTGTCACCCATAAGCTACCAACACTATACTTATTTTTATGTCAACATTGTATACTCACCTTTTGAAGCCTTAGTCAAGTTCCATTTGTTAAAGCTAAAAGGAAGCTTGAAGTTTTGTTAGTTGCTCACTCCTGTTCAACTCTTTGGGACCTCAGAAACTGTAGCCCACCAAACTCCTCTGTCCATGGAATTCTTCAGCAAGACAACTGGAGTGGGTTGTCATTCCTTTCTCCATGGGATCTTCCCTACCTTGGGTTGAAATCTGGGTCTCCTGCATTGAGGGAGGATTCTTTACCACTGAGGCACCAGGGAAGCCCTGCTTGATGTTTTACTTGGAAATAATGACTCCTTCTTCTGAAACCTTTGCTTTCTATCCCTTTCTTAAGGCACTTTCCACATTGTTTACATCAGCAAGTTTCTGGAAAAGAGCAACTGTGTCATTACTGTTTAAGTTGCCAACAGGTAGCATACACATAGTTGGCAACAATACATAGTACAAGAGAGTGAGTAGATACATATCACCTCAATACATTTTCAAGTTCCTTTAAGAACGCTTTCTTTCTTTCTTTCTGAATTTCCCAAAGTTCTCATACTAGATTGATACTATAACAATTGGATTCAGCCATGTTCACTATATCACAAAGAGTAACCGACGGTAATGGAATGTTCACATTAGAGATTAGGTCCCTAAACTAAATAACTGTTTTTAGTTTATACTTTACTAACTTTGGCTTTCATTTATTCTACATAACACCTACTTGCATTCTCTGAAATATCAGACTACATCCTTCCTTTTTGTCTGTATCTTAACCCTGCTTTCCTGAATGCTGTTTCTCTATCTGATCCTCTGAGTCAATTTCAAAACACAACTCCAACTTCTTCTCTATGGTATCTTCCCTGAAATCCACCCTGGGGCCAGCTGACATCTATGATCATGATTGTTTTCCCTTTATTTGTCCCTTCAC
Organism: Redunca redunca; assembly: GCA_006410935.1. Taxonomy (NCBI): domain Eukaryota; kingdom Metazoa; phylum Chordata; class Mammalia; order Artiodactyla; family Bovidae; genus Redunca; species Redunca redunca. Next base: position 3,079,779 of record SJYQ01000680.1, read on the forward strand.
TGCGACTGATATCACATGGTATTATAATGGCATTGTTTTAATGTCTTTCTTTCCCACAGACTGAGTGTTTTAAGAGTAAAGGACAGATTTATTTCTTTGTCTCTAGAACCAACCCCCCAAAACTTTTCTGCACATAATGCTGAAATTTGTAATACTAAAGTGAGGACTGAAATTCAAGATGGGGGATAAGTAAGACACTGACCAATCTTATCCTCAGAGCAAGTTCCTGAGCCAAAGAAAAAGGAAATGACAGGGGAGGAGGCTGTGATGTTAAAAAAAAAAAAATTACCTGGACTAAATGATATCCAGACATGACAGGAAACCCATGGGATCTATCCAAAATTTGGAAAGAAATAGTTAACAAAACATAGCTAGGCAAAATGCTGGGAATACTATTGTTTCAAATCATACTTAACTTTTAATGTTTTTCATATATTGACAATACTAAGCTCCTGTGGTCAAACATGGCCAAACAGTTAACACATGGTTTCTGAGAAATATTAATAAGCTTAGTTTATTAAATAACAGAGTATAAGCCTATTTCCTAACACACTTGAAAACAATTGTGAGCATATTTCTCACGGCACAAACACAATACATTTCTGTCTTTCCTAATTCATACTTTAACTTGTGAATAAGGGCTAAAAATCACTTGGCATCAGTGTTACTAGGTAGATTTTATAAAACTCTATTTTTAAATCATGCTCAGTTTTTTCATGCTTTTCATCTCTGATAAGATGTTTGCAATAACCCCACAAACTTTTAGTCTTCTGCTTCCAATATAAGTGTTGCTATCAAGAAGATTAAAAATATAAAAATATAGTGGTTTTGTACAAATCTTCTTTTAAAAGTATGAGCATGTTTTGCATTTCTTCTTTTTTTTCTTTCTTTGTACTCCTTCGCCATGTCCATTAAAAATAAAAAGTAAAAAGATCTTTTAATTTATGTCAAAGGCTACTGTTAAGTACATGCCTGAGAGAGAGCAGAAACAGTTGTATTCTGCCTCTTCAAAAGAACGAATAACAAACTGCCTTACTTTTCTCTTTTCCAGGTCATCATCCATCAAACAAGATACATTGAAATAAGGAACTGTAGGTTCAAATATGTCAGTTACCATCTCTTGGTCATAAATCTCAAGCTATGTTTATTATTCTTTAAATGTTTAGAAGTTCAAAAACAAACTGAGAAATTTTACTGCTTTGAACTTGGCTATAATTTTTCTGAATATCATAAATTACACATAGGATAGATTTAAGGGTCATAAACCTTAAAAACAAATATCAGGACTATATCTCCTGTTTTGGTAAATAGAGTATAATATAATGGTTAGAAGGACAGGCTCCTTCTAACCTAGGGTCAGACTGAACCTAGGTTCAAATCCTCCTCATAAGCCTTAATTAGTTGAAAGACTTTGAGCAGAATGAAGCATCTGTAAAAGGAGTATGATAACAGTATCTACCTTAAACTGGCCATAAGTTTTAAGTGGCAAAACCCATTTAAGGAACTTCACATACTGCCCAATACAAATAGAGGATGAACAGATGCCAGCAACGGTTCCCTTTCTGACACAAGTTAAGAGTCTGCTTATCAAGCCAAAAATGGTCCCCAAATTATTCTTAAAACCTCAAAGGAAGGAAAGAATTTTCTTCATACCCCACCTTCCATTCTTGCATGTTAATCTTCTCAATTCTATCTCCAAGTTCTCTTCAGTTACATAACAGCCAGCACTCATAAGGCCTTGACATATTTGTGTGTGTGATTTACTTGACACTGATGAGTCATGCCCAGTTTCATAGTAAGAACAGCCAAGTCTTGCATGTTTACCTTGCACAGCATTAACATTTTCATACATTTAACTACATTCAGTCTTAAAAACAAGAGTTTTGGGGGGAAAGCAGTATTAATGCAATTTTCCAGATGAAGGCATTGATCTTTAGGTGCTTGCCTCAGGTCAAACAGCAAGTGAGTAGACTTTTAACAACAGTTCTTGGGTCTAAAGGCATCAAACTCACCACTATCTTTGAATTCTTACAGTCTCCAGCTTCTTTAGAAATATTACTCAGGCTTTTGGAAGAAATTATGATTTAATCCATGAATCAGTATATAAAATCAACAAACATTTAAGAGTCACCTCTGAAGCCTTTAAAGAACATTTCAAGATCTAAATACAATGAAGGTGGCCACTCTATTTTCAAGAAATTCATACTCTTTCATATCCATGATTCTATCATACATGTAATTTTAAAAGTCAAATGACAAAAGACTATTATATGTATATTGACATGCATATGTTTATAATATTGCAATTATTAAAAACAGCCAAACTTTTGTGACATTCCTTATATATTAAGTTCTTTCTAAACATTATGCTTTGCAATATTTTCATGTAACCTGTTTCACTGAGTGAACACTATTATCATGCCTCTCTATAATTAAAAAAAAATCCTGAGGGTTTATGTACATTAAGAAATTTTCCCATGTTCCTACAGCTAACATGTGGCAAAGTCAAGATTCCAGGATGATACCAGGTTTTTAATACAAACATATAACATTTAAGTGAAGTCCTTCTAGACTTTAAACCCCTCTTTAGGACTCAGGTCTTCCTGTTTTCATTTGTCTCCACATCTCCTAATAGAATGTAGCACGTTATACATGTCTCACAAGTACCTGTTGGAAAAATAATGAGTAACTATAAACAGATCTCTGATAATTCCATGATGGATTCTGAGAAGACCATAGGAAAATAAACCACGCATGTCACTGAAAATTAAGTTAAATGAAAACAAATTAAGGGATCCAATGTGCATTGAATGAATATAACATGGAAATACTTTTCACATACATGGCTAACACTCAAATCAACTAAGCTTTGTTAAGTTTACGTACTGGATGAGTTACCCATAATCTTCAATCATCAATCCATGTTTCCTTGCTACAATAAAACCTCTATCTCCTATATTTACCTAGAAACAGCAGAACTATATTATGTCAGAGGTAACTAGCTACGTATAGAAGATGCAGCTAAAGAAGCTGCCTGTGAGATTTGCAATATCTAAGCCCCCCTTTGATATTGCATCCCCTAACCTTTCTACAGCCTAACAATGCTTGACAGTGACAAGGAGTGAGCTGGTATCACATACCCACTTGGTGTTTGCAGTGTCCTTGTGAAGAGTTTTGATAAGGAAAGGCTTAAATCATTTTACATGAAACAATCTGGGTTTTGTGTGTGTGTGTATGTGTGTGTACACATCCATTTTGGGTAACTCAAGTAATTGAGCCTGACACAAGGTCGAACAAACTGTCACTGTCAGCAAAGGGCAGCTATTTTAAAATGAAATCCTTCTGTTTGGTATGCTGCTCTATGGATGAGTCAGAGGAAGTATACAAAAACACTGAATTTCTGTATCAGGGTTGTGATACAGTGCCTTTTGCAGGCGGCACTTCAAAGACTGACTGTCAGCCCCCCTGTAACCTGGGGTGATGCAGGAGTCCTGTTGCACTGTGCGGGGGGTAGAGACTGCTGGTGAGGGAGTGACTTGCTCTGCAGGGTATGCAGGGATTTGTCATACAAGGCTCTGGTGTTAAAATGCTGAACGCTCCCTACTGCTGTGACTTCAGTGATTTGCCTCTCTGGAGATGGGGAGGAGCAGGGGTAGATAATGTGGATGTTATTTGAAGACAGAGATCACTCCCCTATATCCTCATCCTGAAAAACAAGAGTTTAAGAGGTCTGGATGCTTTCAACCTGCCTCCTTTCTGGGTGCGAATACCGACCCAGTCCTAATGCGGGTAACTCCTGCACTGTGGCGTGAAATAAGATGCTGAGATATTTGACAAGCTAAGAGAGCCCAGGCTGATGAGAGTCTTTGTATCAGTCATTAGGTACAAACACAGCAAGACAGGAGGCAAGGAGACTTGTGCTGAGCCTAGTTCAAAAAGTCCTCCTCAGACTTTTGGTCTTAACATTGTAAGAGGTTATATATGCAGCTGCTGAAAATTTTTAGAAAGTGTCAGTTTGTTAAATGAAAAATTTAAAAATATCTCAATTTGCATTAACTTTTCTCATTGGATAATAACTTGATACTATAACTGGAAGCTCAGAAATGGCATGGAAGTCTGTACCTTGATTTCTCTTGAGTCTGAGAGATGCTGATTGTGGGATTAGAAGAACATCTTTGGGAATTTGTTTCAGTTCTGTTTGTACGTTCTGTTCATGCTTTTCTCCATTGTTAGCATTTTTTTTTTCCTAATGTCAAGGCCTCGGATTCTTTTCTAAAGAGAACAGGCTAAAAGACTCTCATGACAACTCAGACTAGGAAGCAGCCTTAGTGCTGGTGAGAGGCAGAGCTGAAGACAATAAGGGCAGGCAGAGGTTAGATAGTGTGTGTAATCAGACAATATGATCAAGTGTGGGGACACTCCTAAGAGGTTTTGCTGACTCAAATTTCGATTGCTTTGCATTTCAGTACTCACAAGGAAGGCTAGTACTGTACTGCACACTTCATCCTCCGAGGGTCCTGCTTGGACAAGATTAAATCCAGCTGTTCCATTTGGCAGAGATATGACTGTATCCAAGTGAGCTCTAGCCAGGGTTTCATCCTGCTCTGTGCTTCTCTGGCTGTTTTGCAATTAGCTAACCTAAGAATCTCATCATTCACTTCACAGGCAAGCAGAAGAAATAGTTACTTTCCCTTTTCCTTCTTGTGGCTTGTCAAAGAACCATGACATGAGCAAACACCAAATCTGCATAATCTTACACATATATTTTGGCACTTTCCAAGAAAGTTTGAAACTGGCAATGGATTCCATTGCTAGCTCTGTTCCAAAAAGCTTTTCTTTCAGCGGATACCTAAAAGGTACATGTTCATCAAAATCTTAAGGATGTGAGCTGGGCATCAGTAAAGCCCTACTTTCTGCTTCTAGGGAGGCATTTGTCACAGATGACACTACCAGAAACGAAGCTTACGCATGGATCTGGGAACAAGCTGAGCACGGAGAAGCCCCCTGTCTTCCTGTGTTGCTCTGCAGAATAGCTTTCCGCCTTAGAGCACCAGGGCTCTGCTGCTGCAGGATAAAGCAGATCAGACGCTAATGCTGCTTGTCTGTGTACAGTGTCTCAGAACATGTTCTCAGAGAAGGGAGGCAGCTTTCAGCTCCGAGAAATCGGGCTTTATAGGCTGGGCTACAGAGTGTCATGTAATGAACCTCCTTGCTGAGGGTGCAAAGGAGGGAGGGGGATGAGGGGGCATAGAAAGTTAGAAGCAAAATGATGAGCAAAAACTGAGCTCTCAGACTCAGGACACAACAACTGCTCATGGTGAGATGAGGTTTTAAAAGTAGGTAGGATAACAGCTGCCCACTGGGATAAATTCCTTAGGAGGAAAGATGTAGATGCCTTATTCACCTCTTCACACCCAAGCCATCAGTGACAGCTCAAAGCCCCTCAGACATATATTTGAAAGGATCTGGACTGAACTCTTGAGTGTCTATGGAGGGATTACAGGGATCAGTCTATTCAAAATGAATGCCCCTAAAGGACCATCTCCCCCAGGATCACATAGATCTCAGTTCAGCTAAACTAAATCAGAATCTCAGGAGGGAGTCCTGTAAGTAACCCCCTCACCCAGGCCACCACATCCAGGTGAATATCATACATATTAAGGTTTGAGATCCATTGCCCCAGATTTTCAGGGGCAGCAGGAAATGGGATTTTTCCTATGGCAAACAATGGACTACCCCTCATCTGAATTTTTCCATTCATATCCTGCAGATATTATTCCCAATTCATTATCTTCTAGTAGTGTTTTCGTGATTCCTGTATCTTGAAATTGCTTGCTTGTATATATGGGGATGTTCTTTTCTCCTGATATGTGTATTACCTTGTAATTTTGATTGTGTATCTAAATATAGAATTAGCCCAAGAGTTTCAGGTTTTTCCTCCCAGTGCCCAGGCTATACTTCATAGGAGCTCCTAACAGGAACATCTTTACAGCCTGCCTCAACTATGCACTTCTACTTCTTTAAGCCTAAAAGAGGTTTCAGTACTAAAGAGTACCTCTACCCCCATTACAAAGACATTCTCAAGAATAGTAAGAAATTTAGCAGCGCTTATTAAGCAAGATTTTAAATTGTCTTTACCTATCCAGTAAATAATCAGTGACATACATTAAAATAGATACATAGATAAAAGAGAAATAGATATTCACTACATCATTATTCATTCTATATTGGAAAAATCTTGGAAGCAACTTAAATGTCAGTTAAATAAATTTTTATATTTCAAATGAAGGAATGCTATTAATATGAAAATATCTTTGCCATGTAATATGAAGGACGTTTTTTTTTTTAGGCAGTGTTAAATCTGATCATTCAATTTGGACTTCATAGCTTTCATCCCTAAAATTATCTGTGTCATTACAAAATATGGGTTAGGAAAAAAAAAAGAAAAGAAAAAAAGTAAAAGAAAGAAAACAAAAGAAGTTTAGAATGGGCTACAAGAGGAAAACAAGTGAATAATAATAATAAACAAAATTATTAAAAGATAAAATTGGTAGAATATTATTCCAAAGGGTTCATTAAGTAAGTTATAACACAGTCCTGGCCAACAGGGCCCGTAATGTTCTCACTTAAGTGCAATTCATCAAGGACTCAGTTAAGTTGCTGCTTAGCTGCTGGACATGGCAAGAGCTCTAAAACTGTATTGCCAAAGGCAGTAACATTTTGAAAAATAAGTAAAAAAAGATTTTTTAAAAAGCAGTGTGTTGATCTTCACCATGTAAAAGCAGCCTTTTCCCTGGCCAAGCTCTACTATGATCATTGTTTACTAGGGAACAAAGTGGATGAATAACAGAGAAAACGCAAACTAGCAGAATGAATCTCAGACCACAAATTAAGAACGGCAAAAAATAGAACATTCCTTCTATTTTCTGTATTGCAACTAAATTTCTGTTTCAAGCCCCATTTCTTCTAAACTAGGAATACTCAATCTATTTCATTTTATCTGCCCTTCACAGCTTTTCTCTCTAGATTGACTCTGAATACCAAGTCATGAGGTATCATCAACCTGTTAGTTCACCTTGTCATTGTTAAGTCATCCTTTGTGTCCGTCCACAAAGCCCCTTTATATTAACCAGTTTTTCTATTAACTTTGTGCCATTTATAGGTACAAAGGGATCTTCCTGATACTTCTGGGCCCTGCTGAGGCCCTGGAAAAGTTTGCAAGGCTGCCTCAGGCCCCATTTGTCTAGGCATATTACATGGTCATTTCCTTCATTATGGGGTTTTACCGCCTTTCCACAAATTCTTCCCTTTCCTGTATTCAATTTTCACTCTGACTTTTCCTTTCAATCCCTTGACTCTGGCCTTGTAACTTAGTCAACATGCATGGAGCAAATGTGGTATAAGTAGAGATTCTAGACGTGCTTGTGCCTCAGGTCTTGTGTCTGTTAAACTTGGAAACTTGAGATTATCATGAGAACAATGTGAATAAACCTGAACTAGGCTTCTGGCTCAGCTGGTAAAGAATCTGCCTGCAATGCGGGAGAACTGGGTTTGATCCCTAGGTTGGAAAGATCCCCGGGAGAAGAGAAAGGCTACCCACTTCAGTATTCTGGCCTAGAGAATTCCATGGGCTGTACAGTCCATGGGGTCGCAAAGAGTCAGACACAACTGAGCAACTTACACTTTCCCTTCTTCAGGCTTCTGGAGGGGCTTCCCTGTGACTCAGCAGTAAAGAATCCTCCTGTAACTCAGAAGATGTGGGAGACGTGAGTTTGACCCCTGGAGGAGGAAATGGCAACTGCTCCAAGTATTCTCACTGGGAAAATCCCTGGACAGAGGAGCCTGGCAGGCTGCAGTTCATGGGGGTCTCAAAGAGTCAGATACAACTGTGCTTGCACGTGTTCAGGCTTCTGGAAGTACGTGTCCCTTTACTATTTATCCCGGGGACTGGTGGGGTCATAGTCTTCTCTCTAGGCTTCACTTAAAGCAATAATCATAAAACTAAACTTTGGTGTTTATTATATTATAGATATCTATATTAAGCCCGTGATTTGGAAGATTCAATACCGTTATAATATCACTTTTCCACAAACTGATTTCTGGTTGTTGCTGTTGTTCAGTTGCTTAGGTGTGTCTGACTCTTTGCTACCCCATGGAATGCAGCATGCCAGGCTTCCCTGTCCTTCACCATCTCCCAGAGCTCCCTCAAACTCATGTCCATTGAGCCAGTGATGCTGTCCAACCATCTTGTCCTCTGCGATCTCTGGAGTCAGTACATTTCTTACCAAAATGCCAGAAATGCTCTATTTAGAAATTTAAAAAATTAAATTATGTATGAAAATTCAAAGGATCTAGAAAGCTAGGATTTACATTGACAGTGAAAGTGAAGTCGCTCAGTCGTGTCTGACTCTTTGCAACCCCATGGACTGTAGCCTACCAGACTCCTCTGTCCATGGGATTTTCCAGGCAATAGTACTGGAGTGGATTGCCATTTCCTTCTCCAGGGGATCTTCCCAGCCCAGGGATTGAACCCAGGTCTCCCACATTGTAGACAGATGCTTTACTGTCTGAGCCACCAGGGGAGTGCCTGATTTAAAAACTCAGTATTTCAGAGAACATCAGCAAGATGGAAGAATAGAAGGTTTTGGCTCTCCTGTCCTTGAAATAAACACTGATTGTTTAACAACCACCATGGATAAGAATTACTTTATAGGAGTCCAGGACTATAGGTGAGAGATCCCAGTACCTCAAAAGGGCAAAAAGTCTGAGAATAGCTGCACCGACGAGGGTAAGAAGAGCAGTTTCACTTTATGAATATCACCTCTTTTCCAAGGTGGCAGAGTTCAGGCCCTGAAGAGCACCTCTTGGCCCACAGTTTCCCCTAGAAAGGAAAGTAAAGACCAAGTGTTCTCCTGGCTTCCTCAGACCTGGAGAGAACTATCCAGGAGACCCTCTTCTGACTTTCTCCACCCAGAACACTGAAGTTATTGGCACAGCTGAATAATCTGGGAAGAGCCAGGAACAGAGAAAATAGATGAGGACGCATAGCTAACAGCACATGGGCCATGACATCAGCCTCAGGTCCTACTCAGTGATCCACAGTCTGCACTAAGAGCCCTGCCCATGAACCCTAGAGGACTCTTTTAACTACCAGGTACCCCAGCTACCTAACCTATGCTTCTAGTACTCTACATACCCTGCATGCTACTGACCTATCACTCCACAGATTGTGTGAAAAGGAATCTCTGCAGATGGTGTGTGCCAGCCTTCCCAGATGGCATACATGAAGTCCTGTGGAAAACATCAAATAAATATCAACGGATATCTCAATTTGAGGGACTTGCCTGTAGCTCAGATGGTAAAGAATCTGCCTGCAACACAGGAGAAGCAGGGTCTGTCTCTGGGTTGGGAAGATTTTCTGGAGAAGGGAATGGCAACCCACTCCAGTATTCTTGCTGGATAACCCCATGGACAGAGGAGCCTGGAGGGCTACAGTCCATGGGGTCACAAAGAGTTGGACATGACTGAGCAACTAACGCTACTGCTACTCTCAGCTCTGCCCAATTGGGAGAATGTGCACAACCTTAAATACTTCAAGATACAACCTCAGGAAAAACAAACAGAATTTCTATGTGCCAGCCAGTTCAGGCTAGCTTTGCAGGATCTAAGAAGGCAAACAATCCTAAAACTTCACCCTCAAGACAAAACAAGAAGAGCAAGTACATCCATTGAAAAGTTCTGAGAGATCAGTATCTCTAGATGGACTAGCTAGTGAAGACCTGCCTCTCCCAAAGCAAGTCAGTAGCGTGGAGACAAGAAAGCAAGGCTTCAGAGAAGATAAGAATGAAGGAACGAAACAATGCTCCAGTGTTTGACACTAAAGGAAAAAGAAAAACCTACATTTGCCAAACAATGAATCCAAAGTAAAGATCTTAAAGAAGTTTAATGAATTACAAGAGAATACTAATAGACAACTAAGCAAAATCAGAAAAATAATGCATGGACAAAATCAGAAGTTAAACAAAAAGAGTAACCATTAAAGAAGAACCACAGAGAGCTTGCAGCTGTCGAATAAGACGACTAACAAATTAAAAAGAGGAATTTAACAGCAGACTTGATCGAGAAAGAATAATTTAATCCAAAACATAAACGTTATACAAGAAAGCACAAAAAAAGTTTTCATAACCTTGCGTTCAGAAGTAAGTTTTTAGCTATAACACCAAAAACATGGTCTATTATTAAATAAAAAAGATAAACTGGAGTTACCTAAAAATTTTAAAATATGCTCTTTAAAAACAATTTAAAATGAGAAGAGATAAGCTATAGAGTAGGAGAACAATTTTGCAGATCATATATTGACTCTTAGCCTTATATCTAGATTATATTTTTAAAAACTGTATGATAAAATAAAAAAACTCCATTTAAAAAATATTGATATAAGATTTAATTTCACCACACAAGACATTTTACCAAAGATGATATGCAAATGGTTAATAAGAACATGAAGAGAAGCTCAACATCATTAGTCATTAGGAAAATATAAATTAAACTTATAATGAGATACTACTAGCCTGGTGGCTGTTTAATCTTAGCTCATTGTGGTTTTAATTTGCATTTCAAAGGGAAAGACAGTACTGTCAGTGAGAGTATGGTGAAAGTAAAACTCTTAAACTGCAAGTGGAAATACACTGCTATTTTAGAAAACAGTTTGGCAATTCCTGGGGGGAAAAAATAACTTATACTTCTGACAATATATGACCCAGCAATTCTATTCTATATGCTTCTTTTCAAAGATATAACAAGATATGTTGGCAGAAATGCTTAAGGCACCATTATTCATAATTCCCAAAACCTTTAAAAAAGAAAATGTTTTTCAACTAAAGGATAAGGAACTAAAATTTAATATAGCAATTCAATGGAAATAACAATGAAGAACTCTTTTAACAAGCAACTCGACTATATCTTCAAAAATGGTATATTAAGTGAAAGAAGCCAGACACAATAGACTATAAAGTGCACAATTCCACTTATATGAAAACTCTTTTTTTTTTTAAAGAAAGGCATAATTATAGAAACATAAAGTATATTAGTAGTTTTGGGGTCTAGGAGTGGGTAGGGAACTGACCTCTAATAAGAAGGAACTCTTGTTCAAAAACTAGATTGAAATGATAGTTGTACAATGATATAAATTTACCAAAAATAAACTATCTGTACACCAAAATGTATAAATAATCAAGATGAGATGGACACATCTTTAGAAAGATTCAAACTACTGAAATGACCTCAAGGAAATAGAAAATTTGAACAGACCTTTAACAATTAAAGTGTTTGAGTTAGTAAACAAAACTTTTCTGTTCTGAAAAACCCAGATAGTGTCACTGGCAAACCCTACCAAATATTTATAAAATAATTAATGCCAATAACTCAAAAACTCTTCCACAAAGCAAAACAGGGATCCTTTTTAACTTATTCTCTTAGGACAAGTATTACTCTGATGTAAATTCCAGGCAAAGATAGCACAAGAAAATAAAGCAGATCAATATCCCTATAATAATTAATTCCATGTGTCAACTTGGCTATGTTACCTAGATATTGGGCCAAATATTATCTCAGTGTTTTTGAGAAAGTACTTTTTAGATGAGATAAACCATTTAAATCTGCACTCTTTGAGTAAAGCAAATTGCACTCCATAATGTGGATGTCTATTTAATCAGTTGAAATTCTCCCCTGAAAAGAGGAAATCCTGCCAGCAGACTGCCTTCAGACTGAAATATCAACTCTTCTCTGGGACTCCAGCCTGCTGGCCTACCCTGCAGTGTTTGGATTTGCCAACCTCCACAATCATGTGAGCCAAAGCCTTACATCAATCTCTTTCTCTCTCTCATACATGCACTATCACAATAGAATATAAGATATACATACACACATACAATAGGATATATATAGATACAAAAATATACAATAGGAGATATACATGTATATATACACACTATAAACATATGGGTATATATACATATGTATATGCATATGTGTGTGTGTGTGTGTGTGTGTATATATATATATATATATATAGAGAGAGAGAGAGATGGGGGTATATACATATATCTGCATACATATTTATTCTCCAAGTTTCTGGAGAACTTGGACTAACACAACCCCTTATGTAAATAGATGCAAAAATCTGCAACAAGTACTTGTAAAATAGATCCAACTATACATAAAATGATAATATAGTATGATCAAGTAGGATTTATCCTGACAATGTAAGGTGTGTTCAATATATGGAGATTAATCAATGTAATATGCCATGTTAATATAATAAAGGAGAAAAGCTGATACTCCTCTCAATAACATAGAAAAAATTATTTCACAAAAATCTACAATATTTCATTATAACTATATTCAATACATTAGAAATAGCAGAGAACTTCCTCAACATGATAAAGAACAGCTATGAAAAAATCCATAGCTGACATCATATTTAGTGGTAAAAGATTGACAGCTTTTCCTTTAAGATAAAAATGTCAGCCCTCACCATTTCTATTCAACACTGCAGTGGGGCATTACTGGCATATGGAGAGAAATGAAAGAACTAAAACTATCTCTATCCATAGCAGACATAATGTTTTATATTAAAAAAATGCTACAGAATCCACACACAAAAGAAATTGTTATAGCTAATAAGATTAGCAAGTTTATATGATATAAGTTAGATATAGAAATAAAATCAATACTCTAGTAGATTAAAACTCTAAACATAAAACTAAGAAATTTCACTACACTTTATTCTATTTACAAGACAAGCATACCTCATTTAGTCTGCTTTGCTTTACTGCAACTCACAAATACAGTGTTTTGGACTTTTTTTGAAGATCAGTGGCAACCCTACATCCAGTAAGTCTATTGGCACCGTGTTTCTTACAGCATTTATTCACTTTGTGTATCTTTGTCACATTTTGCTAATTCTCACAATATTTCAGACCATTTAACTATTATATTTATCATGATGATCTGTGATCAGTGATCATTGATGTTACTGTTGTAATTGTTTTAAGGCACCACAAGCTGGTCCCATATATGTTGGTGAACTTAATTGATAACTGTGTGTATGTTCTGACTGTTACATCGATTGGCAGGTCCCTCATTGCTCTCCCTTTCCTTGGGACTCCCTATTACCTGTAACACAAAAACATTGAAACTAGGCCAACTAATAACCCAACAATGGCCTCACAGTTTTCAAGTGAAAGAGTCACAAGTCTCTCACTGTAAATCATAAACTAGAAATCCCAAGTGGCAGAGTGGTAATGAATCTGTGTGCCAACGTAAGAGGCATGTGTTCAGTCTCTGGGTCAGGAAGATCCCCTGGAGTAGGAAATGGCAACCCACTCCAGTATTATTGCCTGGAAAGTTCATGAACAGAGGAGCCTGGCAGGCCACAGTCCCTGCAGTCTCAAAGAGTCGGACACAACTGAGTACACGTGCACAAAGTAACCCAACAATGGCCTCAGAGTGTTCAAGGGAAAGGAAGAGTGACAGGTCTCTCACTATAAATCATAAACAAGAAATAAGCCTAGTGAGGTAGGCACATTGAAAGCAGACACAGGCTGAAATCTAGGCCTCTTGTGCCAGTTAGTCATATTGTAAACACACACACACACAAAAAAAATCCTTTAAGCAAATTAAAAGTGCCACTCCAGTGAACACACAAATCATGTGAAACAGCCTTGTTGCTAATATGAAGAAAGCTTCAGTGGTCTGGACAGAAGATCAAACCAGTCACAACCTTCCCTTGTGCCAAAGTCTAATCCAGAGCAAGGACTTGACTGTCTTCAATTCAGTGAAGGTTGAGAGAGGTGAGGAAACACAGAAAAACAGTTTAAAGCTAACAGATGTTGGTTCTTGAGGTATTTTTTTGTTTGTTTGTGGGCCACATCACCTGCAAGACCTCATTTCCCTAACCAGGGATCAAACCTGCACCCAACGCCCAACAATAGAATCACACAGTCCCAACCACTGGACTGCCAGGGAATTCCCAGTTCATGAGATTTAAGAAAAAAAGTAATTTCTAAACATAAAAGTGCAAGATAAGGCAGCAGGTGCTAATGCAGAAGCTACAGCAAGCCACCTGGAGATCTAGCTAAGAGAATTAATGAAAGTGGCTACACTAAACAAGAGATTCTTAATACAGATGAAACTGCCTTCTATTAGAAGATGCAGGTAGGACTTTCATAGCTAGAAAGAACAATGGACAAAGGACAGGCTGATTCAAAATGGTTAGGAACTAATATAGTTGGTGACTTGCAGTTGAGACCAATGCTCATTTACCACTCTGAAAATCCTACAGCCCTTAAGAATCATGCTAAACTGACTTGCCCTGTAGTCTATAAATGGAACAACAAAGCCTGTATAACAGCATATTTGTTTATGACATGGCTTATTGAATGCTCTAAACCCATTGTTGAGAAGTGCTGCTCAGAAAAAAAAAAAAAAGATTTCTTTAAAAAACAATACTTCCCTTGGTCACCCAATGCCCCTGGTCACTCAAGCACTCTGTACGACAAGATTAGTATGTTCTTTTTTTTTTTTTTCATATCTACTAATACAACATCCATTCTGCAACCCATGACCATGGTTTACAAACCTTATTCTTTATGAAACATTTTGTAGGGCTATAGCCACCATAGACAGTGTTTCCTCAGATGGATTTGGGAAAAGTCCATTGAAAACCTTCAAGAAATGATTCACCATTCTAGATGCAAGGTAGAAATGTGTGACTCACAGGATGAGGTCAAGATATTAACATTAACAAAAGTTTGAAAGAAATTGATTCCAACCTTCAGGGACGACTTTGAGGGGTCTCAAAATTGCAGAGGAGGAAGCAGCTACACATGTGATGGAGATAGCAAGAGAACTGGTGTTATAAATGGAAACTGAACATGGGACTGAATTGCTACCATCTCATGATAAAAACCTTAAAGAATGAAGAGCCACTGCTGATGGGTGGCAAAAAAGAATGGTTTACTGAGATGGAATCTACTCCTGGTGAAGACTCTGTGAAATTGCTGAAATGACCACAAGAAACTTTAGTACATAAACTTAGTTTGATAAAGCAGCATAAGGTTTTGAGGGGATTGACTCCAATTTAGAAAGACATTCTACTCTGGGTAAAATGCTATAGAATAGCATAGCATGCTACAAAGAAATTGTTCAGGAAAGAAGACTCAACTGATGCAGCAAATGCTATCATTGTCTTATTTTAAGAAATGCTACAGCCACCCTAACATTCAGTAACCACTACCATAATCAGTCAGCACCCATCAACATTGAGGAAAGACCTTCCACCAGCAAAAAGTGCTTGCTAAACACTCAGATGATGGTTAGCAGTTTTTAGCAATAATGTATTTTTTTAAGGTAGGTAATTTTTAGATGTTATTACACATTTACTACACTACAGTATAGTGTAAATGTAACATTTGTTTTATTCCCTGAGAATTTTATTTTTAATTATGTGACTCACTTTATTGCAATACATCATTGCACTTATCTGAACTTGGACCTGAAATATCTCTGAGACCTGGCTGCAGCATTAAAAATAAAATTCTTAGGAATAAACTCAACAAAAGAAATAGAGGACATGTATTTGATAGCTACAAAATATTAAAAGAAATTTAAAAGATCTAAGTTATATAGAAATATATCATTTTACAGATTGGAAGACTCAATATTGTTAAGGTGGTGATACTCTCCAAATTGAACTACAATCAAAGACAATTCCTATCAAAATCAAAATTACCTTTTTTTAGAAATGGACAAGATGATCCTGAAATTCATGTAGAGAATAAGAAAATCCAAAATAGCAAAAACAATTATATAAAAGAACAAATTTGGTGGACTCATACTTTCCAACTGCAACTTATTTCAAGGCTACAGTAACCAAGACAGTCTGATACTGGCATAAGGGCAGATATACCAATCAATGACATGGAAATAAGAGTCTACAAATTAACCCATATGTTGATGGTCAATTGATTTTCAACAAGAGCATCAAGGCCATTTAATAGGGAAAGAAGTGTCTTTTCAACCAATGATGCAGGGATAAGTGGATATCCATTGGCAAAACAATAAACTTGGACTTCTACTTCATATCAAATTTAAAAATTAACTCTAAATGAATCAAAGCCCTAAACTTAAGTGATAAGTTATATAACTGCTAGGATAAAATACTGTTGTAAATCTCTATGATTTTGGTTTAGGCAACAGATAAAGCAAACCAACAAAAGAGAAAATGGATAATTTAGACTTCATTTAAAAGAAAAAGACATTAGTTTGCCAACAAAGGTCCATTTAGTCTAGGCTATGGTTTTTCCAGTAGTCATGTATGAATGTGAGAGTTGGACTGTAATGAAAGCTGAGCACCAAAGAATTAATGCTTTTGAACTGTGGTGTTGGAGGAGATCTTGAGAGTCCCTTGGACTGCAAGGAGATCCAATCAGTCCATCCTAAAGGAGATCAGTTCTGGGTGTCCATTGGAAGGACTGATGTTGAAGCTGAAGCTCCAGTACTTTGGCCACCTGATGCAAAGAGCTGACTCATTTGAAAAGACCCTGATGCTGGGAAAGATTGAAGGCAGAGGAGAAGGGGATGACAGAGGATGAGATGGTTGGATGGCATCACTGACTCAATGGACATGAGTCTGGGTAAACTCCGAGAGTTGGTGATGGACAGGGAGGCCTGGCATGATGCAGTCCATGGGGTTGCAGAGTTGAACACGACTGAGCAACTGAACTGAACTGAAAAAGAAAAAAAAAGTGTGTGCCTTCTAAGAACATTATTAAGTAAATAAAGGAATTTACAAAATGGGAGAAAGATTTTATCAAACAATATACCTCAAAAATATCCAGTATCCAAAATAATGTAGAATGCAAGAATTAAAACAAAAATAAATATAACAATTCAACTTAAAAAAAAAACAGTATTTTAAAACTATCCCAATTAAAAAATGATCAAAGTACTTGCATAGACCTTCTCCAAAGAAGATACACAAACGATCAATAAGGAAAAACATGAAAAAGTGCTCAACATCATTAGTTAAGGGAAATGCAAATCCAGCTACAATAAGCTACCACTATGATGACTATAAACAAAAAGAAAAAATTCCTCAAAATAACAAATACTGACAAAGATATATTTTTTAAATTGCAATTCTCATATTTTGCTGGTGGGAATGTAAAATGCTACTGTGGGAAACAGTTTGGCAATTCCTTAGAAAGGTAAATACAGAATTACCACGTGGCCCATCAATTCCAATTCTACACATATATTCAAGAGAAATAAAAATATGTTTACACAAAACCTGGTACACAAATATTCATAGCAACATTGTTCATAGCATGCTTTCTTGTTTTTTCTCCAATTGCAGTAGTTTTCTTATTTTTTTAAATGTACAATTCTTATGCCATTAAAGTCTTTTTAAAATGTGTGAATCAATGAGTTTAACCATAGTCAAAAGGTTGTGCAGTTATCATCACCATGTAAAAACAGAAAGCATGCTATATTGGAAGCTAAGTGATTGGTGGGGAAAAGGAATTTTATTAAGAGACAGTGATCATCTGCATAAAAATTCTGTTTTGAGATTGATTCCATTGTGAACTGAGAATTAACCATTGGATTCAGCAAGGACAGATTTGCTGATATGACAAAAAATGTTTTCAATAAAGTAGTAGCAATGAAAATGAAGAGTTGAGGAGAAAGAGAATGGGAGACAGGGGTTGGAAATGATAGCAAAATTCTCCCCAATTTTTTGTTATAATGTTTCATGGAGATATGAGATTCCAACTGATGGGACTTATCAAGCCTAGAGAGCTGATTTTCCTTATTTATTTACTTACTCATTTAGATTCCAAATTTCATGGCACAATTGTATACTGATTCGAAAAGCTCTGATAAATATGAAAAAAGTGATGATGCAAGAAAGAAGAGGAATAGCCCCGCACAGTCCTTGAGTATGCAAGAAACCAAGGGACTCAGAGCTTGAGCGTAAGGTCTGGTTAGTGTCAGGAGCAGAGATGTGCCATACACAGCCATGTGGAAGAACGCTAAGAGCGTGAGGGTAGTTGTACATACATTGGTAGATTTGTTGGTGGAAGATAACATTTCTCACTTTCCATGAATTCTTCACTGAGAGTGAGGCGATCTGGTAGAGGATATGAAGGTTGAAGGGGGAAAAAAAATGTGAATCATTCTGGAAAAGGTCAAAGTGATTCGACCAGGAAAACATAGAAGGGTGCTGGGCATTTCTGAGAGGTTTTGACTCCTTAATTTAAAATTGTTATTGCAAATTTAAATTGAATCCTACCAATAAGATTGTGTGATTTCTTTTCTTTTTTTTTTTTTAATTTTTATTCTAACTTCGGTTTACTTTACATTACTGTATTGGTTTTGCCAAACATTGACATTAATTCACCACGAGTGTACATGCGTTCCCAAACATGAGTCCCCTCCCATATCCCACCCCATACCATCTCTCTGGGTCCTCTCCTTGCTCCAGTCCCAAGCATCCTGCATCCTGTATCGGACATCGACTGGCGATTCGTTTCTTACATGATAGTATACACGTTCCAATGCCATTCTCCCATCTCATCCCACCCTCTCCCTCCCTCTCTCCCCCAGAGTCCAAAAGTTCACTCTATAGATCTGAGTCTCTTTTGTTGTCTCACATGCAGGGTCATCATCCATATNTGAGTTTATTTTTGTGTGTGGTGTTAGAAAGTGATCTAGTTTCATTCTTTTACAAGTTGTTGACCAATTTTCCCAGCACAACTTGTTAAAGAGATTGTCTTTACTCCATTGTGTATTTTTGCCTCCTTTCTTTAGACACTGCTTTAAGAGAGCAGGAATAGAGTAGGGAGAGAGCTGGGTTTAAGAGCCATTGGACTTTTGTGAGATTGTTGGTGGGAATAGGTTCAATAGGAATTAAAAGCAAGGAACTAAAATAATGAACCATGGAACCTAAGCAGTGTGAGAGAGGAAGTGGTAGGGTAAATGGATGAGAATTCCAAAAGGAGTCAAGCTGTGGCCATGCATGGAATGTAATACATGAGCATAAAAAATGAGACACAGCTGTAGGAGGATTTGAAACAGATTTGGAAGAGATGACATAACTATAACTGATCATTACTAAGCAATGAATTTAGAACTGGATGGCTTAGGCACAGTGGTAAAATCTGAGAGCCCAGGGCTCAACAGAAAAACAGTGAGCTTGGAGCTTAAACTAGTAGGTTGGTAGGTGAGCATAGTAAGAAGGGGTAGTAGGTAGTTAAATGTGATGTCAAGTCACAAAGGTACAGGAGTGTTCCTCAAACAGCCCTGTTTGAGGGAGAAAGGTCTGGAAATGACAATAATCCAGATGCTATCTTAGTCCCAGTCTAATTTCTGGAACTTGTGTAAGGACTGTGGGAGTGCAAAAAACAATAGCGACTTCATGAGCTGCAGGTGAAGCAATGGATTCAGGAGAGAAGCATCAACCTATCACAACAAACAGAGACGGACCAATAACTGAAGAAATTAAAGAGATGGGGAATTTTTATGATGATGGATTATTAGACTTGATGTGATTTGAGAGATTGGGGTGGGGGGAATGAAGACAAGCGTGGAACTGAATAAAATTGGAGGATATATGTATTTAGAATGAGAAAAAAAATCTATGTAGGGATAAAACAGAGAATTTTAAATCTCTAATGATGACAGAGACAAACAAAGACAGTAAAAAATGGTTCTTGCCAAATGGTTCTAATGGTACCCTCTTCCTGAGACTGACTGATAAATCATCGTCCATATGACAGTGCATGGATGGGTGATTTACCACGAAAGAAAAGAGCTACAGAAACACCTTGTTTCTTACTACATGGTATATTACAGCCAAAAGAACATATGGAGTTCTAAAGGTTCTGTTTAAATTCAAAATCTATTAATTTTTAATAAAGTGTACTATACTGAACCTTCAGAAATGGTTCTGTAGCCATCATAATTATAAAGCTGGTCTCAATTTTGTAGGACAGCTCTGAGTATTGATGATCTTGATCAGCAGTTCCTTCACTGGAAAAGACTAAGATTTACTTCAACATTTTTTTTTGATGAGTCTATGCCCATTGCATTTGGATAATGCAAAAGGAATCAACTGGGCATGTGCAAAGATTTCAACAGTATCTCTGATGTGCTTAGGGTAGTCTATGAAATTTAAACAGGACCTAGGTAATTGGGCTGTGAAGTCTTAACATCTCCACCTCTCCGACCCAACACATTCATTTTCAAATGTCAATGTTAATACTTTTCCACCTGAACTTGCTAAAATGGTGCAGAAGGATTATAGCCTTATCAATAAAGTCGGAATGAAAAGAAGGCACCGCAAGATTTAATTTTCAGATCCCATGAATTTCTATTGATTTGGGAGTACACAGCCAAGAGTAGTGAGAAAGTAATCTGCAATTTGTATCAAGGATGCCTATTTCAAAAGTCTTTGTATTCCAAAGCTGTTACACTGCAAAGAAAAGAAAAAAAGAAAAAAAAGTAACCCTGTTGATGGGGAAACTCATGAGAATCTTCCTAGATATCATACTTTTTAAAGTCAGTTTTAAATGTGAGAATAAGAGGTGGTGATAACCAAGTATATACTTTAAAAAAAAATTGTAAGTGAAGCTGTGAATAGGGGAAAAAGATCATATTCCAAAAGACCCTTACAAGAAAATTTGCATAAGGGAAGGAGGTTTTCTAATAATTTTATCTTAGAATTTACCCTCTGGGCTTCGAGAATAATAAGAACAAGAAAAAAATAAAACTATTGAAAAAAATGTTGACTACAGATATGGGATTGAATACTTCCACATGTGTCTGATTTTTCAAGTTGAACTAGAATAAAAGTAGTTGAGTAAATTTAGAGAATCAAGCAAGTAGTGATTAGACAGCTAGATGCTTCAAACATGATGTTGGCTTAGCTTCCTCTACAATATCTAATTTGAGCTCTTTTACTTCTAGATCAAGGGTAAGTAAAATGAAGAATGGGAGGCATTACTCAGGATGAGAACTTAGTAGGGTGCAATTATAAAAGCAATGTGTTTTTTTTTTTATTCACCACCTGTTGCATCCTTGATACAAACTGCAGATTACTTTCTCACTACTCTTGGCTGTGAACTCCCAAATCAATAGAAATTCATGGGATCTGAAAATTAAATGAATAGTGATGCATTGCTATTCACCAGAGTTACACAAGAAGAATACATAGGCAGCAAAAATATGGTCTCTGCCAGCAGAGAACTTACTCTGTATTTACAGAGAAGTGTATGTATGTATGTATGTATGTATATGTACACACACACACCCATACATAGAGAAACCTAAAAGTTATCCACATAAGTACTTGTAGCTCCACACTGCCCAGGGTGGATTGAAGGAAGCTATGGATTATCCCTTTCTGAACCCTGCAGTGTGGAGAGTCAACCTGCATTTTCCCCTCGCACTTTACAGGGAAAAAAATTCTGCATATTTTTTTAAAACTTTGATGTGGCTCTTCAGAAAACGAAGTGGAATGAGGTTTACTTACAGAGTCCTACAGAAGTAGACCACAGAGAGCGATAAAAGGGTTCCAATGTAATAAGTGGAGAATGAGTCATAATTGGCTCACATAGGGGAGGCATTACTCAGGATGAGAGAACTGAAGCCTAGAAGAAATGTGAAGACCCTGCAAAATGTTCCTGAAGAAGAGTCATCTTTGGTCAACCCATGCCTAGAAGGTGCCAGGGCATCTATATTTTCCATGTGAAATCTTACCCTTTTCCTACTAAACTCTTCTCCCAAAGGTTCAAACCTGGAAAGGAAAGAATCAGAAGCTAGCTAATAGCAGAGGTGGTGGATAAAAAAAGGAAAGAAGCCAGCCAAGATCCCTGTTCCTACAGCAGTCTCCCAATTGTGAACCACACTGGAGCATAGCAAGAGAAAAAGTTTTACCTTTGAAAGATTTTAGAGTTGTTATGTTACATCATAAATGCTTGAACATGAACAAAGGTCCTTTTTACTGTCTAAAATTGACTGAGAAAGCCAAGAGGCCTGACTGAGATTAATCCAGATACTGAAGAATGGGGTATCTGTAGGCAAGACTAGTGGGAAAAGGAGAGGGAAAAAAAAAAAAAACACACATTGCTTTTATAACTGCACCCTACTAAGTTCAACTTTGTACAAAACCTAGATATGTTCAATTATTGGATCCAAAGGTATAGAATAAAGGAGGAGCCCTTGGAAAAAGCATAACGCCTGGCTGATGAAACAGTTTCCTGAGTATCTGACAGAAATTCCTAATTTAGATCATTCATAGCAATAAAGGTATAGTTTATTTTCTTAGACTTGTAATCATTCAAACTTTAATCACTTACTAAGTACCAGGCACTGTTTTGAATTCTGGTAATGACACTAAAAAAGATACAAATATGTTTCTTTTAATAACGTTTAAATTCTAGCAGATGGAGATAAATGGTAAGAAAACAAAAAATTAGGAATTTCAAACAGTGGTAAATGTTACAAAAATAAAACTGGGAAACGAGAGAGTGCTGGTGTTTGTGTAGGGGAAGGGGATGTTTAATGGAGCTAGTTATGGAAAATCTCTATCAGGCAGTGATGTATGGGCTGAAATCTGAATATTAAGAAATTCAGACATAAAAAATCTGGAGGGTGGGTATTCTAGGAAGAAAGAATGTCAGATGGAAAAGACCCAGAGTCAGGGAAAATGCAGGTATGTTCAAGGAATGAAAAGAAATCAACATGGCTGGAGCAGAGGAAATTGAAGGGACAGTGAAATAAGACTGAGAGAGGCAAAAATGCATACGTTTTAGAGACCATAAATAACAATACTGTGCTAGGTATTTTTGACTTTTCAGTGTTAGGCGTCAATATGCAAATTAGTTATATACAATAACAGACATGACTACTTAAGTTCACAAGGTGGTACCATACATGTGGCAGCCTTTTGCATGCTCAGTTGCTTCAGTTGTGTTCAACTCTTTGCGACACTATGGACTGAAGCCCGCCAGGCTCCTCAGTCCATGGGATTCTCCAGGCAAGAGTACTGGAGTGGGTTGCCATGCTCTCCTCCAGGGGATCTTCCCAACCCAGGGATGGAACTGGGTCTCCTGCATTACTTATCGCTGAGCTGCCAGGGAAACCTTTTAAATTAGAATAAAGCATGAAACTTGGCTGAGTAAATTTGTGTATAAGTACAATAACTTCTTGCTGTACCAGGCACTGTATGACCCTTGAAATGTTGCCATATTTAGGCAACAAAGATTGCAGAGTGCCCAAGAATGGATACTTTTGAACTGTGGTATTGGAAATGAGACATAAAAAAAGAGACCCTTGGACTGTAGAAAGATCAAAACAGTCAATCCTAAAGGAAATCAACCCTGAATAATTGGAAGGACTGATGCTGAAGCTGAAGCTCAAGTATTTTAGCCACGTGATGTGAAGAAACAACCCGTTAGTAAAGACGCTGATGCTGGGATGGATTGAAGGCACGAGGAGAAGGGGACAGCAGTGGATGAGATGGTTGGATGGCATCACCAACTCAATGGCCATGAGTTTGAGCAATCTCTGGGAGATGGTGAAGGATAGGGAACCCTGGCGTGCTGCAATCCCTGGGGTCTCAAAGAGTCAGACATGAGTGAGTGACTAAACAACGTTATTTATATTCATTAAAAATTTTCTTTCTTATATTCTTCCACCCATTTCTATATAAATATACAAAATATACTATATACTTCTTTTTGTTGTTCTTGCACAATTACAATATTTTTTACAAGTTCATTATGGGAGAGACTATCTACCTTGCTATGTTTTGCTTTAGCAAGGATGAAATGCAAAGGATAACACGTAGGAGTAGCTGTGATTGGCAACACACCTTTTAAGAAAGAAAGAGTGACACTTAAACTAACACCAAGAAGAATGGAAGATTCTCCTAAAGTCCAGACTGATATCTCACAGGGTGAGTAGGTAGAAATGCCTTTGGACTTATTCTACTGTTTTATCTCACATATAATTAGCCTGCAGAGATCTAGAAATCTCTCTTGTAACTTCTGAGACTTCTTGAAAATGTTTTAAATTAATCCCCCCTTCCTCACCAAAGTCCCAGTAAATCTCCCAGGGCTGTCAGCCAGAATTAAAAAGAAAAAAAAAAAATCTCCTAGAGTGCATACTTCTTTAAAACCAGAAGCCCGCTGCCCAAACATCTCAAATTCTACCTGTTGGTTCATAATACTGGCAAGAATATACCAAACCTAATGCTATGAATTCCTCTGTGGTAGAAAGGTAAGTGATCATTTCAAGTTAACTGTGGTTGAAGTCTCTGAATTCATCAGGGTTGTTTGTTTTTAACATCCTGATTATTCTTTGATTTCTATCTGGGATTCACTAAAATCCCAAACAAGGCTGAGCACTGAAGAATTGGTGCTTTCAAACTGTGGTGATGGAGAAGACTCTTAAGAGTCCCTTTGTCAGCAAGGAGATCAAACCAGTCAATCCTAAAGGAAATCAACCCTGAATATTCATTGGAAGAACTGGTACTGAAGCTGAAACTGCAATATTTTGACTACCTGATGTAAAGAGCCGATTCATTGGAAAAGACCCTGATTCTGGGAAAGAGTGAGGGCAGGAGGAGAAGGCGGTGACAGAGGATGAGATGGTTGGATGGCATCACCAACTCAATGGATATGAATTTGAGCAAACTCCGGGAGATAATGAAGGACACAGAAGCCTGGTGTGCTGCTGTCTACAAGGTCTCAAAGAGTTGGACATGACTGAATTGAACATCAACAACAAGATCTCATCAGTGCTAGAGACTGTGTGGATATTTGCATATCTATGTGGTAGATAGTTGGTTCTTTTCAGTAGCCAATGAACCTGTTCCTACTACTGTTTTTCAAGCAAGCTAACTTAACCCAGTAGGCTCTCCTAGAGTACATATTTCCTTAAAACCAGAGCCCCTCTCCCCAAACATCTCAAATTCTACCTCTTGGTCCATAATAGCTCCAGCAATGTACCAAACCTAATGCTAGCCTAGGACCAGGCTGAAGCCTGAGTATATTCTGAGTCATGCCGGTTCTGTCAGGACCTTAGTTTCCAATCTGCAAAAGGGTAATAGGTATAACTGGGTTTTCATGTAACATAGAATATCAGATGAGACAACAGACGGAAGAATACTGTGTCTATGTGAGAGTTAATTTGTTTATCCATGCACTATGGTTCTAGAACTTTGTTTCCTTGTTTTATTCTCCATAACCATTTTCACAAATGTAGTAATGAGTTACAATATTTAAAAATTAGAACCAAAAAAAAAAAAACACAAATAATCAAAAAATGGGCAGAAGACCTGTATAGATATTTTCTCAAAGAAGACATACAGATGTCCAACAGGTACATGAAACAATGGTCAATATCACTAATTTTTAGAGAAGTACAAATCAAAACAACAATGACATATGACCTCACATATGTCAGAATGGCTATCAAAAAGTCTATAAACAAGAAATGTTGGAGAAGGTATGATAAAAAGTGAACTCTTCTATACTTTTGTGTGAATGTAAATTAGTCCAGCCACTATGGAAAACAGTATGGAGGTTCCTCAAAAACACTAAAATGAGAAGTACCATATAATCCAGCAACTTTACTCCTGGCTATATATACAGAAACAACCAAAACACAAACTCAAAAAGATACATGCACTCAAATGTTCATAATAGCACTGTTTATCATAGTTAAGACATGGAAGCAATCTAAGTAGCCATCAACAAATGGATAAAGAAAGAGCATATGGTATATTGCTTAGTCATAAAAGAGAATGAAATTCTGCCACTTGCAGAAAGTGGATGGACCTAGAAATTATTATGCTTAGTGAAATATTTTAGACCAAAAGGATAAATACTATATGATATCACTTATACATGAGTCTAAAATATAATACAAATAAATATATATGCAAAACAGAAACACACTCACAGACATAGAAAACAAACTAGTAGTTACCAAAGGAGAGATGGAAAGGGGAAAAGGAAAATAATGGTATGGAATAAAGAGATACAAACTATCATCTATAAAACAGACAAGCAACAAGGATATATTGTGTAGCATAGGGAATTATAGCAATTATTTCATAATTAATTTTAATGGAGCATAATCTATAAAAATACTGAATTATGGAAGAAAGTGAAGAAGAACTAAAGAGACTCTTGATGAAAGTGAAGGAGGAGAATGTTGGCTTAAACCTCAACATTCAGAAAACAAAGATCATGGCATCTGGTCCCATCACTTCATGGCAAATATATGGGAAAACAGTGGAAACAGTGGCTGACTTTATTTTTCTGGACTCCAAAATCACTGCAGATAGTGATTGCAACCATGAAATTAAAAGACGCTTACTCCTTGGAAGGAAAGTTATGACCAAACTAGACAGCATATTAAAAAGCAGAGACATAACTTTGCCAACAAAGGTCTGTCTATTCAAGGCTATGGTTTTTCCACTGGTCATGTATGGATGTGAGGGTTGGACTATAAAGAAAGCTGAGCACCGAAGAATTGATGCTTTTGAGCTGTGGTGTTGGAGAAGACTGTTGAGAGTCCCTTGGACTGCAAGGAGGTCCAGCCAGTCCATCCTAAAGGAGATCAGTCCTGGGTGTTCATTGGAGGGACTGATGTTGAAGCTGAAACTCCAATACTTTGGCCACCTGATGTGAAGAGCCAACTCATTTGAAAAGACCCTGATGGTGGGAAAGATTGAAGGCAGGAGGAGAAGGGGACGACAGAGGATGAGATGGTTGAATGGCATCACTGACTTGATGGACGTGAATCTGAGTGAACTCTGGGAGTTGGTGATGGACAGGGAGGCCTGGCGTGCTGCAGTTCATGGGGTGGCAAAAAGTCAGACACGACTGAGCAACTGAACTGAACTTAACTGATACAAGAAACTAATGTAATATTGTAAATCAACTATACTTTAACTGAAAAATTAACATAAAACTATCAGAAAAGCTTTGGAGAAAATTACATAATTTGTCTTTCAGCTACCAATTTTGTACTTTGTTAAAGTTATCAGAATTCCTTAGACTGTCTCACAATTTTGGAAAATGTGAATGCTAAAAACTCCAGCAGCTGAGTTTTCCTTCCATGAACATCTCTTCAACCAAAACAACAAACTAATAATCATTACTGCTTTGTCTCTCCAGAATTTTGCATAGAGATTTTCTTCACTAAAAGAGTACTTGGTTTGCAAGGAAGCCTAAACATGCTAATCCCTGCTGCAATATCATAATTTAAGAAACAAGGGTCCCTTATGAAGCCAACTAGTTATTTTCGCTTTTAAAGAACAAATAAAAGCAAACCATTTTAGAGAACAAATAGAAGCAAGCATTTGGGGCTGTAATAAGATCTATAAAACCCTGATGCAGCTTGAATTTGATGGGCTTGATGAAATTTGTATTAATGTTGAAGCTATTCCAAACAGGACTGAAAAAGGGTAATGGGGGTGGATTCACTTGAAGAACAATCTCAATATAGAAATTAGAGTTACCTTTTAAAATAACCTCATGTGATTTTTTAGCATGACCAAAAGTCATATTAGCTAATAGTTTTTTCCTGTTATATTTGACAACCTTCAGTTATAGATCCTTTGCTTATTGCTGGTGATTTAATTTATGTAGATGACCAGTCATGAAATCACATTCTATGGATCAACTTATGATGATGCAGAAATCATATGAGAAAAATAAAAATAAGGAAATAAGCCTTCTATGATGTGAGTATATTTTATTTCCAGTAATAGCTTTTCCTATTTGCTTAGATTTTGGCCACTCATCACAGTTAGGAACTACTACCTTTTTATTTTGTTTGGTCAACAGAAATTGATGCCCAACAATCTTTAATCTCTATGTTTCTCCTCCTCCAAATAATAACTCTTGTGTGGTAATGATAATTATGAAATATTCTCTGGAATCAGGGAAAAATTGGTCAAGTACCCACAGTAGAGCAAAATTATTGTTTACTAGGATTAGAGTCCAGATTAGAGATTCTGTCTAGCCTTTAAAAATAAGGACAACAAAATTGTCCTCAGAGTATTGAACCTAGCTCTGAAGATCTAAGGGCTACTCTTCTATACAATCTTTACTTACTAAAGACAAAACCTTCTTGCTCAGGCAGAGTCTTTATAAGCTTCAATCACAAGATCGACCTTTGCTTGGTAGGTTTGGGAGCACTGGAGTTAGGCTCCCGAACTCAAAGAATCAAAATGTGTAAAACCTTCAAAATCCTTTCTGACATTTCACAGAAGAGATGGAGAGAGGAGAAGAAAAAGAAAGAGAAACAAATTTCAAAGACATCCAAGATGGAAGTCCTTAAGATCTTGATTCTAGTCTTGACTCCCTTTGAGAAGAGTTTTGCAACCTTGAACCAAAGGCATTTCTCCTCTACTGGCCTAAGATTGTCATCTAGGGGCACATAGATTGTATTTTCACATTCTCTGAATTTTAAGTCTGTGATTCATGGTGCCAGACTGCAGTGAGTACCAGTCAATATGCAGCCCACTGCATTCCACTGAGGTCTCTTTATGCCGTTGATATGCCACATACCCAAATTAGGACTGCTCCTGGGAAGTGGACTATTCCTTCACATTTAGGCACAATTTAGGATGCCCCGTAGTCCATAATATTGCCAGGTGATTAAATTTTAATTTATATAATGGATAAAATTCCAGATTTCAGAATAATTGAACAAATATTTCAGAACTTAGTCCTCATTAATTCTTTAGGGGAAGCACAGTTAAGGGGTCTGAAAGAGAGTGCTGAACTTCAACTTCTTCTTTGCAGATAACAATATCTCAATATTTTGAATAGCTCCAAAACTCAACCAAAAAGAGTATTTTCATCTTCCATTACTATGTGTGAAACCAGACATCTCTTTAAATAGAAAAACTGCTTTGGAATTTCATTTGGGGCTTTAGCTGCTGATCAGCTCTCTGTGGGAGAATTTCTGTTTCAAGTATAAAGAAAAAAAAATGTGTATAAGTCTCTAATGAGCACTCCTATATAGGAATGATAAAGATCTCTGTTACATTTGGTCCACAAGCTGCCCAGAGCTTAGGCAATGTCCTCTGAAGTCTGAGCTTGAGATTCTGGGCTGAAGTCTGTGGTAATTTAGACAAAGCACTGGAAATGATCTCCAGTCTCGCAAAGACAAATCAGTTTAATTGAAACATTTGGTTATAGGGCAAAAGCAAATCAAATATTGTGAGATGTTTCAATTACAGCAATTGGTTCTCTTGCAAGAAAGGTTTCACATGCAGTAATTTCATACAATGTTTCATTTGCTTCTCTGAGCTCTTAGGAAAGACAATTCAATGTCAGGTTTTCTTGATATCATGAAAAGTAATTAAATCTTACTACCATATAGATGACATGCACCATTTTACTGCAGCAAATGATTACCTGAGTTATATGTGGGGCCAAGGACTCCAGTTGTATCTCTCTAGAAGTAGTTTTCAACCTGGGATAAAGGGAGAAAATACTAGAATTAATTTACTTGTATCTATTTTTATAAAAAAATTAAAAGGTACACTTTACTAATCTTTACTTTGCTAAATTTATTTGTATTTATTTTTATTAAAAAAAAAACAAAAAGCAAACTTTACTGAT
>SJYQ01000680.1:3110495-3122340 GCA_006410935.1 Redunca redunca
ACACTTAATTTCAAAGGGTAGCAAATCTGATTACATTTCAATTTTGGCAAAACAGCTTAAGTGTTTGATGTTATTCAACCTGTCAGAGGATCCCAAGCATTCCTGACTTCTTTGCCATTTCGGACTCGCCTTCTCTGTTAAGGACACCGTTATTTTTGGCAGTGTTATAGCTGGCTCACTGAAAATGGATTTTTGATTATTTTTGGAAGTGACTGGCTATATTGTCCTTTTCATCAAATATGTTAATGGTCTGGAAAATTCTGACAGGCTCATCAAAACTTCTGTATTAGGAAGACATGATACAGTCCATCCTAAAGGAAATCAGTCCTGGGTGTTCATTGGAAGGACTGATGTTGAAGCTGAAACTCCAATATTTTGGCCACCTGATGTGAAGAGCTGACTCATTTGAAAAGACCCTGATATTGGGAAAGATTGAAGGCAGGAGGAGAAGGGGATGACAGAGGATGAGATGGTTAGATGACATCACTGACTCAATGGACATGAGTTTGGGTAAACTCCAGGAGTTGGCGATGAACAGGGAGGCCTAGCATGCTGCAGTTCATGGGGTCGCAAAGAGCAAGACACGACTGAGCAACTGAACTGAACTGAACTGATACAGTGGAAAGTGACTTGGAATTTTGGAGATGAGTTCAAATTTTGATTTTAATTTAAAAATATCAGTCTAACTATCTTTTTAACTGTAAGAATCAAGGAATGTTGCTTAATTTCTCTGAGTCTTACTTAACTCATCTACAAATACTACTATTTTAGAAGTATTAAGTAGATATACATGTCTAAACAGATATATCTCAAGAACACATATGTACAATGCTTCTGCTTCTAAGATCAAGTTTTAAAATTCCAAGTACTTCTTTCTGTTTACAGAAAATAAAATGTTGATTTAGTATTTATCTGATTTTTTGACAGTATCATTATAATGAAATTATCTCCTTTACAATGTGAATAGCATTTTTCTCTCAGTTAAGAAGACTTTGGCAGGATTATTTTTCCTTTTGATAAAAAAATTAATTAAAAACTGTTATTTTCCCCAAAAAGAAATCACACAGATATTTGGTAATCCTATAATTTATGTTAGCCAATATCCTCTATCCTGAGTTAGTGGTGGAGCTACATTTTACTTTTATTTAACTAGACTTGAAGTTGCCTACGGTTTTATGGGACTACTCTCCATAGCAAAATAAAAACATATATTCTCTAACTATATGTATTATACTTGAGACTCTGAGTATATGCTTAATCTTCCCATGGGACATTTATAATTGTGTTACTTATCTGATCCACAGCCTACATGTACTATGGTCAATAAATGAGATGAGGTTACAAAGATCTATTTCCCCTTTTTATGGGATTCTGCTACTGCTGCTAAGTCACTTCAGTCGTGTCCACCTCTGTGCGACCCCATAGAGGGCAGCCCACCAGGCTCCCCCATCCCTGGGATTCTTCAGGCAAGAACAATGGAGTGGGTTGCCATTTCCTTCTCCAATGCACGAAAGTAAAAAGTGAAAGTGAAGTCGCTCAGTCGTGTGCGACTCTGCAACCCCATGGACTGCAGCCCACCAGGCTCCTCCATCCATGGGATTTTCCAGGCAAGAGTACTGGAGTGGGTTGCCACTGCATTCTCCGTTTATGGGTTTCTAGTCCATACTAATCTGGGTCTGAATAACCAATCTCCCAATTTAGGATGAGGTAGGAAGAACAAGCCAAGAGTTCAGCTATGAGGATGAGAAAATGAAGACAGCTGATATGTTAGATGGTAAGTAACTTCAGTGAAAAGCAAGGACTGGAAGAAATGGCGAATTTAGTAAATCCTCTGAGGCACAGTCTCATATTTACAATGGCTTTTATTTCATGCCTGCCTGCTAAGTCACTTCGTTCATATCCAACTCTTTGAGATCTTATGGAATGTAGCCCACCAGGCTCTTCTGTCTGTGGGATTCTCCAGGCAAGAGTTCTGGAGTGGGTTGCCCTGTCCTGCTCCAGGATATCTTCCTGACCCACAGGTTAAACCCGCATCCCTTATGTTTCCTGCATTGCAGGCAGATTCTTTACCATCTGAGCCACCAGGGAAGCCCCTTTTATTTCATAGATGTCTATAATTTTGGAGTGAACCTTTTCTACTTTGTCTTTCAGATCTAATTCACTATTAAGGCACAGAGGCAGCATTCAGCTTTAATATTATGGGAACTCTGCAAAAAAGTCCCTCCCAACTCTTCATGATATTTGCCCAAGCCAGCATTATTTTAGAGTATACTCGGTACACATAGCTATAGATCTCTGCTCTTAGAAAGGAGAAGGCAATGGCAACCCATTCCAGTACTCTTGCTGGGAAGGTCCCATAGATGGAGGAGCCTGGTAGGCTGCAGTCCACAGGATCACTAGGAGTCGGACACGACTTCACTTTCATGCATAGGAAAAGGAAATGGCAACTCACTCCAGTATTCTTGCCTGGAGAATTCCAGGGATGGGAGAGCCTGGTGGGCTGCCGTCTATGGGGTCGCACAGAGTCAGACACGACTGAAGCGACTTAGCAGCTCTTAGAAAAGCCACTTTACCACCATTTCACCTATGTATGAGGAGAAACCACTAACTGATTTGAAGGAGAAGCCACAACACAATCCACCCAAGATTACAGTGATGGCACCTCTCTTCAAAACACAAGGTGCAAAAATGTAGCTCAGTGAGTGAGTCTTTTTTCACATGAGTCAGCTGAAACAAGTTTCCTATACCTTTTGGGTAAAGATGACAATTGATGTAGCTCAAGTATAAGCCAGGTAACCGGTGTGCCTCAAATCATTCTAGGGCAAAATCTTAAAGTCCACAAAAGATATGTCAATCAGATCTTCAATTCTGGTTTACCTAGAAACAATGAATTTCTTATTTAGAATGCTGCTCAAGCTATTTCCTGTCTTTTATAATAATCTGTAATAAAATATCTTATATGTTTATGCTTTCTGAAACACTTTGTGTCTACATAGACTCAAGTGTAGCAATTATTTCTATTGCTTTTGGAGGGCTTAAGGGAGAAAGTTTTAAAAAGTGAAAAATCAAACATAAAAATACAGTTTTATGTCTGCATTAAGAAGACAACAGTGTTCCTTTTGCAATTACAGAAAGTAAAACTTAACAAAATCTGAGTCACTAGAGAGAGAGGACAATGGCACCCCACTTCGGTACTCTTGCCTGGAAAATTCCTCGGATGGAGGAGACTGGAAGGCTGCAGTCCATGGGGTCACGAAGAGTCGGACACGACTGAGTGACTTCCCTTTCACTTTTCACTTTCATGCATTGGAGAAGAAAATGGCAACCCACTCCAGTGTTCTTGCCTGGAGAATCCCAGGGATGGGGGAGCCTGGTGGGCTGCCATCTGTGGGGTCACACAGAGTCTGACATGACTGAAGTGACTTAGCAGCAGCAGAGAAAGAGGCAGAGTTTTCATTTCTCTCTAGTAGATGGTAGATGACCATATCATAATCTGGAGGAAAGTAGAGTTATTCTGTGGTTTAGAAAAATTGGATTAATAAAATCATCTTGTTAGAAGGTAAAGAGCAAGAGAAGAATGTTTCCTTGCAGTTTAGTAATGCTATGATAAACCTGCAAGCCTCAAGAAAGCACAAATATTTGTCTTGCAAAGATATAGACTCTGGGCTGCAAAATCACAAAAAGACCATACTCAGGGCATCACTTGTACTACCATTCTTGTGATGCTTTAATTTTTAATTGGTTGACAGTTCTTTGCGCCAAAAAATAATTTATTTGTATTAAGAAGCAAGACACAAAGATAATTTTCAGTCTGCCAAAGAGTAGTATTTAATCACCACAGACATTTAAAATTCCTAAAATTGACTGTATTTATATACTTGGGCTTGTTAGGATCAAAGATACTGATAGACCATATGTGCACTTTGGAGTCTCTATACCTGGCTCTGAATTATACCCCTCCCCTATTCCAGCCATTAATTAATGGCTTCACCATGGAAACTGTGCTCAGACTTCCATTACTTTATCCTTTTCTTATAAAACAAAGATAGCAACACCTTCCTCAGAAAAATACAAGCAGACACCTGATAACAAATGTAACATTGCCCATCCAGAAAGTGATCTGATACATTCTAGCAGTTCAATGAAGTGTTCCCTAGTATTGCATTTTGAATGGCTCTTATAGCCCAAAAATAGTTTAACTGATTCTAAGAAAGCCTATTGGAGAAGGAAATGGCAACCCACTCCAGGATTCTTTCTTGGGAAATCCCATGTACAGAGGAGCCTGGACTGTAGCCCATGAGGTCACAAAGAGTTGGAGATGACTGAGCACACATACATGCACGTGAACATAGACTGCTGCTGCTGCTAAGTCGCCTCAGTCATGTCCGACTCTGTGCAACCCCATAGACGGCAGCCCACCAGGCTCCCCCGTCCCTGGGATTCTCCAGGCAAGAACACTGGAGTGGGTTGCCATTTTCTTCTCCAATGCATGAAAGTGAAAAGTGAAAGGGAAGTCACTCAGTCGTGTCCGACTCTCAGTGACCCCATGGACTGCAGCCCACCAGGTTCCTCCGTCCATGGGGTTTTCCAGGCAAGAGTACTGGAGTGGGGTGCCATTGAATATAGACTAGAGATACTTATAACTGAAAACATAGGGAAAGTCTTTACCTGGGAAAACAATGGCTACAGTTTTTAATTTTTTTAAGCTCCCAGGAAAAAAAAAAAAAACAAAATGCAAGCTTCCTTGCTATTTTATACAAATGACAATAAATCCTGAAAAGATTCTATTTGTGATAAGTTTTGGAGAAAGAGAATTCATCTGGGGAATGGCCAGGGAGCTGCAATAGAAACTAAAAGAAAGAAGAATAAGAGAAGCAGAAACTGAACAAATTCATTTTCAAAAAAGGGGTAAAGGGAGAAGAACAATAAGAGAATAATAATATTGGCAAAGCTAAAAAATAGTTTTTACAAACATTAAAAGATGACCTATGAGCTGCAAAAGTAAGATACATTCATCTAAATTCCTGGGAGTTTTTCCAAGCTACTCTAAAATTCAGAATTTGTGAAATTTTGCCCATGAGTATTTTTTGTTTGTTTTTTATGTCATTAATAATGAAAACAATATATTATTGTTATTTTAAATCTCAAAATGAATGTAGAATTAACCCTCCAAAAATAGGTTCAATTGCCTCACAATATACAAACTGACAGTTATTATTTTAAAAAGCTACATATCTCCTTTTACTCACTGTTCTCTTATAGAAAAAATACTTAAATTACTGATATAAAATTAATTTGGATTTTTTCCACCAGGTGCTTCAAGTATAAAAAGAAAACCAGTGTCCAATGCTGCCTTGAGCATTACAGAAGAGAAACAGGGGATGTTAGTTTAAAAGGAATCTTTGCCACATATGCTTTACAGTTGAAGTTACAGAGGCCTAAGAGTGAAACTGTCTTCCAGTATGGATGCTTAGGAAATAAGAGATTAGCAAAATAATTGCTAATCAAATTCAGGAAAACAAATTTGAATCAAAGACAAAGCTGAAAACAAAAGAAATGTCGTCAGAATTATTAACACAATCAGCCTTTAGAAGAGAGAACCACATCTATACAAATACATGTTTGAGTAGGGTTGGTGGGCATTATAGACTGAGTGGAAATATCAGCTTCTCTGTGTGGCTCTGAGCAGAAATAAAAGACAGATTTTTCTCCATAAATGTAGAAAATGTTTGAATAATCTATGCTATTTTACCCCTATAGTCTTACTTATTATTAGGTTTCCTGGCAAATCAAATTCTTTCATTTGTAGTGGCTATAATCATATGAAGTATTGGTTTCATTTAGACTCATCTCACCTCTCCCAGTGGGAAGTATCCTGACATTTTCACTAGACAAAGTAACATTTGCTAATATGAATGAGGAACTAAAGATGCTCAGTTACAAAGCTGATCTTTGTCATCCAGGGTATCTGAGAATCCTATCTACCTTGTCCAGAATTTTGTCCTGATTTGGAAAAATATGCATTGTGAACATTTCCATAATGTCCTTTTTGGTAATCTTCACACTAAGTTAATGAGACCTGTGATAACCTGCATTTTGTCTGTTATCAGAAGTTACACCTTCTCCTCCCCAGGCTATTAATCTTCATTAGAACTTAGAAATTCTGAATAGTATCCAAACTTGAAAACAGACTATTGACTTTAAAAGAAGTTTCATTTCCAGTTTATTTTGACATTTCCATTTCAATCCTGTTCTCTAAATGTCTCTACAGGAAGCTTAAGGAAAGCAATTTCAGAATAAAGGCAGGAAAGTATGGACAGACCTGTACAGGTTTGAACCACATGTACAATAATGTTGTGAGGATAAAAAGGAAGGAGAGAAATTAACATTGCTGGGTATAATATATCTCCAGGTGAGACTCGTTAACTCCATTTCAGTAGGTAAAGACCTGTTAAGTCATTTAAGTGACTTGTTTGTGACCTTATAAATTAGGACATGAACTAGACATCATATCCTCCAAAAAGCTATCTCAAATACTTTACCCCCCAAGTTTTAAACCTGACTAGGCAATTCTATTGTTACCTGCTTTTTTTAATGACAATAATAATGGTAAAAAATAATTATAATGGAAAAGAAAGGAGCTCATTTTTCAGGACTTATTCTGTGATGAGCTCTATAATGAAGACATTTTATCCATCATTTTATTTCTTCCTCAGAACACACTACACAAGTTGGAGTTTTTAATCACTTTACAGATGAGGAAGCTGGGGTGATGAGATGTTAAATAATATACCTGAGATTACAAAACTACTAACTGAATTTGGAATTCATACACCAATTCTAGTCCAGAGCACATCCTTTTATTCTGTCCTTCTGACATATGCTTTAAAGCAGAACCTTCCTCCCATTTACTTTGTATTATTCATAACCTGCAAAATTACTGGTCTATCAGTTCAGCTCAGTACAGTAGCTCAGAAAGTAGATTAGATTAGAAAGTAGATTCGAGGAGCTAGAAGTAAACAGGAAGAGAAATAAATGGAGTTATTGCTTAATGATTACCAAGTTTCTGTTTAAGGTTATGAAAGTAGAAATGGCCACAGAATACTGTGAATGTAGTTCAGTTCAGTCACACAGTCGTGTCCAACTCTTTGCGGCCCCATGGACTACAGCATGCAAGGCTTCCCTGTCCATAACCGACTCCCAGAGCATACTCAAACTCATATCCACTGTGTTGGTGATGCCATCCAACCATCTCATCTGCTGTTGTCCCCTTCTTCTCCTGCCTTCAGTCTTTTCCAGCATCAGTCAGTTCTTCGCATCAGGTGGCCAAAGTATTTGGAGTTTCAGCTTCAGCATCAGTCCTTCCAATGAATATTTGGGACTAACTTCCTTTAGGGTGGACTGGTTGTATCTTCTTGCTGTTCAATTGACTCTAAAGAGTCTTCTCCAACACCACAGTTCAAAAGCATTAATTCTTTGGTGTTCAGCTTTCTTTATAGTCCAGCTGTCACATCCATACATGACTACTGGAAAAACCATAGCTTTGACTAGATGGATCTTTTTTGGCAAAATAATGTCTCTGCTTTTTAATATGCTCTCTAGGTTGGTCATAACTTTTTTTTTTTCCCAAGGAGCAAACATTTTTTCATTTCATGGGTACAGTGATCATGGAGCCCAAAAGATAAGGTCTCTCACTGTTTCCATTGTTTTGCCATCTATTTGCCATGAAGTAATGGGACCAGATGCCATGGTCTTAGCTTTCAGAATGTTGAGTTTTAAGCCAAGTTTTTCACTCTCCTCTTTCGCTGTCATCAAGAGGCTCTTTAGTTCTTCTTCACTTACTGCCATAAGAGTGGTGTCATCTGCATATCTGAGGTTAATGATATTTCTCCCATGATCCTTGGTTCCAGCTTGTGCTTCATCCAGTCCACCATTTCTCCTGATGTACTCTGCATATAAGTTAAATAAGTAGGTTGACAATATACAGCCTTGATGTACTCCTTTCCCAATTTGGAAACAGTCTGTTGTTCCATGTCCAGTTCTAACTGTTGCTTCTTGAACCGCAAACAGATTTCAGAAGGCACGTCAGGTGGTTGGTATTCCCATCACTTTTAGGAATTTTCTACAGTTTGTTGTGATCTACACAGTCGAAAGCTTTGGCATAGTCAATAAAGCAGAAGTAGATGTTTTTCTGGAACTTTCTCATTTTTTTAATGATCCAGCAGATGTTGGAAACTGATGTTAATCTCTGGTTCCTCTGCCTTTTCTAAACCCAGGTTGAACTTCTGAAACTTCATGGTTCACATACTGTTGAAGCCTAGCTTGGAGAATTTTGAGCATGGCTTTGCTAGTGTGTGAGATGAGTGCAATTGTGCGGTAGTTTGAGCATTCTTTGTCATTGCCTTTCTTTGGGATTGGAAGGAAAACTGACATTTCCAGCCTTGTGGCCACTGCTGAGTTTTTCAAATTTGCTGGCATATTGAGTGCAGCACTTTCACAGCATCATCTTTCAGGATTTGAAATAGCTCAACTGGAATCCAATCACCTCCACTAGGTTTGTTGGGAGTGATGCTTCCTAAGGCCCACTGGACTTTGCATTCCAGGATATCTGGCTCTAGGTGAATGATCACACCATCGCGATTATCTGGGTTGTGAAGATCTTTTTTGTATAGTTCTTCTGTGTATTCTTGCCACCTCTTCTTAATATCTTCTGCTTCTGTTAGGCCCATACCTTTTCTGTCCTTTATTGTGCCCATCTTTGCATGAAATATTCCCTTGGTATCTCTAACTTTCTTGAAGATATTGCTAGTCTTTCCTATTATATTGGTTTCCTCTATTTCTTTGCATTAGTCACTGAGGAAGGCTTTCTTATCTCTCCTTGCTATTCCTTGGAATTCTCCATTCAAATGGGTATATCTTTCCTTTTCTCATTTGCCTTTTGCCTCTCTTCTTTTCACAGCTATTTTTAAGGCCTCCTCAGACAACCATTTTGCCTTTTTGCATTTCTTTTTCTTGGGCATGGTCTTGATCCCTGTCTCCTGTACAATGTCAGGAACATCTGTCCATGGTTCATCAGGCACTCTGTCTATCAGATCTAATCTCTTGAATCTATTTATCACTTCCACTGTGTAATTATAACGGGTATGATTTAGGACATACCTGAACAGTCTAATGGTTTTCCCTACTTCTTTCAATTTAAGTCTGAATTTCGCAGTAAGTAGTTCATGATCTGAACCACAGTCAGCTCCCGGTTTTGTTTTTGTTGACTGTATAGAGCTGCTTCTCCATCTTTGGCTGCAAAGAATATAATCAATCTGATTTTGGTGTTGACCATCTGGTGATGTCCATGTGTAGAGTCTTCTCCTGTGTTGTTGGAAGAGGGTGTTTGCTATGACCAGTGTTTTCTCTTGGCAAAACACTTTTAGCCTTTGCCCTGCTTCATTTTGTACTCCAAGGACAAATTTGCCTGTTATTCCAGGTATTTTGCATTTCAGTCTCCTATAACGAAAAAGACATCTTTTTGGATGTTATTTCTAGAAGTTCTTGTAGGTCTTCATAGAACCATTAAACTTCACCTTCTTCAGAATTTTTTCAGGGCATAGACTTGGATTATTGTGATATTGAATGGTTTGCCTTGGAAACAAATAGTGATCATTCTGTCATTTTTGCGACTGCATCCAAATACTGCATTTTGGGCACTTTTGTTGACTATGATGGCTACACTTCTTCTAAGCCATTCTTGCCCACAGTAGTAGACATAATGGTCATCTGAGTTAAATTTACCCGTTACAGTCCATTTTAGTTCACTGATTCTGAAAATGTTGACATTCACTCTTGCCATCTCCTTTTTGACTACTTTCAATTTGCCTTGATTCATGGACCAGGTTCTTCATTCTAGGTTCCTATGTAATATTGCTCTTGAAAGTATCAGACTTTACTTTCAACACCAGTCACATCTACAACTGGGTATTGTTTTTGCTTTGGCTCCATGTCTTCATTTTTTTCTGGAGTTATTTCTCCACTGATATCCAGTATCATACAGGGCACTTACCGACCTGGGGATTTCATCTTTCAGTGCCTTTTCATACTGTTCATGGGGTTCTCATGGCAAGAATACTGAAGTGGCTTACCATTCCCTTCTCCAGTGGACCACGTTTTGTCTGAACTTTCCACTATGATCCATCCATACTGGGCTGTTATCATATGCTTAACAAATGCTTGTTTTCCATATCATACATCTCCTAAAACACAAGTTTTAAAGTATAGTTTCAAAAGGGTAAAGTTATATTTATGTATTTAAGTATAAGTAGTTGAAGCTAGAACACTTGGGTAAAGTGATACTTTTGTGTCTGCCTATATTTGAATCTTTTCCTTTCTGTATCACATTAGGGAGTACTTCAAGAAATTGAATTTTAGATAATAATTAAAAGTACAGAAATCCAAGAATGACTGCTCCATATGTAGGAGTTTAGATAGAAAGATTTAGAGAAGGACTGTGATGGAAGGGAAAGTATCATGGGAAAAAAATGATACTTTTAGAAAATATAAAACAGGTGGCTTCTTTTCCTTCTTTTCCTATTGCTTTTTATATGAAATATGTATATTCTAAAATATGAAGGAAGTAGCTCACAAAAGGTTTTAAATAGTCCAGGACATTAAACATTTAATAATAGAGAATTGCTAACATAAGCAATTATCTAAAACCAAAGAGAATGGTTCTTTTCACCTCCAAGGATTTGGAATTAGGGAGATCTGAACCCTATAGGAAAGTAATGATGTTCACATTTTGTGCATATATTTTCGTAGATATCCTTAAGGCATAAGAATTTATTTTTTCACCACAGGGAAAAAAAGACCTAAACAGACATTTATCCAAAGACATACACATGGCTAACAAGTACATGAAAAGATGCTCAACATTACTCATTATTAGATAAATGCAAATCAAAACTACAATGAGATATCATGTCACACTGGTCAAAATGGCCATCATCAAAAAGGCAACCAAGAGTAAATGCTGGAGAGGGCGTGGAGAACAGGGAATGCTCTTGCACTGTTGGTGGGAATGTAAATTGATACAGCCACTATGTAAGACAGTATGGAGATTCCTTAAAGAAACTAGGAATAAAACCACCATGTGATCAAGCAATCCCACTCCTAGGCACACACCCTAAGGAAACCAAAATCGAAAAATACACGTATCCCATTGTTCATTGCAGTACTATTTATAATAGCTAGAACATGGGAGCAACCTAGATGTCCACTGACAGATGAATGGATCAAGTAGTTGTGTGTCGGGGTCTAGCCCCCACAGGACCCAGGGGAACCTGAAGGAGAAATGGCATCAGCAAATGATTTAGAGAGAGATAAGGAAAGAATGTTGTAGATAAGAAAATAGAGGAGAGAAAGAGGCTGATATTTCTTGGTTTACACAGAAAGCCAATAAAGCCCCAAGAAGAGGGGCTTGCCCTGTTCATGGAGGCCATAGGGGCCCTCCCGGTCTCCCGAGGGAGTGAAGACACAGAATGTCTTCCCGTTCAGGTCTTAGAAACCCAGGCAGATAAGTGAATGCAGAGAGCCTCTATGGTCCAAGGGATCAGCCTGAAAAAGAGAGTAAGAGAGAAAAAGAAAAGAAAACAAAGACACGGGGTGACCAAGCTTTTTCAAGCGAGGTCCATTACTTTATTTTTCAAAAGGGACTTTTATACTTTGACTTGTACATAGAGGGAAATGAAAGATGCAAAGTCATACAGAGTCAGTCCAAACATTCCAACAGTTTTGCCCTTATCAAAACCAGGATTTTTTCTGCATACCTTTCCCACAAATGATATTGTGTATGTTATCT
>SJYQ01000680.1:3127102-3141468 GCA_006410935.1 Redunca redunca
GTTGCCACCATCAGAAACAGTCAATGGTAAAGAAGAAACAGATTTGGGATGGTTTCAAATGCAATATTAATTCCATAATGAAGAACAATGGTTAATCTAGATTAAAGAGTATGGCCACTGAAGATAGGAACCTGACTAAGGAAATGTAATACTGGTATGACCTCTTCATTATAATGCTTAGAGATATGCCTGCCTACTACCTGTTGGAACAGCAGCCTATAGTACTGTGCTTTCAGAGGACCATAAGTTGAGGACATGGTATGCAATACAATTTTAAGTGAACCAGTACGATAATGGCTATCCTTTCTTAATGACAAAGTACCTCGGGGAAATGTAGATCATAAAAGTTTTGCATTCTTACATATTCCTTAGATTACAGACAGGAAAATGATTCCTCAAAGTCCTGCAAGAAATCTGTATTTTCTATGTACATGCTGCCTGGATCCGTTAGTCACCCATTTGACTCAGGTAAATAGCTAGCATGCTGCAATGCAAAATTATCACTCCAACTGCCTTAGTTCCCAGCAGCTAGGACCATGGATCATAAATAATTCCAACAATTCTAAACTTCAAGAATGTAATGAATTATGAGCTTTTCATCAGAAGACATGAGGATCAATAGAAGCAGAAGGTTTCTAGATAAGCACATTCCGTAATTACTGCTTAGAACTGAATAAATCAATTTAACACCACACTTCAGAAAAGTTTTCAAAACGTATTTTCTCCCAGATTTATTAGAGTAATGGTGTGTTGGTTCATGGTTCCATCCCATCTCCTTCTTAATATAACCTTTTAAGGAAATTTAATTTCTACTTCAAAAGGAGTTACATAAANAGACCTGGGTTTGATCCTTGGGTTAGAAAGATCCCCTGGAGAAAGGAAAGGCTACCCACTCCAGTATTCTGGCCTGGAGAAGTGAGAGGATAGAAAAATATGTTCCATGCAAATGGAAAGGAAAAGAAAGCTGGAGTAGCAATCCTCATATCAGACAAAATAGACCTTAAAATAAAGATTACAAGAGATAAGGAAGGATAGTACATAATGATCAAGGGATCAATCCAAGAGAAAAACATAACAATTGTAA
Organism: Redunca redunca; assembly: GCA_006410935.1. Taxonomy (NCBI): domain Eukaryota; kingdom Metazoa; phylum Chordata; class Mammalia; order Artiodactyla; family Bovidae; genus Redunca; species Redunca redunca. The sequence goes on from SJYQ01000680.1 coordinate 3,128,187, forward strand.
ATATCTATGCACCCAACATAGGAGCACCTTAACACACAAGACAAACACTAACAGACATAAAAGGAGAAACTGACAGTAACACAATAATACCAGGAGACATTAACACTGCACTCACGTCAATGGACAGATTATCAAAACAGAAGAATAATAAGGAAAGACAGGTCTTAAATGATATATTAGATAAGATGGATCTCATTGATTACTTCAGGGCATTCAATCCAAATGCAGAAGAATACACCTTCTTCTCAAGTTCACATGGAACACTCTCCAGGATAGACCACATCTTGGGTCACAAATGAAACCTCAGTAAATCTAAGAAAATTAAAATTATATCAAGCATCTTCTCCGACCACAACGCTATGAGACTAGCTATCAATTATAAGAAAAAAAAAAAAAACTGTAAGAAACACAAACACGTGGAGATTAAGCAGGGGGCTGCAACCGGCCGGCACACTAAATGCAGCCGAGAGGAGCTACCCCACATCCAAGGTCAGGGGCAGAAGCCGAGAGTGCCAGGCTGTGACAGTGCAGGAACGGCTGAGAGGAGCTACCCTGTGTCCAAGGTCAGGGGTGGCGGCTGGGAGGAGCTACCCTGCATCCGAGGTCAGGGGCGGCTGCTGGGAGGATCAACCCCACGTCCAAGGAGTGGCAGCTGCCTGGGCACGGGAGGGCCTAGAGGAGCCATCCCACTTTGAAGATCAGGAAGGGCAGCGGTGAGGAGACACCCGTCATCCAAGGTAAGGAGCAGCGGCTGCACTTTACTGGAACAGCCGTGAAGAGATTCCCGACGCCCAAGGTAAGAGAAACCCAAGTAAGAGGGTAGGTGTTGCAAGAGGGCATCAGAGGGCAGACACACTGAAACCATACTCACAGAAAACTAGTCAATCTAATCACACTAGGACCACAGCCTTGTCTAACTCAATGAAACTAAGCCATGCCTGTGGGGTAACCCAAGATGGGCGGGTCATGGTGGAGAGGTCTAACAGAATGTGGTCCACTGGAGAAGGGAATGGCAAACCATTTCAGTATTCTTGCCTTGAAAACCCCATGAACAGTATGAAAAGGCAAAATGATAGGATATTTAAAGAAGAACTCCCCAGGTCAGTAGGTGCCCAATATGCTACTGGAGATTAGTGGAGAAATAACTCCAGAAAGAAAGAAGGAATGGAGCCAAAGCAAAAACAATACCCAGTTGTGGATGTGACTGGTGACAGAAGCAAGGTCCGATGCTGTAAAGAGCAATATTGCATAGGAACCTGGAATGTCAGGTCCATGAATCAAGGCAAACTGGAAGTGGTCAGACAAGAGATGGCAAGAATGAACATCGACATTCTAGGAATCAGTGAACTAAAATGGACTGGAATGGGTGAATTTAAATCAGATGACCATTATATCTACTACTGTGGGCAGGAATCCCTCAGAAGAACTGGAGTAGCCATCATGGTCAACAAAAGAGTCCGAAATGCAGTACTTGGGTGCAATCTCAAAAACGACAGAATGATGTCTGTTCATCTCCAGGGCAAACCATTCAATATCACGGTAATCCAAGGCTATGCCCCAACCAGTAACGCTGAAGAAGCTGAAGTTGAACGGTGCTATGAAGACCTACAAGACATTTTAGAACTAACACCCAAAAAAGATGTCCTTTTCACTATAGGGGACTGGAATGCAAAAGTAGGAAGTCAAGAAACAACTGGGGTAACAGATAAATTTGGCCTTGGAATGAGGAATGAAGCAGGGCAAAGACTAATAGAGTTTTGCCAAGAAAATGTACTGATCATAGCAAACACCCTCTTCCAACAACACAAGAGAAGACTCTACACATGGACATCACAAGGGGGTCAACACCAAAATCAGATTGATTATATTCTTTGCAGCCAAAGATGGAGAAGCTCTATACAGTCAACAAAAACAAGACCAGGAGCTGACTGTGGCTCAGATCATGAACTCCTTATTTCCAAATTCAGACTCAAATTGAAGAAAGTAGGGAAAACTACTAGACCATTCAGGTATGACCTAAAACAAATCCGTTATGATTATACAATGGAAGTGAGAAATAGATTTAAGGGCCTAGATCTGATAGAGTGCCGATTGAACTATGGACTGAGGTTCATGACACTGTACAAGAGACAGGGATCAAGACCATCACCATGGAAAAGAAATGCAAAAAAGCAAAATGGCCGTCTGGGGAGGCCTTACAAATAGCTGTGAAAACAAGAGAAGCAAAAAGCAAAGGAGAAAAGGAAAGATATAAGCATCTGAATGCAGAGTTCCAAAGAATAGCAAGAAGAGATAAGAAAGCCTTCCTCAGCGATCAGTGCAAAGAAATAGAGGAAAACAACAGAATGCGAAAGACTAGAGATCTCTTCAAGAAAATTAGAGATACCAAGGGAACATTTCAGGCAAAGATGGGCTCAATAAAGGACAGAAATGGTCTGGACCTAACAGAAGCAGAATATATTAAGAAGAGGCAGAAAGAATACACAGAAGAACTGTACAAAAAAGATCTTCACGACCTGGATAATCATGATGGTGTGATCACTCACCTAGAGCCAGACATCCGGGAATGTGAAGTCAAGTTGGCCTTAGAAAGCATCACTATGAGCAAAGCTAGTGGAGGTGATGGAATTCCAGTTGAGCTGTTTCAAATCCTGAAAGATGATGCTGTGAAAGTGCTGCACTCAATATGCCAACAAATTTGGAAAACTCAGCAGTGGCCACAGGACTGGAAAAGGTCAGTTTTCATTCCAATCCCAAAGAAAGGCAATGCCAAAGAATGCTCAAACTACCACACAATTACACTCATTTCACATGCTAGTAAAGTAATGTTCAAAATTCTCCAAGCCAAGCTTCAGCAATGTGTGAACCATGAACTCCCTGATGTTCAAGCTGGTTTTAGAAAAGGCAGAGGAACCAGAAATCAAATTGCCAACATCCGCTGGATCATCGAAAAAACAAGAGAGTTCCAGAAAAATACCTATTTCAGCTTTATTGACTATGCCAAAGCCTTTGACTGTGTGGATCACAATAGACTGTGGAAATTTCTTCAAGAGATGGGAATACCAGACCGCCTGACCTGGCTCTTGAGAAATCTGTATGCAGGTCAGGAAGCAACAGTTAGAACTGGACATGGAACAACAGACTGGTTCCAAATAGGAAAAGGAGTACATCAAGGCTGTATATTGTCACCCTGCTTATGTAACTTATATCATGAGAAACGCTGGACTGGAAGAAGCACAAGCTGGAATCAAGATTGCTGGGAGAAATATCAATAACCTCAGATATGCAGATGACACCACCCTCATGGCAGAAAGTGAAGAGGAACTAAAAAGCCTCTTGATGAAAGTGAAAGAGGACAGTGAAAAAGTTGGCTTAAAGGTCAACATTCAGAAAACGAAGATCATGGCATCTGGTCCCATCACTTCATGGGAAATAGATGGGGAAACGGTAGAAACAGTGTCAGACTTTATTTTTTGGGGCTCCAAAATCACTGCAGATGGTGACTGCAGCCATGAAATTAAAAGACACTTACTCCTTGGAAGAAAAGTTATGACCAATCTAGATAGATAGTATATTCAAAAGCAGAGACATTACTTTCCTGACTAAGGTCCATCTAGTCAAGGCTGTGGTTTTTCCAGTAGTCATGTATGGATGTGAGAGTTGGACTGTGAAGAAGGCTGAGCGCTGAAGAATTGATGCTTTTGAACTGTAGTGTTGGAGAAGACCCTTGAGAGTCCCTTGGACTGCAAGGAGATCCAACCAGTCCATTCTGAAGGAGATCAGCCCTGGGATTTCTTTGGAAGGAATGATGCTAAAGCTGAAGCTCCAGTACTTTGGCCACCTCACGTCAAGAGTTGACTCATTGGAAAAGACTTTGATGCTGGGGCGGATTGGGGGCAGGAGGAGAAGGGGAGACAGAGGATGAGATGGCTGGATGGCTTCACTGACTCGATGGAGGTGAGTCTGATTGAACCCCGGGAGTTAGTGATGGACAGAGAGGCCTGGCGTGCTGCGATTCATGGGGTCGCAAAGAGTCAGACACGACTGAGCAACTGAACTGAACTGAACTTTAATCAACAGGTTACTGAAGAAATCAAAAGAGGAAAAAAAAACTTCTAGAATTAAATGACAATGAAAATACTACATCTCAAAACCTATGGGATGCAGCAAAAGCAGTCCTAAGAAGAAAGTCTATAGCAATACCATCCTATCTCAAGAAACATGAAAAACACTGAAGACACAACCTAACTTTACACCTAAAACAACTGGAAAAAGAACAACAACAACAACAAAAAAAAAGAATCCAAAATTAGTAGAAGGAAAGAAATCATAAAGATCTGAGCAGAAATAAATGAATAAAATGAAATAAACAATAGTAAATATTAATAAAACTAAAAGCTGGTTCTTTGAGAAGAGAAACAAAATTGACAAGCCTTTATCCAGACTCATCAATAAAAAAAGAGGAAAGGATCAAATCAACAAAATTAGAAATGAAAAAGGAAAGGTTACAACAGACAATGCAGAACTACAAAGGATTATAAGAGACTATTATGAACAACTATATGGCAATAAAATGGATAATCTGGAAGAAATGGACAGATTCTTAAAAATGTTCAATCTTCCAAGACTGAATGAGGAAGAAATTGAAATTATGAACAACCCAATTACAAGCACTGAAATTGAAGCTGTGATCAAAAATCTCCCTAAAAACAAAACCCCAGGACCAGATGGCTTCACAGGAGAATTTTATCAAGCATTTAGAGAAGAGCTAATGCCCATTTTCTAAAACTCTTTTCAAAAACTGCAGAGGAAGGAATATCTCCAAACTCATTCTATAAGGCCACCATCACCCTGACACCAAAACCAGACAAAGACAACACTAAAAAATAAAACTACAGGCCAATATCACTGATGAACATCAATGCAAAAATCCTCAACAAAATTTTAGCGAACAGAATTCAGCAACACATCAAAAAGCTCAAACAACATGATCAAATTGAGTTTATTCCAGGAATCTAAAGATTCTTCCATATATGCAAATCAATCAAAGTAATATACCATACTAACAAACTGAAAAATAAAAATCATATGATCATATCATTATCTGCAGAAAAAGCCTTTGACAAAATTCAGCACCCATTTACGATTAAAACTCTTCAAAAAATGGGCATAGAAGGAACCTACCTCAACATAGTAAAGGCCATATATGACAGGCCTACAGCAAACATTATTCTCAATGGTGAAAAACTAAAAGCATTCCCCCTAAGATCAGGAACAAGACAAGGGTGTCCACTTTCACCACTATTATTCAACATAGTTCTGGAAGTCCTAGCCACAGCAATCAGAGAAGAAAAAGCAATAAAAAGAATCCAGATTTGAAAAGAAGTAGTGAAGCTCTCACTGTTTGCAGATGACTTGATACTGTACATTGAAAAACCCTAAAGATAGTATCAGAAAATTACTAGAGCTAATCAGTGAATTTAGCAAAGTTGCAAGATACAAAATCAACACATAGAAATCACATGCATTTCTATATACTAACAATGAAAAATCAGAAAGAGAATTAAGGAATCAACCCCATTCACCATTTCAATCAAAGGAATTAAATATCTAGGAATAAATTTACCTTAGAAGACAAAAGAACTGTACACAGAAAGTTGTAAGACACTAATGAAATAAATCAAAGCTGACATAAACAGATGGAGAGATACTCCATGTTCCTGGGTAGGAAGAATCAATATTATAAAAATGGCTATACTAGCTATCAAATGCAATCTACAGATTCAGTGAAATTCCTATCAAATTAGCAAGGGCATTTTTCACAGAACTAGAACAAAAAATTTCACAATTCATATGGAAACACAAAAGACCCCAAATAGCCAAAGCAGTTCTGAGAAAGAAGAATGGAGCTGGAGGAGTCAACTTTCATGACTTCAGATTATACTACAAAGCCATAGTCATCAAGACAGTATGGTACTGGCACAGAAATGGAAATATAGACCAATGGAACAAGATAGAAAACCCAGAAATTAACCCATGCACCTCTGGGTACCTTATTTTTGACAAAGGAGGCAAGAATATAAAATGGGACAAAGACAGCCTCTTCAATAAATGGTGCTGGGGAAACTGGACAGCTATATTTAAAAGAATGAAATTAGAACACTTCCTAACACCATACACAAAGATAAACTCAAAATAAAGGCCTAAATGTTAGACCAGAAACTATTAAACTCTTAGAGGAAAACATAGGCAGAACACTCGATGACATAAATCAAAGCAAATCCTTTATGACTCACCTCTTAGAGTAATGGAAATAAAACCAAAAGTAAACAAGTGGGACCTAATTAAACTTAAAAGATTTTTTCACAGCAAAGGAAACTATAAGAAAGGTGAAAAGACAACCCTCAAAATGGGAAAAAATAATAGCAAATGAAACAACTGACAAAGGATTAATTTCCAAAATGTACAAGCAGCTCATACAACTCAATACCAGAAAAACAAACAACCCAATCAAAAAGTGGGAAAAAAGCCTAAACAGACATTTTTCCAAAGAAGACATACAGATGGCTAACAAACACATGAAAAGATGCTCAACATAGCTCATTATTAGAAAAATGTATATCAAAGCTATAGTGAGATATCACCTCACACCAGTCAGAATGGCCATCACCAAAAAGTCTACAAACAATAAATGCTGGAGAGGATGTGGAGAAAAGGGAACACTCTTGCACTGTTGGAGGGAATGTAAATTGATACAGCCACTATGGAAGATGGTATGGAGATTCCTTAAAAAACTAGAAATAAAACCACCATATGACCCAGCAATCCCACTCCTAGGCATATACCTTGAGGAAACAAAAATTGAAAAAGACACGTATCCCATTGTTCATTACAGCACTATTTACAATAGCTAGAACAAGGAAGCAACATAGATGTCCATTGGCAGATGAATGGATCAAGAAGTTGTGGTTTATATACACTATGGAATATCACTCAGCCATAAAAAGGAACACATCTGAGTCAGTTGTGATGAGGTGAATGAACCTAAATCCTATTATACAGAGTGAAGTGAGTCAGAAAGAGAAAGATAAATGTCATATTTTAATGCATATATACAGAATCTAGAAAAATGATACTGAAGAACTTATTTACAGGGCAACAATGGAGGAACAGACATAGTGAATAGACTTATGGACATGGGAGGGGGAGGAGAGGGTGAGATGTATGGAATGAGTAACATGGAAACTTACATTACCATACGTAAAGTAGATAGCCAATGGGAATTTACTGCATGGCTCAGGAAACTCAAACAGGTGCTTTGTATCATTCTAGAAGGGTAGGATGGGACAGGAAATGGGAGGGAGGGCATATATGTATATCTATGGCTGATTCATGTTGAATTTGACAGAAAAAAAAATTCTGTAAAGCAATTATCCTTCAATAAAGAAAATAAAATAGGAAAAAATATAAAGTAGATATATTTTGGAAACTCCAAAAATATAAAAAATAAAAAGACAGGCTGGTCTCCTTGTAACTGGACTTTAGAAATTAAGAACTTAAACTATTAGTAAGTCATAGGCAGTCTAACAACAAAGCAGCATGTACATACATTTCAGTATTCATTCTGTCTCTGAATATTGAACACTGGATGTGATAGTTCTATTAATTCCTTATAATGGCCCTTAGTGAAGCAACTGAAACCAATTAAATAAGAGAAAGTCGTTCTGAGTTATCAGTGTCCCAGTGATTCAGTTTGTAACTTGAGTTCATCACCACTTCATATCTGGAAACACTAAAAGTATTTCCTTGCTTTGAAGATGCTTCTAAACATGAATTAAAACTGAAGGTATTCTTTTCAGACACTTGGTTGAAATATTTAGCTTCCCACCCCTTCTCTGAGCCCTTTAACCTATAGTATAGTTATTTCAGAGTGATTTTTCTGCCAATGTTACAAGTGTAACTAATCCTACCAAAGGAAAGATTTGTGCTAAACCTTTATTTTAAATCAAGTTTTTCAGCCTAGAACATCTTTCTCAGTTACAGTAAACAATCATCCCACGGAAAGGAAAAGAAGAGATAGATAGAAAGAGGAAGGTCTTAGTGGATGGTTCCTGCACTCCAGACACACTGATCCCTTCTTGCATGACTGCTTTTGGCAGTGTGCTTTATTTTAAGCCCTCTGAATGAGACTGGGTGAGCCTCTAGCTCAGTATACAGCCAAGTCAGCTCAGTAAAGTAAAAGCTTTGCAATTAGTAAACATGAAAAGATTTGTAAATAGCCAGCATAGGAGACAAAGAAAGTACTTCAGTAACCAGGATGAATTTGCCTATAGTAGATTAAGAGTAGAATGGCACCCCTTTAGGGAACAGGGTTCATAACAAGAAATACCATCGTTTGGTAGGTATACGTCCAATAGCTCTAGTCATGACGAATGGATGCGTGGATGGGATGAAGGAAAGAAGAAAGAGAGCGGAGGTATTCAAAAGAAGGCACACTGGTCAAAAAAGTTGCAAATGATTAACACAGAGAATGTATTTTTCTTTCAAAGTAGACTTTGGGACTTTCTCGATGAGAAATTCCATTCCGGCCATTAAAACTTCTACACATCATTTAACTTGTGCTTAACATGTAATTAAATCTTAAGTTCTGCAAAGAAATAAAAGTTAAAATGAGTCCAGTTGTCCTAAATTTATAGAAAAAACATTTCTATGATATTTCATGTAATCTATAAGGGCAAATATATAGTAATATCCTTTGTGTTCCTCTTCTACAGTCTTACCACTATTTTAATGAGGAAGCTGGTGGTGGTGGTTTAGTCACTAAGTTGTGTCCGATTCTTGCAACCTCATGGACTGCAGCCTTTCAGGCTCCTCTGTCCATGCGATTCTCTAGGCAAGAATACTGAAGTGGGTTGCCATTTCCTTCTCCAGGAGATCTTCCTGACCCAGGAATCAAACCTGGGTCTCCTGCATTGCAGGTAGATTCTTTACCGACTGAGCCACAAGGGAAAAGTACAGTAATTAGAAGTAGTGGTTTGAAAGTCAGAAGAGCATCAGCTGTTTCTGTGTGACATTAGAAAGGCGATTTTACTTTTTTGTTTCTCAGTCTCCTCATTTGTAAAATAATGCGAACAATATTTATATTAACAAAAGTTGTATTTAGTGAGATAAGGTAGTTAACGTAGTATAGTAGATAATGAGATAATATAGTTCCTAGAATGGATGTATTCAATGCTATCTGTAATTCTTTTTATATTATTGATAGTAGGATCTTTATCACTGTTGTTGAAAATTATTTACATTACCACAAGAAACTGATCCTTCTCCATGGGTTATTTGTTGTTTAGTTGCTAGGTTGCATCTGACTTTTTTTTGAGACTCGATGAACTGTAGCCCACAAGGTTCCCTCTGTCCATGGGATTTCCCAGGTAAGAGTTTTACTGGAGTGGGTTGCCATTCTCTTCTCCACCCAGGGATTTAACCCTCATCTTCTACATAGGCAGGTGGATTCTCTACCGCTGAGCCACCTGGGAAGCCCTGCTGCTGCTGCTAAGTCGCTTCAGTCGTGTCCGACTCTGTGCGACCCTATAGACGGCAGCCCACCAGGCTCCCCTGTCCCTGGGATTCTCCAGGCAAGAACACCGGAGGGGGTTGCCATTTCCTTCTCCAATGCATGAAAGTGAAAAGTGAAAGTGAAGTCGCTCAGTCATGTTCAACCCTTAGTGACCCCATGGACTGCAGCCCACCAGGCTCCTCTGTCCATCGGATTTTCCAGGCAAGATTACTAGAGTGGGGTGCCACTGACTTCTCCATGGGAAGCCCTAGGGTAAGTATATGGGACTATTTAAAGAAAATAGAGCCATTCTTAGCTTCAGGCTTACATGCCACAACCACCTTAATATGTTTCCCTTACACCTTGGTGAGAAGAGAGAACATTTACTTTGGGGGAGAGAATTTCTATACTATGGCTGCCTTTCCTTATCTGCATGAGAGCACTTTTAATTATCTCTTGCAGTGAAATGGAAGAATAAAATGAGAAATACACTAATCAAATTCATTAGAGACAGGATTAGTGAAAAACACTCAGACCAAAGATATAGACTACAAACATGAGGGTGGAAACTTGACCTTCCGGAGACAGGGGACACTGAGATAAAAATGAAAGGTTCTTACAGGAAAAAAAGAAGAAGAAGAAGAAAGGTCTTTTTAAGTAGTTTCTTTACAAACTTAGTGCATTATTGCTAGCACTCCAAAGAATATTTTATCCATAACGCAAAACACCATAAAAATCAAAAGCCCTCAAGCTTGAGGTCTTTGCCCAACCTTGAAAGGGCATTCACAATAAATCAATGCCTCTATTTGCAAATTTATTTAAACTGAAGATTCAAATCTCTTTTTTACTATTGTACTTTTCTTCTATTTGTTAATGTTTTCCTTGCTCTGGAAGGAGAATTCATGTGTCAAACACTCCACCTGACAGGAAGACAGACCACCCCACAGGTTACTTGTAACAGAGATAGTGCAGAAAAAATCTGGAAATAATACATTTGTGGAACAGATTTGGAGAAACATCTGAAGATTTAGTGTTTCCATGTTCAACTTCTGACCATTTCCATTTCAACAGCTTGCCCTAGAGGCACAGTGTGGTAATCTCTAAATATCATCTCGGGAAAGGATAAGTCACTACAAAGAATCCATGAAAGCAGCAGTTACTATTACTGCCTCAGAACTGGAGACCTGAGTCAGGTCCAAGCAGTAAATCCTAAGTATTGTGGAAGTGATCCTTATACTGCTGCTGCTGCTGCTGCTAAGTCGCTTCAGTTGTGTCTGACTCTGTGCAACCCTATAGACGGCAGCCCACCAGGTTTCCCCATCCCTGGGATTCTCCAGGCAAGAATACTGGACTGGGTTGCCATTTCCTTCTCCAATGTATGAAAGTGAAAAGTCAAAGTGAAGTTGCTCAGTCATGTCCAACTCTTAGTGACCTCATGGACTGCAGCCTACCAGGTTCCTCTGTCCATGGGATTTTCCAGGCAAGAGTACTGGAGTGGGGTGCCATTGCTTTCTCCAAAGATCCTTATACTACCACTCTCTAGATCAGCCAGTCAAGTCCACACTGAGAGGCAAAAGAATCTATAGCCCATCACAGACTCTAAGAGCTTTAGTTTTTCACCAACTTATTTGACAGAATAGGTAACAACAGAGAGAAATGGACCACAAAGGACTTAAGCAAGAGTAATTGAAATGCAGTCATTCAGTCATTCCTCTAAACCATCTGACATTTATTGAAGACATGACATGTATGGCATCCAAAGAGTTTATAATCTACTAAAGGAAAGACTTGTATACATCTAATAATAGTGTTGTATTATGCTGGCTTAAAAGTCAGCATTCGTAAAATGAAGATCATGGCATCCAGTCCCATCACTTCATGGCACAGAGATGGGGAAACAATGGAAACAGTGACAGATTTTATTTTCTTGGGCTCCAAAATCACTGCAGATGGTGACTGCAGCCCACAAAGTTAAAAGCTGCTTGCTCCTTGGAAGAAAAGTTATGACAAACCTAGACAGCATATTAGAAAGCAGGACATTACTTTGCCCAGAAAGGTCCGTCTAGTCAAAGCTATGGTTTTTCCAATAGTCATGTATGGATGTGACAGTTGGACCATAAAGAAGGCTGAGCACCAAAGAATTGATACTTTTGAATTATGGTGTTGGAGAAGACTCTTGAGAGTCTCTTGGACTGCAAGGAGATCAAACCAGCCAATCCTAATGAAAACCAATCCTGGATATTCATTGGAGGGGTTGATGCTGAAATTGAAGCTCCAATACTTTGGCCACATGATGATAAGAACTGACTCATTGAAAAAGACTGTGATGCTAGGAAAGATTGAGGGCAGGAGGAGATAGGGATGACAGGGAATGAGATGATTGGATGACATCATTGACATAATGGACATGAGTTTGAGCAAGCTCTGGGAGTTGGTGATGGACAGAGAAGCCTGGCTTGCTGCAGTCCATGGGGTCTCAAAGAGTCAGATACAAATGAGCAACTGAATTGAACTGAGTCATAATGTAATAAAGATTTTTAAAGTGTGGATATTAATTGCTGCTTAGGGCCATGCTATGGCTTTTGATAAAAAAAAAGTCACATTCAAATTAAAACCAAACACAATAAAAATAAGGAACCCAGAAATAAACTAACAAAATATGCACATCTTTATAGAGAAAATAGCAACATGTTAAAGTTACCAATGATTTCCAAATTAAATTATTGAATCAAGTCAATGCAAACTATATTAAAATCCAATCAGGGAAATTAATGGAATTTGATTAGCTTATCTATTTTGCAACTTATCTAATTATTTATCTGGCTAATTATCTAGCACTACAAAACCAAAAATAATAAGGCAACTTTGAAGAATCAGAGTGGAGGGAAGAAATTTGCCCTAATATATATCAAAACTCACCACATAATTGGTATCAAAATAAAACAGTTTTACATAGAAATAGATTGACTAATAATTCAACNAACCCACAGAAGAAAAAAGACAAATAGCCAATGAAAAATTAACATGTGCTCAATTTCACTAGAGGTCTGTGAAATAAAAATATAAGCAATAAATTATAATACATCATGACCATAAGCTCTTGACTTTTTTTTAAGTTTAAGTATGCTAAGTACTGGCAAAAATACAGAGGAACTGGAATTTTCATACCCTATTAAGGGGAGTGCAATTTGGCCTATCATTTAAAAGTATTGTGGCAATAATGTATACAGTAGAAGATATGTAACTTCCTTCTATTAAGTAATTCCTCTCTTAAGTACACACTCCTGAAAATTTCTAAAGAATATTCAGGGAAACATAGAAAATAATACTTTATTATATCATTGTTTGCTATAGTGAAAAGACAGAAACAGCCCAAGTATCTATCATAGGTAAATGAATAACTAAATTGTGGTAAAGCTATATAATGGACTACCATAAGCATCAGTGCAAATAACTTAGAGCTGTATCTATACCTACACCTATATCATTACCTATTGGCCAACATAAATCTCAAAAAAGTTACATTGACTAAATAGAGTTGTAGATTGAAAATATATTGTGATATTATTCATATAAAATATAGCAGCATAGAAACCATATTACTATACTATATATTTTGTACAATACACATTTAAAATGGATACATATAGTTTATAGTTGCATGTATATCTTTAAGTGATAAAAAATATTTATGAGGATGATAAACAAATCCAAAATAGTGACTACCTC
>SJYQ01000680.1:3141495-3180153 GCA_006410935.1 Redunca redunca
AAGAAATTATATTGGGAGAACATACAAAGGCAGAAGCAACTATAACTGTGTAGAGAGAGGAAGAATAAGAACAAAAGTTTAATTTAAATGTAAAAAGGCAAAATAAAAGATTTGTTATGATTATGTGGTAGACATAGGTATCTGTAATATCCTGTATACTTTTCCTTTTATTTGAAGTAATTCACTAAAATTATATGAATCCTCAAATTATTAAGAATGTCTAAACTAAAATATTTGAAATTGAAGCACTTAATGGGAAATGCTGAAGATTTTTAAATCATTGATAAATAAAGATCTCACTTTCTCCAGGTTAGCAGCAAGAAGGCTTCATCTGCTGCAAATAAATATGACCATCCTGACCAGTTTTTCAAATGCACATACAGGGTTGATTTCTTTACATCTCCACTTAAATATTGTACTCTTGGTGTACCAAACAGGATTCCTGAACTTCCATCTAAAGTGGGCTGCTCCTATAGTCTTTGCAAAGAATGGTAACTCTGTCCTTTGTCACAATCATCCATGACAGTTTTGTTCACTTGCTCTGTCTTCAAATCCTACTGTCTCTACATCAAAGTGCAACCAGATTCTGAATATTTCTTATCACTTCTACTACATGTGAGTGTGTGCACATGCAATCAGTCACTCAGTCCTGTACAATATTTTGGGGATCCCATGGACTGAAGCCCTGCAGGCTCCACTAGTATATTCATCCAAACCATCATATCTCTTGCCTTGATTTCTGAAATAATCACTGAAGGTCTCTATTTCTATTCTTGATATCAACCCAGAAGGATGCTTCAGTTCAGTTCATTTCAGTCACTCGGTCATGTCTGACTCTTTGCAACCCCACAGCTGCAGCATGCCAGGCTTCCCTTTCCTTCATCATCTTCCACACCCAGCTCAAACTCATGTTCATTGAGTCAGTGGGGCCATCCAGCTATCTCATCCTCTGTCGTCCCCTTCTCTTCCTGATTTCAATCTTTCCCAGCATCAGGGTCTTTTCCAGTGAGTCAGGTCTTCTCATCAGGTTGCCAAAGTATTGGAGCTTCAGTTTCAGCATCAGTCCTTCCAATGAATATTCAGGACTGATTTCCTTTATTATCGACTGGTTTGATCTCCTTGCAGTCCAAGGGACTCTCGAGAGTCTTCTCCAACACCACAGCTCAAAAGCATCAGTTCTCTGGTGCTCAGCCTTCTTTATGGTCCAACTCTCATGTGCATACATGACTACTGGAAAAACCATAGCTTTGACTAGACTGTACCTTTCTGGGCAAAGTAATGTCTCTGCTTTTTAATATGCTCTCTAAGTTTGTCATAGCTTTTCTTCCAAGGAGTAAGCGTCTTTTAATTCCAGGGCTGCAGTCACCATCTGCAGATTTTGGAGCCCAAGAGAATAAAATCTGTCGCTGTTTCCATTGTTTCCCCATCTTTGTGCCATGAAGTGATGGGACGGGATGCCATGATCTTAGTTTTTGAATGTTAAGTTTTAAGCCAGATGATGCTTATGCAACAAGTAAGCTAATTTCAGCACTTGGCTTGAAAATCCCCTATACCTCACTGAGGTAAATGCCACTGGGTATCATTCAGAACTGCTACAGGAAAAGGATGCTCATTTTCCCAGCTTCTGGGAATATGGGCTGCTAATATTGTACATGTGAGTCTTTTTGTAGCCATCACCATTTGTCAAAAGAAATTGCCTCCCGCCTGATTAGACTCTCATCCAGAGGCAGTTCTCATCTAATGACTAGTTAATTCAGGAGTTCAAGGGTCCAGGCTCCTCGTCTGGGGCAACACTAAAGGATTAACTTAGTTCTGGAGCTCCTCTAGAACTTGCAGAATTTCTGCTGCAATTACATCCTGGCTTAACATTTCCCTTTGCTCAATGCTACTTCCCTCACTTCCTAACATTCTGTTACTGAGATTCCTCCCCAAATCAACCTCCTGCAAATCTATGCCTGTATTTCCCTACACAATTTGCTTTCCTTCTACCCATTTATATCTTTTACTCTCCCCTCACTCCCTCTGCTCCAGCCCACTGGGCTTCTGCCCATTCATGGGAGACATGAGGCACACTCCCAGCTCAGAGCATTCACTTCTAAACTGCCCAGGGATAGACTATTCTTTCTACACATTCCTCAGCTGTCCATGTTCAAAGTCTACTCTTTTCTACTTAAAATTGTGACCCTCCTTCCAATGCCCCAGTCCCATATTCTGTGCCCTCTACTTTGCTGATTTTTTTCCTACACTGCATCATCACCTTCTTATGTATCTTATTTAACAACTATATCCTTCAGCTATCACATGGACAGCAAATGGGCATGGGAGTTTTTCAGCACTATTCCCTGGGGTCTAGAACAAGAAACAATGAACATGCATTTGAGACCAAATTAGAAAGGATGATTTGCATTTCAAAGAAACTTCCACAAGATTCTATTTTCTACATCCACAAATGTTTCTTTCTGTCCTCAAATAAGTGGCTCTCTGAAACAATATTTTTACTCCAAGTTGAACCACTAATACTTCTGAGAAGATAAGAACCGGCACTCACTGGGCAAATGGAAGGAAAATTTCAATAGTCATAGATCCCTAAATGTTTTTTCCCCTTTAGTTAAGCTGGCTTTTATAATAAATAAGAATATTATACTCACCTCCTCAGATAGTGGAGAAGGCAATGGCACCCCACTCCAGTACTCTTGCCTGGAAGGCTGCAGTCCACGGGATCACGAAGAGTCAAGCACGACTGAGCGGCTTCACTTTCACTTCTCACTTTCAGGCATTGGAGAAGGAAATGGCAACCCACTCCAGTGTTCTTGCCTGGAGAATCCCAGGGACGGGGGAGCCCGGTGGGCTGCAGTCTATGGGGTTGCACAGAGTCGGACACGACTGAAGCGACTTAGCAGCAGCAGCAGCAGCTGTTCCTCAGATAGGTGGAGGGTGTGGGGGAGGGGGAGGGTTTATTTTAAAAGAGGTTCCACATTACAGATTCTGGGACAGAAGTTTCTAGATTGTAAAAGTGTAAATAAAGCAAAGATCCAACCTGTGAACAGACTCTCAATACAAATGCATTGCTTATAGAGCACAAGGTCATCCAAACATACAGCTTGCTCAGCACTGATTTATATATTTCTTACAAGAAATACAGAAAGGTACCTTGCAGGGTCTCTTTGATGATATAATGTTAATATTCTGCATTTTGCGTACATTTAATGCATGTCTAAATTGATTTCATAGACATTATCTCATGTGATAATGAGATACATAAAGCCACTAGTGAAATCAATATGATCAGCTTTGCTTCTATGTGGCAAGAAAGGACAGTCAAACACAAAAGCTTTATAAAATGCACACGATCACACTAAATTCATCAAGGACTTTGGATCTTTCTATTAATATACTGCTCTTTACTGTTCCCTGTAAGAAACTGCTGTGCTGTGAAAAGGGGACAAAGAAAATTCCATGGATAATTATGAATCTGAGATCAAAAGGTATTTTTAAGTTGGTTACAGAAAAGATCTGTTAAGAAAATGCAAACCATAAAAACATTAAAATACCACCTAGGAAAAAGCATGAGCTCCTGGTAGGAAGAAAGAAAAAGCCTTTCTTGAAAGAAGATAATTTCATATAAAGAAAATTGGAGTTTATTGTACACTGAAAAAGCATTTTACCTTTGTTTCCCTTCTAAATTACAAGTGACATCAATCATTCAGGAGAAAATAAGCAGGGCAGAATATTTTATATATCATAAACTTAAATCCTGAATTGGTATAACTCAGAATATCCTCTCCTTAGATTTCTTAAAATAGTATTTTATAATAGAAATTTAACCAATATGCAGTTCTGGTTGCTTATATCCATGAACAAGTTACTAAGACTGTGCATGTGTGCTCATTCACTTCAGTCGTGTCCAACTTTTTGTGACCGTATGGACTACAGCCCGCCAGACTCCTCTGTCCATGGGGATTCTGTAGGCAAGAATACTGGACTGGGTTGCCATGCCCTCTTCCAAGGGATCTTCCTGAATGAGGGATCAAAGCTGCATCTCCGGCATTGCGGGCAGATTCTTTACCCACTGAGCCACCTGGGAAGCCCAAGACTGTGCATACAGGATGCCATAACTACTGGTTGATGAAGGGGGAAATAGGCAAACTCAGAGTTCGTGCTCTAAAGCAGCAACTGTAGATTGACTCAATTTCATTTTAAGTGATTGTGCAGGTAGGGTTTAAGTCATTTCTCAATTATGTTCATTCACCTGCTTAAGATAGGGAAAGCTACTGTTTCTTTGTCACAAATGTACAAGCAAGTTTAAGTTTGCAAATACGCTATAGCATGAGACAGGTCAAAATTAAAACATACCCTGTATGTACTACCTCACCAAATAGTCTGTGATTATTACTACTATCATTATGCTTGCATGCACATACAGCAAACTCTTAAGTTTATGAATAAGTAAATTAATTTTAAAAATTAAGGAATGCTGCTTATAGTCTACCCTGGGTATAGAGAGACATTGTAGATAACCACTGTAAAGAGAGAAGAGAAACCTATAGTGGACATGGAAAGGCTAGATTTTATCTGTGTTATTGTGGCTTTTAAACACAGACCATCACATTCTTAGCCAATCAGAAATTAGTATGCAAACAGGTCCCTAATTTCTGTCTCAAGTCTAGACCAACAATCCTCAAAGCATTCATAGAAAAGAAACATTATTCCTTTGTTTTCCCTTTCAAATCCACTAGTCAGTAATTTTTATAAAATACAGTAATGATGGATTTCTAGAAAAATTAAAATAAAAAAGCATATATAACAAAAGCCCTTTTTATCATCAGATTCAACTGGCATAAAATTACTCTGGTAAATTGCTATAAAGTTATTTAAATGCTTTTTCTCAATCTGGGTACTTATTTCAACATGGGCCAGTAATAGTTTTCAGAGTGACAATCATCTGAGGAACACCTACCAAGCCCCACTAGTATACTGCTCACTGGTCATGAGGAGGATGTTAATGACAATGGTTAAGGGCTATGGAATACTCACTATATGTGAGGTATTGTGCTAAATTATTCTTATACATTATTTTGCTTAATTCCCACAATATTCCTCTGAAGTCTTTATAGATTTTAGCCCCATTAAACTGGTGAAAAAACTAAGACCCCTCTTAAAAGGAATCCTGATAAGTCAGTTTAGTGAGAGCCCCCTTACATTTGATATCTGATACACTTGGTATACAATCAAGTTCTTCATCCTCAACATCTAATGTTTAAGTTCTTGGCCTGCCTTTAGCAAAATCCCATTGGGTCAGTTTAGCAAGAATTTCCCTGCCTTTGATGCCTCCTCTTAGTAATTTTCTATCCACTGATCTCTCCCCCTGTTCCTTGGCTATAAATCACTACTTGTCTTTGCTATAGTCAGAAGCGAGCCTGGTCTCTCTACCATACTGCAATGCCTCTATTTCAAAAGTCTTTAAGACTTCCTTACCATTTTGATAAGTGTTCCAAGAGTACTGTGATTCAGACAGGATCAGATTCATCAGTGGACCCCTGGGTCTCCCACCCAGAACTCCAAGTGTGCATTCTTTGAAACCTCTGTCTTTGATCATGACTGATTAATCAGAAATTGACTGGTGACTCCAACTCCTTAGACAGTGCTCTGGATGACAGCCTGTTAAAGAACAGCAAAGTTAAATTTTAATTCTTAAGAATCTGACTATAGTCTGAAGGCTGGGTTAGAGTGGGTCCCAAGCTCCTTTATTTGCAAGGTATAGTTACTTAAGAACATGCGAGCTTCTTCTAGACTGAAACCACCCTTTACACAGACCTCTGAGAAATCTATGCTTTGCCATTAAGGCACAAACTTTGCCTGCTTCCTTTTCTGTTGGAGAGATTTTACTAAGGATATCTTGAAACTTCAATGTGTTCCCCAAACTGGCTCCTCTAAGACCTCTCCTTATTCATTGCTCTGCTCCTCCTTCCTCCTTTTATCACCTTTGACCATCCCTCCAGCTGCCCTGAATCCTTTGATATATCCACCTTCAAGCTTCTACCTTCTACACGCTTCCATCCACCCAGCCAGACCTTTCCCTTCACACTCCAGCCCTCAGCTCCCTATAGTAACTTGGATTTTAGGTGCCTGTCTCTACCAGGAGCTTTCAGGGGATTCAAGAATACCTAAAGTGACTACATATCAGGACAAAAGAAAATATTAAGGCCCCCTCCACAAATATTGATAAAAAGTTTTAACACTGAGCAGGTAACCTTAACTTGTTTCACCTGCCAGAAACAAAAGTTTGATAAAAATAGGAATGGGCACAAAGATGACAACCAAGCTTTTATTGTATTGCATTGCATTTTTTTTATTATTTCATTAGCGAGTTTGATATTATTGTGTTTACCTGACTTATGGCTAAAATTTTACAATAGAAAGGCAAGAACACTGGAGTGGATTGCCATTTCCTTCTCCAATGCACAAAAGTGAAAAGTGAAAGTGAAGTCACTCAGCTGTGTCCGACTCTTTGCAACCCTATGGACTGCAGCCTACCAGGTTCCTCCGTCCAAGGGTTTCCAGGCAAGAGTACTGGAGTGGAGTGCCATTGCCCTCTCCGTTATGTAGGTTAAATATTACTAAAATCCCAAGAAATATAACAACAAACCAACAAAAATGCTTTTCAAATTAATGTAATTTGAATAAATCTTTGGCAGATAACACTAGTTTAATATTGCTTGTTCAATAAAACTATGGCAGGTATTCAGAGTATAGCCTTCTGATGGAATACCTTCATAACTTTGAAACCATATAATTGAATAATAATTATTATAACTAGTAGAGAAGTCAAATGGGTTCATAGCCCAAGATCAGGCAGAAAAAAAAAAAAAATTATATAAGACCAAATCCCTGATGGCTCAAACAGTAAAGAATCTGCCAGAAATGCAGGAGACCCAGGTTCGATCCCTGGGTGGGGAAGATCCCCTGGAGAAGGAAATGGCAACCCAACCCACTCCAGCATTCTTGCCTTGACAATCCCATGGACAGAGGAGTCTGGTGGGTTACAGTCCATGGGGTTGCAAAGAGTCGGACACAACTGAGTGACTATCACTTTCACTCTTCAAACTGATAAAAATGGCTATGATTTACTTATGGCTTTTCTTTGGGACATTTCTGTATTGTTCTATTTCCTCTATATAAGTAACCCCTTTCTCATTTCCCTTAACTATCAACAGTTTACAAGTAGATTATTTTTTTTGTCAAAATAAATGAAATATTTTTTTCTCCCTGACTGATTTCTCAGAATCCAGAAATTCCTATTGAGTGTTTCATTTTTATGGCAATATAACAATTTGCATAAGTTCAACAAGAGTATGTCCTCCTTGTAGCAGAACATAATTGGAAAAATTGGTTATATAACCAAGGCTTTGACTGGAGTGTCATCTTTGAGAATGGTGATGCATATACTCAGATATGACCAGCCAGTTTTAAGGAATTAAGGCTTGACTTTGTGGAACCAGTGCTTACAAATGCTCTTAGGAAACCTAGTTGAGAGACTGGCTTATCGGATTCCTAACTTTACAAGTGAGCAAAGGAAATCTCTGCCTAATTAGACAAAGGAATCTTAGGATATTTGGGGGATCTTCAGAATAGGGAAATTCACCAAAATCCATAGTACTGCAAGTGAAATCTGCAGGTGAGTTTTGATTTTGTTTCCTAGACTCCAGACACTTTTAATTTTAATCTGAGATTCTTTCTGAAAAGTTTCAACAAAGCAGGTGATGTGGTCAATTACCATTCTTATGGCACTTACTTATCAATCCACATCTAATGAGGTCTGTATGATCAGACCACATCAAATATGATCAGATATCTTGCAAATAAAAATTACCTGAATCATCTTTGTTTATCTTTGGTCAAAAACAGTGTGTCTATATGGATATATTTCATGTTTCAACAGAAAACTATAGGGTATCTTTGCAGGTTGTTAGTTTTTACTCTTGATAATTGTGTTTAAGCTATTTTTTACCGCTTGGAAAACTACATTTTCTTTTTATTGTTATCTACCTGTAAATTGGACTACTCTAAAGGCTTTGACTATGTGGATCATAACAAACTGTGAAAACTTCTTAAAGAGATGGGAATACCAGATCACCTGTCCTGTCTCCTGAGAAACCTGTTTGCAGGCCAAGAAGCAATGATTAGAACTGGAAAGAAGCAACAAACTGGTTCCAAATTGGGAAAGGAGTACATCAACGCTGTATATTGTCACCCTGCTTATTTAACTTATATGCAGAGTACATCATGTGAAATACCAGACTGGATGAAGCACAAACTGAAATCAAGATTGCTGGGAAAAATATCAATAACCTCACTTATGCAGATGAAAGCACTCATGTCAGAAATGAAGAGGAACTAAAGAGTTTCTTGATGAAAGTGAAAGAGGAGTGTGAAAAGCCTGGCTTAAAACTCCACACTCAAAAAACAAAGATCATGACACCCAGTCTCATCGGTTCATGGCAAACATATGGGGAAACAATGGAAACAGGGACAAACTTTATTTTCTTGGGCTTCAAAATCACTGCAGATAGTCACTGCAGCCATGAAATTAAAGGATGCTAGCTCCCTAGACAGCGTATTAAGAGACATTACTTTGCCAAGAAAGGTCTGTATAGTCAAAGCTCTGGTTTTTCCAATAGTCATGTACAGATATGAGAATTGAACCATAAAGAAGGCTGAGTGCCAAAGAACTGATGCTTTTGAACTGTGGTGTTGGAGAAGACTCTTGAGAGTCCCTTGGACTGTAAGGAGATCCAACCAATCAATCCCAAAGGAAATCAATCCTGAGTATTCAATTTTAAGGACTGATGCTGAAGGTGAAGCTCCAATACTTTGGCCACTTGATGCAATGCTGACTCATTAGAAAAGACTGTGATGCTGGGGGAAAAATTGAAGGCAGGAGGAGAATGGGAAAACAGAGGACAAGATGGTTGGATGGCACCACTGACTCAATGGAAATGAGTTTCAGCATGCTCTGGAGATGGTGAAGAATAGGGAAGCCTGGCGTGCTGCAGTCCATGGGGTTACAAAGAGTCGAACACAAATGAGTGACTGAACAATAACAAATGTAAAGTCTCACTCAATCCTACATGGACTGGGTTAACAATTGAGTTAATTCAACTGGATTCAACATCCTATGCTTGATATAACTGCATGAAAGCAGCTTTGAAGATTCTCATGTTGACATTACGTCCTCTATAGCAGCTCAAAATATCTTCTTTTTCTTGTCATCCATGGAGATTACTAATGAGTTATCAGGTGCTCTAAAGATCATCAATGATGCTTTATCTTGCTGGATCATTTTTTAGGGCTTACATAAGGAAAATGTATTTTAAAACAATTCCTGGTATTTACTTTGAAATATAGAGATTTTCCCTTTTTCATAAGGAAAACCGTTTCAGAAAAGAAATCTTGGTTCAAATCATTATATTAAGGTGATGGTCCTTTAAACATTTCATAGTCAATTTTAGTTTTTGGTAACATTACTTAATTTTCTAATCAGAGGTTCACTTTGCCAACTTCAAAATCCCTGTCAGTTATTGCTGAGATGAAAATATGCCACATGACTACCAGTGACTGAGAAACATCTTAGTTCACACAAACAGGCATCTTCTATATATTTGTCTTCCTGTTATTATAGAATCACAGGAATAGTAAAGTTGTAAAGGTCAAGAATAAAATTGTTTCGACCCACAAACTTCCTAGGATATTTTCTGAGATTCTACAATAGACTTCACCTATCCTGTTAAGAGAAAAAGAGGACATCAGGAAGTTTTCCCAGCTTCTGTGCAGCTGAATTCAAATGGATACATGACACATTCTAACACTTCGGTGGCCAGAGATATCTCATGATGTCCATTTGGAAAAAGAAGTATTTAAACTATACTTGGTGCCTTTTGTGAACAGGAAGTGAAATTCTATATTCCATGGTACTTGGGCTTTCTTAAGAGACTTTTGACAAAGGGAAGAAATTGATTTCACTCCTTAGAATTCTTTATGCAACTAGTACCACAAGTTCATATAGGTAGCCTTATGCTTTCTGACTCATATTCCAATATACATATAAAATTTTCTATCTCTAGTTAAAAAAAAAACTGATCAGGGCGGACTTTACTTTAGAATTAATTATGTCTTTGCTGTTTTCAAACCTGATATTAATCTCCTGAGTGGCAAAAAAACACCTTTATCTTTGTATCACCCACATTACCAAAACCTTCTTCTTTGTACCCAGAGGCACTTAATACTTTTTAAATTTATTTCATTATTGCTCATCTCTAAGACCAGAAATGGTGTGTTTATTTGGGGGAAAGCTGGCTTTAATGATTTAAACTCTTTAAATGAAATGTAAGTTATTTCACCATTCTAATCATTATGGATCTGAGACTAGAGTTACATAGACATTACTTTAACATAATTAAAGGCAAGAAATAATTGTTTCCTCAATCCCAAATACCAACATTTTGCAAATTATGTTACAAAACTCACAATAGAAACATGTTTTTTCCCCTAAGTCCAATTTAAAGGAGGAGGAATACTGTTTAGATTCTATAATGAAAATGGATAGAATTTGTCCTAAAAAGTCAAGGTGAAACTGTCTTTAAGGTTTGTATGACCATGATTACCCTGGGGCTGAATGTTTTAAATGTACTCTAATAAAACAAACAAACAGAAAGGAAATAAAATAACCCTCCTTCCTTAAAAGATCGTGTTTTCTGACTATGGAGGGAAAGATGTTATTTTTAACAGCATTTCTTTTTTGGATTATTAAGCAGAATAGCTCATTGAAAGAACTTCTCCTAAGAAGAAATCTGGCAATCTTCTGATGCCTTCCTGATTAAATAATGAAATTGAAAATAAATAGTTCGGTAGAGTTTTAAAATGTTAGAGCAGAATTGAAATATGTATTTTCTAATGTGTTTTCTGTGGCATTTAAGCTTTAACCCACAGTCAAATGATTTTATTTGGCTAAGGTTTTATGCATATATATATATATATGTACTATAAACCATCAACAATAAAGTTTGTCTTCATGCTACAATCAGACTATATGATGGAAAGCACAGATTATTCTGAGTTAGCCATATAGCCTACAGATCCTTAATCTTTGCCTTAAGAGGCCATTTTCGGGAGTTTGGGTTACCCTGGCACACCAAAATTGGGCTGGTTTCTGGTTATGCTATTGCAGTACACAAGTAAACTATATCACAGATATCCATGGAAATAAAGAGGACGTTATCCTCTTCAATATAGAGATAAGAAACCAGAGTCTATAATATTAGCAGTGGGTTAGGGTGAGCCAGATCCTCTCCATCAAAGATCTTATACATATCAGCACACGTTGGTAAGAGTTAGGGCAGAATTATCAGCAGAGTAAGATAAAGGAAATAGATATATCTACCTGTGTATGTAGCTTATAAGGTAATATTTGCCTTTACTACAAAACCTTAACTTCCTTGGCAATGAACTTGTCCCTTGAGCTGATGTTCACCAAGTCAACAGTATACAAAGGGTTAAAGATATGCCATGCCAGTAGTAAAAGTTCTAAAATCTATTGTCCAAAGCAATTTAGCCAAAATGTGTAGCCCTTTCTGCTCGTATACTCCTCTAGAATCAGTTCAGTTCAGTCGCTCAGTAATGTCCGACTCTTTCCGACCCCATGGACTGCAGCATGCCAGGCCTCCCTGTCCATCACCAACTCCCGGACTTTACTCAAACTCATGTCCATTGAGTCAGTGATGCCATACAACCATCTCATCCTCTGTCATCCCCTCCTCCTCCTGCCTTCATAACGTATCAAAATTCTTGCTACTCAATCCTCATTTTATAAATATTTACTGATTACCTACTCTATAGCAGACACTACATGAAGTACAGAGAATGAAATGGTGTGGATGATTCAGCTTCAGAGAACCTATCCAGCATCATCACTGAATTTTATCCACCAGATTCTAGAATATGCATTTTAAAGTACTTGCTTTGTTTTCGCCTTGAATCAAGCATTGTGTTAAGCCCTAGGAGAACAATTATGAATCAAAAAGACCTACTCCCTACCATCATGGCACTGAAAGTCTAGTGAGGGAGAAAGATAATGAGCAAGTGAACTAATAACCAAATAATTATGGCATATAGATGGAGTGATAAAATCAATAAACAAGGTATGGTAACAGAACAATGAAGAGGAAGTTAGTCCAGGAATGAAGATATGGCTCACTGAAGAAGCATTATTTAAGCAAATACCTGAAGTTTAAGAAGGAACTTGCCTTGCTAATACTTGAAATTTTTTTTTCCAGGCTTGGGTAACTGTTGGAAAAGGTTAGGAGATAAAAATTAATTTATTACATCCAGAAAAATAATAGTATCATAAGGAAGGAAGGGGCTCAATGAAAAAGGGTTTTGCATGTGCCTACAAAGAGCATGGATTTTATTCAATGCACAAATAAAACACACCATACTCTTTCTCACAGCCAGCTTTTACACACGGGATACCCTCTGCCTGACCTATCCATCTGCCTTTTTCTCCTGGCTAACTGTCAGTTAGTCATTGATGTCAGAGACCAGGTCTGAATTCACTTTTACATTCTCAAGGATGGCTTATATTTATTAGGCATTTGAGAATTTAAAAAAAAAAAAGAAGAAGAACAGAAATGTGGAGATCATCCTTTTGTTTAATAAGACTTTTGGTCCCTTGTGTAATATTTCTTTTTCTAAATTTCAATGAGAACATAGCAAATAACACTAGAATCTGATGTAATTTAAGAGAATGAACTCAAGTTTGAGGAGGGAATCAACCTGTGTCCTTTAGAATTACCAAAGCTTCTTTACTATTTGCACTTGGTATTTTAAAATCAATACTATTTTGGTCTTGCTTATCACATCACTTTTGCAAAATATCTTTTTTTAGTTTCATAATATGAAAAAATGACCAATTTTGCATTAAGATATTGAAGGGCAATACTAATGAAGATAAAATTACGGTGAGCACTCAGATACGTCTTTGTGAAGATGACTGCTCCTTTAATTATTAATGAGGTCATTGATATATAGGGTGTAACATACAGGATACATGCAACCATCTAAGGTATACCATCAAAGTCATGGCACATATTAGCAATGGAAAATGGCTATTACTACTGTCATTGTCAAGGATATGCTTAACACACTCCACAAGGAGTTTCTCAGCCACAGAGGACTTTTCATAGGACTAGTTTCCATTAATAATTGGTGAGCAGAAGCATCACGCTCTCTCAATACAGATAACTCCAGTTGTTCAAAGGAAAAAGAGCCAGTTGCCATGAGTAATGACTAATTAGGAACCTTTTGACAAGGGTATAATTTCAATTGGTGATTCTCAGCACTGAGATAATTTCATGCTTTGTGAAAATCATTTGGTGAAAAGTTAATTCAAATCTAAACTTTATTTTTGTAGGAAACCAGTAAAATTGATTTGACATTGGCTAATGGTTTTATAACAAGCAATCAAGATGAGAGGCCTTTATAGCAAATTTTTTAAATCCCTCTCTTTTGGTAAGTGATATCTAGGTATCATCAGAAAGACTTTAGCAGGTATAAACATATATTAAAAGTACATAACTCAAATCTCAGCTGTGGGGTGGGTATGTGAAAAAGAAGCCTGTAGATTTATTTAACCATTTTCAGTGTTCCACAAGCAATGCACCTATAAATATTTGATTTTAAATTTGTATTTTAACCTTTTATTTCACCATTTAAGACAGTCTTTGATATTCCTAAATGTGAGACAGATGAACCTTGACAGGATTTCCCATCCAAAGTAGTATCAAATTTTATGCAAATTCTCCACTTCTTGAGAGTCTTAAATGGAGTTATACCTTTAAAATAGATCTGGTGAATGTAAGTCTTCTCTCCTTTGTAGAAACTATTACTCAATAGTAAACAGATTTTTTTAAATCCTTTAATTCAATGAGGATTTTGATGGATAATAAAGAAAATTCACAATTCTACAATGTGATTCATTTTGCATGTTGTAAAATGTCCAGTGAAGAGTGCTATAATCAACTGAGTAAAGAAATGTTATAAGATCAATTCATGTACTAACAGAGCATGAATCAGCAAACCTTTTTTGAAAAGGGTCAGACAGCAAATATTTTAGTCTCTGTGGGCTACATAGTCTCTATTATAACAAAGGGGTGTGTCTCAGTTCAGTTCAGTTCAGTCACTCAGTCGTGTCCGACTCTTTGCAACCCCATGAATTGCAGCACGCCAGGCCTCCCTGTCCATCACCATCTCCCGGAGTTCACTCAGACTCACGTCCATTGTGTCCATGATGCCATCCAGCCATCTCATCCTGGGTCGTCCCCTTCTCCTCCTGCCCCCAATCCCTCCCAGCATCAGAGTCTTTTCCAATGAATCAACACTTCGCATGAGGTGGCCAAAGTACTGGAGTTTCAGCTTCAGCATCATTCCTTCCAAAGAAATCCCAGNATCTGTGCTATACAGTAAGACCTTATTTATCCATTCTATATATACTGGTTTGCATCTGCTAATGTGGGAAGCTTTCTGTTTACAAATTTGACACCTAATTCCACTTTTTGAAGAAAATGCCTGAGGCCAGTTGAGGCTCTCTAGTCATTGGTAGCTCAGCTGGTAAAGAATCCACCTGCAATGCAGGAGACCCCAGTTCAATTCCTGGGTCAGGAAGATCTCCTGGAGAAGAGATAGGGTACCACTCCAGTATTCTTGGGCCTCCCTGGTGGCTCAGATGGTAAAGAATACATCTGCAATGTGAGAGACCTGGGTTTGATCCCCAGGTTGGGAAGATCCCCTGGAGGAGGGCATGGCAACCCACTTCAGTATTCTTGCCTGGAGAATCCCCATGGACAGAGGAGCCTGGCAGGCTACAGTTCATGGGGTCACAAAGAGTCAGACACAGCTGAGAGACTAAGTACATAGAGACAGACAAAGAGAGAGAGAGATTTAATATGCATATGAAAGTAGGTGTCAAGGGAATTAGTAAGATAGCCACCTTGTCCCCAAGGTCCCTGTCTCAATCTCCATTCGGTTGCCAGCATAATAAGTAAACATCTAATTGTATCTCCTTTTCTCTCACTTTTAAAGCTTCCAAAGCTTCTAGATATGTTGAGGATAAAATCTAAAGTTAAGGCAGCCTGCAAAGTCTTGGCTTGATTTTGCCTATCCACTTTGACACCACTACTCTCCTCTCTTCTAAGTCGTCACATTTCTTTTGCTTAAGGACATTTGCATACTGTTCATTTTGCTTGGAATTCTGTGGTTAATAATTATCTCCACACCAGGTTCGATGAGGGGAGGAGGTAATGGATATTTCAGCACTTAACACAGGGTTGACATATAGTAAGATGACTGATATAGTAAGTGCTGAATAAATACATGTGAATTATTTAATTAAGTAATGAGATCTTACAAGGTATATTTAGACATGTGGCCGTGAGAAGGAAACAAGGCAAAACCATTCATATTGCTTTTATCCAGAGTCACTGTATGTATATTATTGCTTCATAGTCTATCATTTTTTCTATAAAACCATCTCTGACTCCCTTTCCCTCTTGCTGACCATAGTATTTCAATCAACTGTCATCAAATCCAATTGACTGGGCAATTTTTTTTCAGATCACTAACTCAATGGACATGAGTTTGAATAAGCTCCGAGAGTTGGTGATGGACAGGGAAGCCTGGCGTGCTGCAGTCCATGGGGTCGCAAAGAGTCAGACATGACTGAGCGACTGAACTGAATTGAACTAAATACTAATTATCTAGTAGGAGCTTCTATTACCCTAAACACTCCTCATCTAAGACTCTAGCAGGGACTTCAGAATAAAGATGAGCTGGAAATATGCCCAGGTCTTAGGTTCAATCTGCTGACAACTCATGGCTATAAACTATTCAGAGCTGCAAACCTGTTAGATCAATTTGTCTTGCAGAACTTCTAAGACAGTTTGTTCATGCACACTTTCTTTATGGTAAGTTTGGCAGTCTGCAGCTCTTTTGCTGAGCTGATGAAAGACATGACTTTCCAGATGTTAAAACAGCTGTCATGTTCAGCCCTAAGGGATTACAGCAATTGCTAAAGTTTTCATTTGTTTCCTTCTGGATGAAATTTGCAGAACATTTGGAAACTCTGCCCTGTAAGAGCTGGTCTTCAGCATTCAGAGTTGCTACAAAGCTTCCTATATGTTTGTAAGTCATGTAAGCATAGGGCAACTGTGGAGCAAGGGTAGAAAAGTTATAAATGATTTTTTTCTTTTTTTCCCCTTCCCTCTAATCTATTTGTATCTTTAAGGTGTGCTTCCATTTTACACATAATTTAGAAGGTTATACTCTATCCACAGTGATAAAATATTGGCTATATTCCCTGTGTTGTACAATACACCCTTGTAGCCTACTTTACATACCATCACATGCACCCCTCATTTCCCACTGCTTTATTGCCCCCCGCCCAACTGGTAACAACTCTGTATCTGTGAATCCACTTTCTTTTGGTTATGTTCACTAGTTTGCTGTATTTTTTAGATTCTACATATATGTGATATTATACAATATTTGTCTGTCTCTGTCTGACTTATTTCACTTAGCATAATGCCCTCCAAGTCTATCCACACACCCACATTGCTGCAAACAGCAAAAGTGTTCTTTTAAGGTTGAGTAATATTCTGTTGGGTGTGCATGTGTATGCATGCATTGCTGTTCAGTCATCAAGTTGTGTCCGACTCTTCACGATCTCATGAACTGCAGCACACCAGGCATCCCTGTCCCTCACCATCTCCTGGAGTTTGCCCAAGTTCATGTCCATTGAATTGGTGATGCCATCCAATCATCTCATCCTCTGTCACCCTCTTCTCCTTCTGCCTTTAATCTTTCCCAGAATCAGGGTCTTTTCCAATGAGTCAGCTATTTGCATTAGGTGGCCTAAGTGATTTTAGAGTCCAAGAAGAGGGAATCTGTCACTGCTTCCCACTTTCCCCCTTCTATCTGGCATGAAGCGATAGGATCAGATGCCATGCTCTTTGTATTCTTAATACTGAGTTTTCAGCCAGCTTTTTCACTCTCGTCCTTTGCCCTCATCAAGAGGCCCTTTAGTTCCTCTTCACTTTCTGCCATTAGAGTGATATCAAGTGCATATTTGAAGTTGTTGATATTTCTCCCAGCAATTTTGAGTCCAGGTTGTAACTCATCCAGCCCAGCATTTTATATGATGTGCTCTGCAAATAAGTTAAACAAACAGGTGACAATAAACACTCTTGTCATACTCCTTTCTGGATCCTGAACTAGTCAGTAGTTCCATACAGAGTTCTAACTGCTCCTTCTTGACCCCCATACTGGTTTCTCAGGAGACAAGTAAGATGGTCTGTTATCCTCATCTCTTGAAGAGTTTTCCATAGTTTGTTACAATCCACACAGTCAAAGACTTTAGCATAGTCAATTGAACAGAAATAGATGTTACCCTGGAATTCCCTTGCTTTCTCTATGATCCAGCAAATGTTGGCAATTTTATCTTTGGTTCCTCTGCCTTTTCTAAACTCAATTTGAATGTCTGGAGGTTCTCGTTCAAACAATGCTAAAGCCTGGCTTGGAGGATTTTGAGCATAATCTTACTAGCATGGAAACTGAATGCAACTGTCTGGTGGTTTGAACATTCTGTAGTACTTCTCTTCTTGGGAACTGGGATGAGGATTGACCTTTTCCAGTCCTTTTGCCACTGCTAGCATTTCCATAGTCGCTGGCACATTGAATTTAGCACTTTAGTAGCATCACCTTTTAGGATTTTAAATAACTCTGCTGGAATTCCATCATCTCCACTAGCTTTATTGGCAGCAATGCTTCCTAAGGCCCACGTGACTTCACACTCCAGAATGTCTGGCTCTGAGTGAGAGATTATACCATCATGGTTATCCAGGCCATTAAGATCTTTTTTGTACAGTTCTTCTGTGTATTCTTTCTAACTCTTCTTGATCTCTTGTGCTCCTATTAGGTCTTTACTATTTCTCTCCTTTATTGTGCCCATTTTTGGATGAAATATTCCTTTGATATTTCCAGTTTTCTTGAAGAGGTCTCTAGTCTTCCCCTTTCTATTGTTATCCTCTGTTTCTTTGCATCATTCCTTGAAGAAGGCCTTCTTGTCTCACCTTGCTATTC
The DNA here is from genome assembly GCA_006410935.1 of Redunca redunca. Lineage (NCBI taxonomy): Eukaryota > Metazoa > Chordata > Mammalia > Artiodactyla > Bovidae > Redunca > Redunca redunca. The sequence continues at coordinate 3,159,682 of SJYQ01000680.1, forward strand.
TCTGAAACTCTGCAGTTAGTTGGGTGTACCGTTCCCTTTCTCCCTTTCTTTTTACTTCTTTCCTTTCCTCGACTATTTGTAATACCTCCTCAGACAACCACTTTGTCTTCTTTCTTTTCTTTTCCTTGGGTTGGTTCTGTTCACTACCTCTTGTACAATATTATAGATCTCTGTCCATAATTCTTCAGGCACTCTGTTTACTAGATCTAATCCCTTGAATCTATTCATCACCTCTACTGTATACACATAGGGGATTTGATATATCTTTTCAAACTAGCATTTTGGAATTTTTTTGATACATACCAAGGAATAGAATTGCTGGTCATGTGGTAGGTCTACTTTTAGTTTTCTGAGGAACTTCCATACTGTTTTCCACTGTGGCTGCACCAATTTACATTTCTTCCAATAGTGTAGGGGGGTTTTCTTGAAGATATTATTTCTTGATTAAGTGGACTGATGGTATCTTTAGTCCTCAGTTCAGTTCAGTTCAGCCGCTCAGTCGTGTCTGAATCTTGGCAACCCCATGAACCGCAGCACGCCAGGCCTCCCTGCCCATCACCATCTCCCAGAGTTCACTCAAACTCACGTCCATCGAGTCAGTGATACCATCCAGCCATCTTAGCCTCTGTCATCCCCTTCTCTTCCTGCCCCCAATCCCTCCCAGCATCAGGGTCTTTTCCAATGGGTCAACACTTTGCATCAGGTGGCCAAAGTATGGGAGTTTCAGCCTCAGCATCATTCCTTCCAAAGAAATCCCAGGGCTGATCTCCTTTAGAATGGACTGGTTGGATCTCCTTCCAGTCCAAGGGACTCTCAAGAGTCTTCTCCAACACCACAGTTCAAAAGCATCAATTCTTCGGCACTCAGCTTTCTTCACAGTCCAACTCTCACATGCATACGTGACCACTGGAAAAACCATAGCCTTGACTAGATGGACCTGTGTTGGCAAAGTAATGCCTCTGCTTTTCAATATGCTATCTAGGTTGGTCATAACTTTNGCTTTCTAAGGCCCATTTGACTTCACATTCCCAGATGTCTGGCTCTAGGTGAGTGATCATACCATCGTGATTATCTTGGGTCATGAAGATCTTTTTTGTACAGTTCTGTGTATTCTTGCCACCTCTTCTTAATATCTTCTGCTTCTTTTAAACTCAATTAAAAGGCCCAATTTTAAAGATTGCCCTCTAGAGAGAAAGATGAACGTATCAGAAGACACTAACATGGGTTGAGGCTGAATATATCCTCAAATCCCTATGCATGTCTAAATTTATATAATCAAAAGTTAAATATTAAAATTTTTATTAGGAATATAAGTGTTTTCACTAAATGTTAATCATTTCATAGTATTTGGTGAAGATGAGAGGGAGATCAATTCAAAGATAAAGACATATATCCATATATATATAATGATATATAGATATGTATCTTTACACATATATGTGTGTAAAATATTGTGTTTCTCAATTTTTGGAGGAAACTATATATTTCAAAGTGTTTAGCAGGTAAGGAAGCTTAAATCAAAACAACAAGTGTTATATAACTTTCTCAATATCACAGAAAACAGTAGCTTAGTATAAACAAGCATCCAGATATACAGACTCATATGCAAAGATAATTTTCATTACATTTCAAATAATTGTATTTAAGAAAAAAACTTCAATTCTATCATTTTACAAATAAATTTCCTAGGTTAATTAAGATGTATGATAATTTGTTTTAACATTCCTTAACATTTGCAACTCTAAATATCATCCAACTGAGAGTTTTCCCCTCTTGTATTAAGAAGCTGAATAAAATTCACACATCGACTTAAGCTAATTAAGTACATTTGGCATGAAAGTAATAGAAGCTTTCAAGAAATAAAAAAAAGACAATTCTACATATTTAAAGAACATTCACATATTTTTTCAAAATTTAAGATATTTGTGCCAAGCCAGAGTACACAAATCGCAAATAGATGCCCTGAGACTATTTGTTAATACTTTATCTTAAGGTACAGTTTTAGCCATCCCAGCCTTCTGTTCTGAATGAGTAAAGGTATTTAGAATAAACCATCAAGGTAGTTCCTAAAGCCCAAATCTCTTTATTAACATGTATAAAGTAAGAAAAAAAATCCTCCCCCTTGGATTTTGAACAAATAACATTTATTTTACAGATATACAGAGACATAAATGTACATCAGCAAGTTTTGTCTACATAAAGGAGCAAGTTTTTAATATAAGGGGAGGTGATTGATATAATCTCTACTGTTAGCAATTGTGGTAATAACAACACTAGAAATCAACCGTAATAGCTTCAATTTTTCCATTTTGCCCTATATTGAAAGAAACTTCAATATAACCACTTGTTAAATGACTCCTACACAATGAAGCAACTGAAGAGTTTCCTTAACTTAAAGAATGTAGTGTTTTATATTGTATTTGTGGCACAATCATGCAGTCACCTACCAATTAAAATCCTGAGATAAAGGAAGTCACTAGAGACAAGACATTAGCTTACGAGATTTCCTGGGATAAGAACACAGCCCAAAAGGCATTCCACATTGCATATTGAACATCTAACCCAACCTCTTGAGATGCTACTTCTCAGGGTATTTGATGGCAAGATTGCATCTTGCACCAACATGCATCGCGTGGTACCTAGTACAAAGTGCATCCTAGTGACTGCAGCTAGCACTAGGTGTTGCTGCAGAACCAGTCTCGGCAGCACAGAGACAAAGACAAGCCAAGGGATGAGAATGTCACACTGTTAGAATGCCCTTCAGATTACAGTAGGGGTATTCCGGATAAGCATTACTTCTAAGTAAGAAATCTTTGGTGAGTTCCTGGGGTAGCTTCCTGAGCATATTGCCTTACTTCTGCTTCCCATAAGTCTCTATTCTCACCGCCTGAAAGAGTCTAACTCTATAGAACTGGCTATAAATTATTGTTGCTGTCAGTTGCTCAGTCATGTCTGATTCTCTACAACCCCATGGACTGTAGTCTGCCAGGCTCCTCTGTCCATGGGATTCTCCAGGCAAGGATACTGGAGTGGATTGCCATTTCCTTCTCCAGGGGATCTTCCAGACCCAGGATTTAGCTGATGTCTCATGCATTGGCGGGTGGATTCTTTATCACTAAGCCACCAGGAAAGGAAAGCCCGTAAGTCTCTATCCTCCCACCACATGAAAGAGCTTAATTCTATAGAACTGGCTACAAATTAGGCCTCTTGAATATTTTCTCATATGTAATAAAAGACATTGACAGTCTTGGCAGGGGAATAGTCCTACACTGTCCACTCTCTGTCCCTTACCCTTGCTTATTGAATATGTTAATCACTTTAATAGAATAGAAACAAACAGATATCTTTTCATCATTTGTAATACACAGTCTGCCTTATTTAAGGAGACTATATAACCTTGCTTACCTATTAGTCTTCCAATGTGTCTGAATCACCAAGGAGTATTTTGAGAGAAAACTTAACCCTTATAAAAACTCAAAACTGAAGAATTGACAGGTCTCTTAAGGATGGACTTCATGACAACTGCCGCAATTTCTCTTTCCTTTTACTATTTGTGGACAAAGCTGAAAGCAAACACTTGTTAAGACAATGCATCAACATATGCCCATAGTTGTGGACAATGCCATTTGAAGTCAGTACTGTATTACAAAATGTGTCCAAACTGCAGAAGGTCATAAAAACATCAGATAAGGGCATCACATTACAATGCTTGCCTCTGATAACAGTGATGGAAACAATAGCATTGGTTTGTTTTTACTTTGAAAAAGTAAGAGTCAAACTAGAAAAGATCCAGGGAAGCAAAGCAATCCATAAATCTAGATCAGCACTTAAAATGAAGAGGTTTCAAATAGAAATTCTAAAGAGACAGAAGAGCTAGTACACACAATCAAGGGGTTTACCCTTGTGAAGGGCATATACCAAAATGATCCCTGTTTAAGTTCCCTCTCCCTCTGTCTCCATGATTCTACCAAAAAAAGCATGAACTAAAAATTACTTTCTCAGATTAAAGGCCTAACACACAGGGAAGCTGAAGAGTTTTTGGAAGCAGTACGCATTTCAGAGTTGATTTTGGTAGGTGACCTTGGGGACAGAGTAGATATTCACTGTTTCCTGATTTGTAATGCTTAATTTCAGAACACTGAAGGGACTTTAGATAATTATCATTTATTGAACACATATGATGTGTCAGGCATTTTATTTAGATTATTTTTTTATCTTCACATCAACCCCCGAGTAGGGACTGTTATTATCTCTATTTTTAAGGACAGGATAAATGAGACTTAGCGAGGGCGCATGACTTACTCAAGGGAAGACCTCTCTCTGGCTGGTGGAGTTGAACTCCACATTTAGGTTGGAAGGCCTGCATTTTTAACCTTCGTCTTTAAGGCATCACTTATTCGAATAAGGTATCACTCACTCCAATTCCCATTCTTTTCACAAGGAAAATAAAACCTTTTCTTTTTTTCCCCCTAAAACTAAGGATTTGAAAGATTAGGTAAATTGACTAATGTCACATGACAAGTTCATGAGATTTGAACCTGAAAATTAGCCTCAGTGCTGTTACTTCAGAGCACTGTCCTTCCTGCCATTCTAATCATGATTTATTTTTAAAGGATACTGGCCTGAAAATCAAGTTACATAAGCCCACAGCCTGGTAGGAGTTTAAGTCATGCCATTCTTCTGTATTCCATTTACCTCATGTCTAGTATAAGAACATTACACTATCAACCAATTTTCCATTTCTAAATTGTGACATTTCTATGTTCCTGTGGCCTGTGATGCTATCGTCAACCTATTTACTAAACACCTAAGCTACAATTCTACCTTTGGATCAAGAGGTTCAATATAGACTGATTTCCAGAACTGTCAGCATGGTCTAAAGAGTTGGAAAACCTAGATTTAAAACCCAGCATCATTTGATATTCAGGACAATTAAGTAAATTCTTCATGTTCTTATGATAATAGTCCTGAATATCAAATGTCCCATCTGTAAAATCAAATTTTAAAAGTCTCCCTACAAGCTGTTGGTCAGTCGCTCAGTCGCGTCCAACTCTTTGTGACCTCTTGAACTGTGGCACACCAGGCTTCCCTGACCTTCACCATCTCCTGGAGTTGCTCATACTCATGTCCATTAAGTCACCATATAAGTGGTGTAGATGAAATGAGATGCCTTATATAAATTCAGAAGACTTGGCAAGGTGAAGCACTCAACAAGTGGCATAGAGTGATGACCATGATACTGATCATGATTTTGGGTTATTTACCATGATTCTAAGGCTTACAAGTCTGTTTCTGTATTATTAAGTACAACATATATTGATTCTTATTGTGGATATAATCTTTGTTATTGATGTATCACAAAAATTTAAATAGAATATATATATATTCTATTGTATTATTAAATAGATGGATATATTCTCTCCATATACTTAATAGTGTGCCTATATATACGTACCTATGTATTAAATAGAATATAGAATATTTATATACATAGACAGATGAAGATATCAGTTCAGTTGCTCAGTCATGTATGACTCTTTGCAATCCCATGAATCTCAGCATGCCAGGCCTCCCTATCCATCACCAACTCAAGGAGTTTACTCAAACTAATGTCTATCGAGTTGGTGATACCATCCAGCCATCTCCTCCTCTGTCATCCCCTTCTCCTCCTGCCCCAAATCCCTCCCAGCATCAGGGTCTTTTCCAATGAGTCAACTCTTCGCATGAGGTGGCCAAAGTATTGGAGTTTCAGCGTTAGCATCAGTCCTTCCAATGAACACCCAGGAGTGTTCTCCTTTAGGACAGACTGGTTGAAGAAATAGATGAAGATAAATGACTGAGTGATAATTAGGGCTAATAAAGCTAGAAGTCATATGATTAATATGATTAGGTTTGCTCTCTTTCTCTCCCGCCTACTCTGTTTCTCCTATATCATCCCCTCCTTTATGCTTTCCTCCACATTATCTTTTCTATATCCCTCCCTTCCTTTTTTCTCTTAATAAATCTGATTTGAATGAATGACTTCTCTAACAAGATAATACTAATGCTTTTATAAAGATTTAAAATTCTATACTGGTATAAAGTCAAATTGTTAGAAAATATATACTAATAATATATTTAAAGTATATGCTTATATATATCAGAGAAGGCAATGGCATCCCACTCCAGTACTCTTACCTGGAAAATCCCATGGATGGAGGAGCCTGGTAGGCTGCAGTCCATGGGGTTGTGAAGACCCGGACACAACTGAGCGACTTCACTTTCACTTTTCACTTTCATGCACTGGAGAAGGAAATGGCAACCCACTCCAGTGTTCTTGCCTGGAGAATCCCAGGGATGGGGGAGCCTGGTGGGCCGTCGTCTATGGGGTCGCACAGAGTCAGACACGACTGAAGTGACTTAGCAGCAGCAGCAGCTTATATATGTACATGAATATATAGATCTATATAAATTAATATCTATGCACACATATGAAAATTCCCCCAAATGTTAACATATCTGGACTGTGGAATTATTGGTGATTTCAATGTTTTCTTCATAAATTTATACCATTTAGAGATAAATGTGCACTACTTCTAGATTAAGAAGGAGACTTTTAAGTCAATAAAAGGCATAGCAAAAAGATTGTAAGGAATCATAGTCCTTCCATAATTCAGCAATGGTTATTTCTAGGTGGTGAATTAAAAACAGTGTTCATTTTGCTCTCTATCAGCTAGTGTTCTCCAAGTTTTCTACTTGAGCATGCTTTCTTTTAAAATTACTTTTAAAATGTTTGAAACCACATATAAATACTTTTAAAAGAATATTGTAGAGAGATTTCCACCCACTATTCAGCAACTTGATTTATGGGCTTAAACAGCTCCCCCTGAGAAAGAGCTACATCCTCACACTTCAGAAGGTCTCAAACTGCTTGACAATAAGCATATTACTTAACTTACACCTTACTTTCCCCTTCTGGATAACGTACTATAAATATTTCTCTTGTAAGTTTATCATGAGGATTAAGTAGGAAAATGTACATGGACTGACTATAAGAATGCTTCGGACTTAATCAACCCAAGTCACCATCACTCCCCCAAATACAACATTTTCCTTTCTCCCCACTAACGTCTGCAGAAGAGGGTGGCTTTCTCAGAAAAAAAAAAAAAAAAATTGCTGCAGAATTCAACATTCCTTCAAGCTTCCAGCACATCTCTGCATCCCCATACCACTCTAATCTGTTAGGAATTCTGCAAAAGATCATAACCACTGGGATGACACCACATAGTGGAAGCATTAATGCCTTATTTGACAAAGCTGGTGTGTCTTCCAAAGGAACAATGTGTTGAATTATAATCCTGAAGCAAAGAATTATTTACCAGAGAGCTTGTTTTCAGGCTTAAGTGCAAGACAGTTTGTCTACACAGAGTGGTCTGAAAGCACAGTTGACCTCAGCAAGACTGGCACCCTTCTCCAAAGATGTGGCTTTAAATGGAACTGCTTTGGATTAAAAAATAATAATAATATGAGAATACCACTTCCATTCACCATGCATTTAAATCTTCTGCTGTTCACTTGAGGTCTGCCACACAGATGCTACAACTCCTTGTTCACTGACAAACCAAAGGAGCAGGATAAAACTTGAAGGAATCATTTGAACCTAACTCCTCAATGAGGAAATCATGAGATTCAGTGCATGTTTACCATCTTATCATATAGGAAAATATGTTTCTGATCTGAGAAGATGCAAGTTGTATCACAGAGTGCTTGCTAGAAAAGGTAGTGTTATTCAGTCAGGGACGGCAGTGATTATTTGGCTGGACCAAAAGCAAAGAAGGCTTTTTTTGTCCCCAAGGCTAGCTATCTTGAGCTATATTAGGTTATAATGCATGTACATGCTTGCTAAGTTGCTGCAGTCTTGTCTGACTCTTTGCAACCCTTAGCCTGCCAGGCTCCTCTGTCATGAAATTCTCCAGGCAAGAATACTGGAGTATGTTGCCGTGCCCTCCTCCAGGGAATCTTCCCGACCCATGGATCGAACCTGCATCTTTTAAGTTTCCTGCATTGGCAGGCAGCTTCTTTACCAATAGTGCCACCTGGGAAGCCCCTCCAATGTACAGTAGACATTTAATAAATGTTTTTCTTTTGTTTTTAGTTTATGGCAAGTAAACAAATAACTGATATCAATTTTTCTTCAAATTTTTTTCTTAAATAGTGTACATAAGTATTACCAACAATCTGTTTTGCTGAACATCCAAGCTTGCTAATTTATTTTTGTTGGCTGTCCCTCACAGGTTGTTCAGTGTTAGTTTTCTCACCAGAAATTGAAACTGAGTCCTCAGCACTGAGAGTATGGAGTCCAAAACACTGGAGCACCAGGAAATTCCCCAAGCTTGCTGTTTTTAAACCCATAGTTTCTAAATGGGTGCCTATGAAGTGTTACCCATAGTTTCTATTTGGGGGCTATGAGACTTAAAGAGAATAAGGAACTTGACAAAGTTTCAGACCTGGAATTGGAACCTGGCCCATTTGAATCCAAAGTGCTAGTCATTCTGTCTCTAATCCAAATGGCTTTCAGAGAGAAGATTCTTTGGGATCCCTTTCAACAATGAACAGAGAAAGTGGGGGTGGGGAGGAACACTGTGATCAACAGCTTAATTTGTAATTCAAGAGAGTTCAGTTTGTAAGATGAAATATTTCTTTATAACCTTCTTTCATTATGCACATTTTCAGCAAACCCTTAAAGGAAGAAAAAAAAAAAAAAAGCAGTAATAGTATATTGCAGCCCAGTCATCCTGAATTATAACAAACAAGTTAATGAAGTCTGAACTAATCAAGTTTAATGCAGCAATGATTCAGTAGTCCCAGGGAGAGAAAGAACAAGTGTAATTTAGGCTCTGTTTTGCTTTGCAAGAAGAGACTGCAGCCTTCAAGGTACCTGCTAAGTGACTGTGTAATGTGCACAGCCAAACTCCTCTATCCAGTGTTTGTCAGGAATACAAATGTTTCATATTTGGCAAGACCTTCACTGATGAATTGCATAGTAGATAGCAGCTCCAATTAATATCAGGATACACTGCTAGACTTGGGTGTTGTTTTAACTAACTTGAGAGATTCAGTCGAGAGTAGGCAAAATTTTTTCTATATTTTCAATCTCTGTTACTACTACATTATTCTGCTGTGGTCACATGAATGGCCATAGACAATATGTATGCAAATAGACATGACTGTATTTAGTAACACTTTCTCTCCAAACACATTCAACAAGCTAGGCTTGGCTCATTAACTATAGTTTTATGACCCTGTCCAAACCTTTCATTTTACAAGAAAACTGAGGCCCAGAAAACAGTACAGTATACTTTTCCATGAGAACCTAAAAACAATGGATGCCACTATCTAGATTTATTTTAAAAATCCAATAATTAAAAACACATTTGCTTGATTAGAAAGTTTTCAACCATCCTCTGATTCTCATCGTCATCAGTGGATATTTGCTGACTATCTCCCAGGCATAACGTTCTGTACATTGCGTTTGCCTTGCAAAGTGTCCCTCTAGCTAGCTTACATTCATTGTACTGTTTTGTCTTTTTTCCTTGCCAAAGCTATTCAAGCTCTAATTTTTTCAGCTTTCAGTATCCAAGTTTGATTGTGTTTAATCTTCTTTTATTCAGTCTTTTAAATAATCCTAACATGCCTTTCTCTATCCTTTTTTATTAGGAGACCCAGACGACTAATGACTAATGATGGCAAATCCCCTGGTTATTGGTAGTTAAGATTTTTCTCCTCTTATCAAGCATCAAAAATCTCTGAGCATCTATCAGGTGGAGAGGTAGGCACTACCCATGGAACAATCATCTTTTTCTCTGAGCTACATCTGTTCTCCTGAGAATCAAGATTTGGAAATAGCCACTTTCAGCTTCACTGAGATGCTCCTTTGAGATAAACCAGATAGACAGCATTGGACATGAAGTGTGCATTTGCTCTTTAGTGATTCATTGTGTCAAATAAGGAAACATTTCTATTCCAGCTAATTTGAGAAGAATAATAAAAACATAAAATAAGGGGGAACTTAGCATAGCCCATCTTTTCAATGACAGGATATACTGACTGTCTCAAAGACAGTTCTAGATTCATAGAGGAAAATTTTTTCTGTCTTTAAGATGTGATTGAATAAATAGCTGAATTGTATCATGCTGTCCCAGGGGCCAAAGAGGACTTACATGTCAGCAGATTAATTGCTGATACTTCTTATAATCTATTTATGCCCCATGTGCTGATGAAAGGAAAGGACCAAAACGCTTTAGCATGGCACTGAATGTATGAAATGTGCTTACCTCAGTCTTTCTTTTTATCCCTATTGTTTGGAATTTTCTTTTCTCAAATTCACATTCATCATAAACATTCCCCAAACAGTTTTCTGTGACTCACCCTCCAATGCCTCATTTTTCATGCTTTATTCCTCTTTCTTCTTGCCCAATACCTATAAACTTCTACCCTTTCCTTGAGGATCATCTAACTACCTATTCTATCATGAAGTCTGTGTTGATTCATCCAGCTAATGTGATGCATCCATTTAATTTGTCATATCTAACTTGGAAATCATTTATTTCTTCTTTTGTTATTACATTTAATACATACTGTTTTGTATTATAATTGTTTAAACATGACTTTCTTTTTATTTGTTTTACTCATCTCCACATCAAAAATTTCAGACACAAACATGTCTTCTGCCAAGTGTGGACATTTATTAATTGTTTAAGGCTGAGAGGATAGTTGGATGAATACATTTTAAATTTTGTCTTAGTGATTCAAATTTGGCATCATTAAACTGAGCATTTAATGACATTGAGAACATTTTAATAGAGCTTATATAGTATAGTATGCATTAGAAAGAGATGTGAAATTTAATTAAGATATAGTTCATTTGAGAGCAAAATGAGACCACCTCTCACAGAAAATGAGTTATGTACTGAAGCACCTGCACAGGGCAAGAATTTATATAGATTCCAAAACCTTGTAACTTAATCCTAAGGTATATTTTCTGTTCTATAAAAATGTGCTCAGTCATACCTAATGAGTAAAAAAAAAAAATTATAGAAATTAAGTTTTGATGACTTTTATCTCTCTTCTTTCATGTAACATACCATCTCATTTATCCCTTTTCTTTTATACATGGTTCACTTTCAAACACCCAATTTTCTTAAGAAATTGGCTAATTTTTAATAATAAGTGATACTCTTTCTCTCACTATTTAGGAATAATGTTTTAAAGAGACAATACTTTAAACTTGGATCTAATAGCTCAAATAATCAACTTTTACTGAAGCTAAGCAAGCATTGTCCACACTGGCTAGGATCAGATTTCAGTGGCCATGTCACCACATATTTCCTCCTTGCCCTGGCTGGGGTTTTAAGCCCTTGTCCTTATCAGCTTAGGATGTTCTCAGAGGTTAGAAGGAATGTTAATTGTGCTACTCACAACTGTTAAGTTATTCTGACTCCACTTACTTCCACTGAGGAGGTTCAGAACAAGAGTTTGCTGCTGTCAGTTTATTACAATTAATCAAGAAAAAGTTAAATAAGAACATCAGGGAACAAATATAACAGGTGTATTAAGTTGAAGGCAATTGTAAAACTTTAAAGCAAGAGAAGACAAATGCAAGGAACCTTGGATTTAAAATTCTTGATAAAGACTCTTCCATTCTGGTTGTGTTTTCATCAACATTGGATATTAGCTGACTATTGGTAACTAAGCAGAGAATACTCTTTGTTTATACTAGACAACTAGTAAACAGACCAGTTCCTTGACTACCTGCCAGAGCCACAGCTCCCTTCTGTGAAAATCATCTTAGCAACTGCCTGTCCCCCCCCCCACCCCCATAAATGTCTATGGAGACTCCACAACGCTGATTTATCCCTAAATGGAATTTGGAATTCTAGGACACTGATACCCCAAAATGATAAACTCTCAGGTGTGTCAGCAACAGTTGAGATATTAAAGTCTAAAAGTGATAAGTTCTGTCAAGTAGAGTCTCAGGAATTCAAGCCAAACACATACACAGAAACCATACAAAATTAGGCCATTGGCAGGAGAATGGTCAAAGGATGCCTTGACCCAGAATGTGGTCCATGACAGGTCCTGAATGTAAAAGCTATCAGTAAACTAAAATTATGAGAAAGAAGAAGCATACAGCAAAAGAAAGATCAATAGTATAGGAGGGGGAACATATCAAAAAAGAAAAAATAATTTCAGAGACACTGGCATTACTAGTCTCCCTTCCCTTTTTTTAGCCTGGCTTGTCACTTGTAACATACATTTACTCAGAATATAGATTCCACAGTGAGGGCATAAGACAAAAACTCAAGATAGTCAAAATTTCCTTGGAAATCATTTTAGAGAGTACCAATATAGAGACTGAAATATCATTTTCTTTCTTCTAGGTTTGGAGCAAATCAAAGTTTCTTTCATTGAGTACCAGATGAAGTACCTGTCTTGCTTTTGGAAGAAATTGTGTGTGAAAACAATATACTTCTTTAAACTCTGAATCCCCCAAGATTTCATGTGATGTTGTTACCATGAAAGAAAATGGCCAAAGAAACAGAAAATGCCTATCTTCCAGTTTAGGCTCACTCCTGGATACATGTTTATTAAATGTAATTGTGACAAGAATGCCCCACACATTTGAAGTGTTCCATTCCTCTCTTTGCTTAGAAAAGCCAGTGAAATGCAATTTGCCTGAGTTAACTATACCTATCTCAAGATGTGTCCAGGATTATCTTACATGTGTATGATAGGTTCTCTTAAATAACCACTGATGCTTTAAATAAGAAAGCCACAGTCCCTGGCAACCATAAGAACCTAAAAGAATGAGGAAATCATGTATTTTATCATTTTATATTCATATAGAGAAACAGATAATCTGAAATTAGCCCAATTCAAAAATTCTCAAAAAGAATAGTGTATGTCACCAACAAAAATATTCTACTTTAGCGTTGAAAAGTTAGTAAGCTAGCTCATAATTTTATTAAAAATTGCCCTTTCTTTCCAAGACAGATTTGCCCATCACTGGATAGTTCTTTCTCTTCTTTTAGTTAGCATCCTTCACCGACTGCACACTCCATGTGCTTGCTCGCCAGTCATCACTGTTTTGGCCCACCTTGTGTTCCAACTAGGGCTGCAGCAATTAGCTTCACTCATGTATAACTGCAAAGCCTCTTACCCCAGGGGCATCATTGCTCTGACTTTTTGCCCTTTCACCTTTGACTCGGCAACAGTAGTATCTTGATAGCTGCTGGAAACCAGCACTTGTAGGCATGGAAACCAGCACTTGTAGGCATGCAAACCAGAAGTGAGCAGAGTTAACATGCTAACTGGATGAGGTGAAGGAAAGTGACCACAGATAAATTCTCCTGACTTTTCCTCCGGTGAGCCGTCCTGAGGCACATTCAACATGCTCCTCAGACAACAGCTTTCCACTCCTGTGGAGTACACCTTTACATGACCATTTCCTCTTCAGACCCCAACTTCTGTCACCTGAGACCATTTCCTAAAATAACCTACCTGCACGTGAGCTTTCGGATGAAGCACTCAAATTAAGACAAACTCCAGAGTACAGGAAAGGAGCACGAAGGCAGCTAATATTTACCAAACATGTACAATATGCCTGATGTTTAGTGTGTCTTATGTCATTTAACCTTCATCTCCTTCATGTTAACTGGTTATTATGACCACTCTTATCGTCTATAAGAGATAACTGAGATTTTTAAGGTAATGAAAATTTTAAATGTTACATAGTTAACAAGAGATAAAATAAGGACTTCAAATACTGATCTCTGATTCCAAACTCACCTCCTTTTCACCATACAAAATATCTCTGCTATATAAACGAGCCAATGTCACCTCCCATATGCTCCTAGGTTATTTGTTTCTTCACTGTAAGCTGTTCAAAATCTAGCTGGCCATGGACTCAAATTTTAACACATTCAGTCTTAAACATAATCCAGATAAGCATATTTTTTAGTATAGCCTGCCTGTTTTGCATACTCCATGACAAGTTGCCCTGCATATGCTCACCATAGATAAGATAAGCCCCGGGGCCATGCACATCCCAAGCTGAGCTGCCCTTTGGCGCTTTCTGACCCAGAGACTTCCCACCACGTTGCTGAGCAACATCACCTAGACATTAAGCCTCCACTCTGCTCCATCTCTAGAGTAGGAAATAGCAACCCAAAAGCAGAATGGCTGTCTGAGGAGGCCTTACAAATAGCTGTGAAAACAAGAGAAGCAAAAAGCAAAGGAGAAAAGGAAAGATATAAGCATCTGAATGCAGAGTTCCATAGAATAGCAAGAAGAGATAAGAAAGCCTTCCTCAGCAATCAATGCAAAGAAATAGAGGAAAAGAACAGAATGGGAAAGACTAGAGATCTCTTCAAGAGAATTAGAGACACCAAGGGAACATTTCATGCAAAAATGGGCTCAATAAAGGACAGAAATGATATGGACCTAACAGAAGCAGAAAATATTAAGAAGAGGTGGCAAGAATACACAGAAGAACTATACAAAAAAGATCTTCATGACCCAGATAATAACAATGGTGTGATCACTCACCTAAAGCCAGACATCCTGGAATGTGAAGTCAAGTGGGCCTTACAAAGCATCACTACGAACAAAGCTAGTGGAGGTGATGGAATTCTAGTTGAGCTATTTCAAATCCTGAAAGATGATGCTGTGAAAGTGCTGCCTTCAATATGCCAGTAAATTTGGAAAACTCAGCAGTGGCCACAGGACTAGAAAAAGTCAGTTCTCATTCCAATCCCAAAGAAAGGCAATGCCAAAGAATGCTCAAACTACCGCACAATTGTACTCATCTCAACTCTAGTAAAGTAATGCTCAAAATTCTCCAAGCCAGGCTTCAGCAATACGTGAATCATGAACTTCCAGATGTTCAAGCTGGTTTTAGAAAAGGCAGAGGAACCAGAGATCAAATTGCCAACATCTGCTGGATCATTGAAAACGCAAGAGAGTTCCAGAAAAACATCTATTTCTGCTTTATTGACTATGCCAAAGCCTTTGACTGTGTGGATCACTATCAACTGTGGAAAATTCTGAAAGAGGTGGGAATAACAGAGCACCTGACCTGCTTCTTGAGAAACCTATATGCAGGTCAGGAAGCAACAGTTAGAACTGGACATGGAACAACAGACTGGTTCCAAATAGGAAAAGGAGTACGCCAAGGCTGTATATTGTCACCCTGCTTATTTTACTTATATGCAGAGTACATCATGAGAAACGTTGGGCTGGAAGAAGCACAAGCTGGAATCAAGATTGCCAGGAGAAATCTCAACAACCTCAGATATGCAGATGACATCACCCTTATAGCAGAAAGTGAAGAGGAACTAAAAAGTAAAATCTAAAATATATATATACATGAGGTTGGCACATCTGAGTATGGAATGAGGAATATAAAGAAATAATCTTCCTCTGTTAAAATTGACAAGAAACAGATTCATAGATACAGAGAACAAACTGGTGTTTGCCAGAGAGAAGGCAGGTTGGAGTTATGGGTGAAACAAGTGAAGGAGATGAAGGGGACAAAACGTCCAGTCTGACTGGAGTTACACTGCCACAAATTAACGAACACTTGTGATTATTAGAAGCTGGGCAAGGAAGAATGTTCCCCTAGAGATTTTTGAGAGAGCATGGCCTTGTCAACACATGGATTTCAGACTTATAGCAACAACCACAACAAAAAGAAAGAAGTATTGAATGTAACACAAACTGTAAAATAAATATCCGTAAGTAATACTGACATAAATAAGTAAATGGTAAAACAAATAGGAGAACACAGATTTCCATGCAGAAGAATTCTAAAAATGTATCTAGATAATAATCATTCAAATATGGATAAATAATTTGTCCAAATAATATATGAATTCTTAAAAATATGGAGCATAATTCTCCACTCCTTAAGTGTGGGCTGTCATAAAGATATTAAAGAAAGTCTTAGGAAATCTGAAATAAAGTATGGTATTAATAATNGCTTGATATGGATTTAACCAAATATAAATTTCATATTGGTGAAAGTGAGAGATTGGTTGGATGTTAAATTCTTGGATAAAATACAAAAGCAAGGTGCCTCATACACTTTAACTACTGGCTAACGCTCCTCAAGATTTGTGGATTAAAATGATGATATCATGAGATCAACCGATAAAATGAAAATGCCTGCCCTGAGATTTCATTCAAATCACTTATGGGTAAAATAGAACCGTACCTCATTTCTGAAATTACTGAAGTGCCAGTACCCAGTAAATTTCAGTTCAGTTCAGTCACTCAGTCGTGTCTGACTCTTTGTGACCCCATGGACTGCAGCACACCAGGCTTCCCTGTCCACCACCAACACCTGGAACCTTCTCAAACTCATGTCCGTTGAGTCGGTGATGCCATCCAACCATCTCATCCTCTGTTGTCCCCTTCTCCTGCCTTCAAACTTTCCCAGGATCAGGATCTTTTCAGATGAAACAGTTTGCATCACGTGGCCAAAGGATTGAAGTTTCAGCCAAACCACGATGGTGTGATCACTCATCTAGATCCAGATATTCTAGAGTACAAAATCAAGTGGGCATTAGGAAGCATCACTACAACAAAGCTAGTAGAGGTGATGGAATTCCAGCTGAGCTATTTCAAATCCTAAAAGATGATGTTGTGAAAATGCTGCACTCAATATGCCTGCCAATTTGGAAAACTCAGCAGTGGCCACAGGACTGAAAAAAAGGTCAGTTTTCTTTCTAATTCCAAAGAAAGACAATGTGAAAGAATGTTCAGGCTACCAGTCAATTGCATTTATCTCACACACTAGCAAAGTAATGCTCAAAATTCTCCAAGCTAAGCTTCAACAGTACATGAACCAAGAACTTCCAGGTTCAACCTGGATTTAGAAAAGGCAGAGGAACCAGAGATCAAATTGCCAATATTCACTGGATCATAGAAAAAGCAAGAGAGTTCCAGAAAGACATCTACTTCTGCTTCATTGACTATGCTAAAGACTTTGACTGTGTGGATCACAGCAAACTGGAAAATTCTTAGAGATGGGAATACCAGACCACCTAACTTGCCTTCTGAGAAATCTGTATGTAGGCCAAGAAGCAACAGTTAGAACCAGACATGGAACAGTTGACTAGTTCCAGTTTGGAAAAGGAGTACATCAAGGCTGTATATTTTCACCTTGCTTAGTTAACTTATATGCAGAATCCATCATGCTAAATACCCAACTGAATGAAGCACGAGCTGGAATCAAGATTGCTGGGAGAAATATCAATAACCTCAGATATGCAGATGACACCCCCTTATGTAAGAAAGCAAAGAGGAACAATCCTAGACAATATATATTAAAAAGAAGATACATTACTTTGCCAACAAAGGTCCATCTAGTCAAAGCTATGTTTTTCCAGTAGTCCTGTATGGATGTGAGAGTTGGACCATAAACAAAGCTGTACACTGAAGAATTCATGCTTTTGAATTGTGGTGGTGGAGAAAATTCTTGAGAGTCCCTTGGACTGCAAGGAGATCCAATCAATCCATCCTAAAGGAAATCAGTCCTGATATTCATTGGAAGGACTGATGCTGAAGCTGAAACTCCAATACTTTGGCCACCTGGTGCGAAGAACTGACTCTTTGGAAAAGATCCTGATGCTGGGAAAGGTGGAAGGCAGGAGGAGAAGGGGACAACAGAGGATGAGATGGTTGGATGGCATCATGGACTTCATCTACATGAGTCTGAGCAATCTCCGGGAGTTGGTGATGGACTGGGAAGCCTGTGGTCCATGTGGTCACAATGTGTTGTACACAACTGAGTGACTGAACTGAACTGAACCTGGATTTGGATCCCAAACTTCTGAGCCTTGGTTAAACTGCTTAATCTCTCACTGTTTCATTTCACATTTGTTATCTGTAAAATGGAGATAATAATAGTACACGCCTAATAGGATTAGCAGTAAGGAATAAACTGTATAAACTGTAGAAACTGAGACTAGATGGGTACATAGTAAGTACCTAATAAACGTCAGCCAATGTTGCATTTTCCTTTGTATTACTTTTCCATAATTTTTGTAACCATATTTATTAAAAGTTTTTACCTCTATGAAAATAAGAAATTTGCATTAAATAAAGATGTAAGTCTTTTGCGATTAATTTCTATTTATTGAGGCAGCTGAATCTTCAAAATGTAGTTAAAATGTTTAACCCACTAATTGTGTGATGATCTTCTTTCCTATTCTTGATTGGCTAGACAATGGATTACATTTTGTATTCTGTAAATATAAAATCTAAAATAACCAATTTTCTAAGCACCACAATTCTAAAGAAACTTCTTAATTTAAATAAAGTGCTTTCCAATTCTCGTTGCTTTCATGAAATGATGATACCCGTTAAGCTGATCTTTTGTTCATGATGCGAAGTCCTTCCCTGTGTGGGTTTGTCACTGACATAGAAAGAAAATCAGCCAAAATGATACCACAGATGGCTCACCCAGACAGCAAGGCTACTTTATGAGCTGAAATATCAGCCAGTATGGAAATCACACAACAATAAAAAGGTCTCCCATAATTCACATTTTCTTTTTCAGATTATTATTATTAACTTTAGAGGAGCAGCTGGACATATTTTGTACCCAGTTGCTGACATCTTTTTTTTTTCTCCTAACCATCTTGAGAATCCCTTCTCCCAATGATCTGCCTTTGCATCTTAATGCTTTTGGGAACCAGTAGACTAAAAACACTATTATTTATGTTAATTGTGCTGTGAACTGCATTATAAAAGAGTTTTAAAAACATTTGAGATATTCCACATTTAAATTCTGTCTATAGCTTCACCCTTCAGTGACAGCAACATTTGCAAAGGATTGAAAATAAATTCATTTTTTGTGACAAGCTTGCAAATGTGAAGTTGAATATTAATGGCAAGGCGTGAACAAATGGAACATACTGAATTTTCACAAAAGAGAATTTCCAGTGGTACTGCATCCAAGAACAGAGTTTAAGAGTAAGCAGGTAATTCATCCACATGAATTCCTCTGGTATGAACCTGAAATAATGCACCTGCTCTTGCTAAAATGAAGGGCCACAAATCACAATGTTAATGTTACTGAAGACATTAACAACCAATCTCTTTTTAACAAGAGAGAAAATCAAAAACAGTAAGTGATGAATCTATCCAAGTTGGATATATAATTAATGGTAGGTCACAGAGAATAGAAGAGAACTCATTAACACTATATTAATACTTCATTTTACAGTTGTCACTGGCTTTTACGCACTATATGTCAAAGTATACAAGCACAAACCTAATAATTATTTAATTAAATGATATCAATATAATCATACAAATTCTTATGTAAGTAGAGCAAATATTCTCTTTCTAGAGATGAGAAAACTAAGATCAGGGAAACTGTGACTTGCCCAAGTTAAAAGGCAACTAGTCTTCTGCATTCATACAACCTATTTTAGGGGAACAAACTCAGAAATACATATATATTCCAAGTCAAGTTTCTCAGGTCGAATTTAATCTTTCATGTATTTACTAATTGGTAATATTTTACCTGCCAAGTGGCAGTCTTTTCTGCCACATACAGTACAGTTTTCCACATCACTGTATTAGTGATCCACTGCTGTGTGACAAAAACTTAGCAGCTTACATTGTCTGTGGGTTAAGAACCAGGAAATGGTTAAACTAGATCTCCTCAGGTTTTCACAAAGCTGTGTTATAGGCTAATTGAACTGGGGTTTAGTCTCAGCTCTGGTTCAACCATGAAAGTTTTCACTTTCCAAGCCCACTCCTGTTGTTGGCAGAATTGAGTCTCTTGCAGTTGCAGAACTGAGGGCTTTCGATATTTTGCTGACTATTGACTGGAGGTCAGTATTAGCTCCTAGAGGTCACCCACAGTTCGTTCATGTAGGATTCCTCAAGACAGTCACTTGTTTCCTCAAAGCAAGCAAAGGAGGGAGAGACTCCCACAAGAGGAGCACTATAATCCTATGTAATTGAATCATATAATCCCATACAAGTAATCATGCACATTCTATTATTTTTGCTATATTTTTTAGTTAAAAGAAAATCAGAGGTATATGCCCTGAGCCTCAGGGCTCAGGAATCACATAATAGCATGAATACCAGCAACCAGAATTTTAGGGCTACCTTAAGAGTCTATTCTCCACAATCACTATCACTGTGCAATGATATGAATAATTAATTGTACTTTGTCTTTCTTATGAAAAATAAGAAATAAATAAAAATTAAAAAGAAATAAATAAAAATAATAAAAAGAAATAAATAAAATAAAAAATAAGTGTGCTGATGTTACTGATAACAACTTTAGGTTTATCAATTCAATACAAAGCTAGAGATACTGTTACATAAATATTTAGTATCTGTCAAATGCTATTAAATGTTAACAATGAAGTGAAGAAAAAAATAAAATAAAATAATCAGTACAAAATT
>SJYQ01000680.1:3180234-3211918 GCA_006410935.1 Redunca redunca
AGGGCACAGTTCAATTTTTGCACAAACAAATTTCAGACAATAACATATACATTCACTGAATATGAAATTAAGCCTTGTCTCTAATTAATAAATAGCCAAGAAATCAAAAGTAGAATCTGTAATACTTATGGGAGTTTTCATCTCAAAGTTTAACTGTCAAAGCTTCAACCTATTTTATAGTAATGTTTGCTTAAAACAGTTCTAAGACTTTCTGTGGCAGGAGATCCTTAACAAGTCCTACAAAACAGTATAATCCAATTTCTGCTCATCTTTCCTACCATCTCCCCACACTTTTATCTCAACCACTATTAACTTCTACAGACACTCCTTTGTACATAGTGTTCTGGCAACAACCAGTGCCCTTTCATCACTCCCTTCCTAATTTACTTACCACTTATCGCTTACTAAGTATGTATATACTTATCACAAGTATATTTTTTTCAGGAAAGCCAAGTTCTTTTGTTAGAGTGGTGTTTCTTCATAGAATTTATCTCAGTTCATAATTACCTGTTCATTTTAAAAAATGTACTTTACTGATTGATGAATATTTTCTAATCTATTAGACCAAAAGTTGATAAAAGTAGGGACTGAACAAGTCTAAAATGGGCATGAGTGTATCCTTAGTGCTTGGCTTCATGCTTAGGACATAGATGCTCAATATATATGTTCCAAGATGAATCAGTCAAAGAATTGACCAATCAATGATTGCCAATGTTTTCACTGGAACTTCAACAACTCGCCTCCTAATCCAATTTCTACATTTTGCCCCATTTAATTTTTTGACTATTCAATGCACTTTTAGAAGCAAACTATAATCCATTTTGATAGAGTTAAATAGGATTTTTTTTTTTTAACTTGGAGGATGTGAGTGAAGTCGCTCAGTCATGTTCGACTCTGTGACCCCATGGGCTGTAGCTTGCTCCAGGCTCCTCCGTCCATGGAATTTTCCAGGCAAGAGTACTGGAGTGGGTTGCCATTTGGAGGATAAAGGGACATAACTGAAACTGAGAATAAAAAATGTTAAAAAAGATTTTACTATATTTTTAATGAAGATAGTGCCATTAAGCTTTGCGAAGGAGTGAAGACTTTTAGTATCATGTTTATCATAGGCAAGTGGCACCCAAACCTCTGTAACTTGTAAGAATTAGAACTGCTGGAGTCAGGGGATGGGTATTGTTAAAGTCTTTATATTCTTTTAAATGTTTTGGTTTGCAGTGAAGTAGTACATTTTTTTTTAAGAAATAGGAGAAATTTCCTGAAATTTAATTGTAGGAAGCAGTTCTCATGAAAGTTACATAACCAAAGAGAATCCATTCTTACATTAAAAGAAAATTAGAAAACTAAAAGAAAACTAAAATTTTTGTACTGTGGTCTCAAATTTAATCAATGATTACATTCAAAATCAGTGAGAGTAAAGAAATCCACAGTGATTCTGAGATGGATCTGCCTGACTTATCTATTGTTATCCGTTGCCAGTCTAGACATTGAGTTAATCTCCAGGATTCTGTTAGAATTAATAAATGCTAGTTGTAAACAGATCTTGGGTGACCTCTCCCTCCCTCCTACATTTGATAACAAGTTCAGCAGAGAGGTTTTCCATTTGCTGGCTCAATAAGTGAAAGGACTCTGTCTTTGCAAGTTGTTTTGTTGACCAGACTTAGGGCAGATGTGTATTAAAATCAAATGCAGATATCACAATAGGTCTTTTTGAATCTCCTCTTTAACATCTAAGGAACTACTGCAGAGAAAATTTGGTTAAATTATCTCCATTAAGCCCAGGGTGGATGTTGCAATCATCATCACATAGTAATCGGCTATATAAGAGGAGGCAGTGGTATCTGGAATCAGCCACCCTTTCTCCCACTTCTTTTGCACAGAAACCTAAAGCAAGACACCTTTTTCTCCAAAGCATTAAAAGTACACTTAATCCAAAGTAAGAAAGCTCTTAAAACTTAAAGTCAAATTGATTATAACACTGTTTCCTCTGTACATGGCATCTCCAATAACTGTTCCCCATTGCGACAAGACACATTTGAGTCTCAAACTATTTCTTGTATAACTGCTCAAATCAAAGCAAATGTCTGAATCTTAATGAAATTTGTTACAATTATGGCTGAGGTTTATATTATCTTTGTGAATAGGTTGAACTTTATAGCAATCTAGATACTTTTCCTAAGGAGACATGGGCTTTTCTTTCAGATATATCAATGGGGCAGAGATTTTAAGCTGCCTCTAGCCATAAAACAGAAAGCAGTGTGAGGCCGTTTATCTAGAGCATGCATTCCAGTGCAGGTCAACCAAGCCCCAAGCACCTGTTTTCTTTATGAGTGCACACCCTGCCTGAATTACCCTGATTATTGTCTCAAGTCTTCCTTTTACCTTGCCTGTGGGGACAGTCTGCCAACATTTATGGCTTCAACCAAGAATGACAAGAAACCATGGGAGGTTCCATTTGGCTCTTGCCAGCCAAGGAGAGAACTGGAGCAGAAAACAAGCTCCTCTGTAGACTCCCAGTTTATTTCAGCCTTTATCTGTCATTCTAAAAATATCTGTAGATATTTTTCATATGTGCATTATAAAAATCAACTTATATCATTCATTTCAATTACCCTATAAGGCTACTATTTTTAATTGCAAGTAAACAAGGCTTGCTGAATCAAAGTTCCCATTTGTCAATAATGTGTTGTCAGTTTCAGGATGTAAAAGATCACCAAAGCCTTAATGAGACATGCATCATCTGATATGTTTTGCTAGATCCAAAAAATAGTGAGTTAGCTTCCTGAGGAATACTGGCCTGGAAACTATGCTGTTTAACATCACCTTCATTTACATATTCAAGTAGCTAAGGAGTGTCCACAGAGGCACTGTTGGATTTAAGGACAGGCTATAGAGACATAAATAACTATATTTTTACCCTTGCCTCTCCTTCTGCCCTAGGAAAATATAATTTAATTAGGAAGGAAGGGCTCATATACAATTGCTAAGTAAAGGATTAAGTAAAAAGAAATCTTTAAAGGACAAAGAAAGTGGTTTATACATCAAAGGAAGAATAGGAAATATTTCTGCCTGTGTCAAGAGCCAAAGTAAGAAATAAGGAAGCTATCAAGGGAGTGAATATTCACATGAAGAATAAATTAGAAAGGAAAGGAAATGGGACAAATTATGAGCAAGGCCTTCAAAACTTTTGGAGTGTCACTGAACATGATGATCTCTGTTCAGTTATAGTAAATCAAATAAGTAAATTAAAAAAAGAAAGATTTTCTCAAGCAATATAGACTATTTGTCATTCCTAAATGACAACACCCAATGTCAGCAAAACAAGTGTCTATGCACAAGAAGAGAGTGACTAACAGACCATAAAATCAGACAAGGGAAAACAAATGCCCAGACTCCAAAGAAACGGAATACTAGTTTCTTTATGCTGTATAAGAAGTTATTACAAATCTAGTAGCTTCAACCAACACACAATTTTCTCACAGTATCAGGATGCTGGGTTCAATGTAAATACATTCTCTACTCAGGAACTTACAAGGCTGCAGTCAAGATGCTAGCAAATCTGAGATCTTTTTTTGAAGTTGGAGGTCACCTTCCAACTTCCATAGTTACTGACAAAATTTATTTTCTTGCAGTTGTAAGAATGTGACCCTCAAAGTGTTTAGCCAGTTCCTTGCCATGTGATCCAGTCTACAGGCAATTGATAGCATAATAGCTTGCTTCAAGACTGGAGATTCTCTTTCTTCCCACCTCTCAAATCTGTTTTAAGTAAACATTCCAGCATCTCAGCCATATAACATAACCAATGATAACCAATCACCTTTGAAATATCCTATTCAGTTTAGTTCAGTTCAGTTCAGTCGCTCAGTCATGTCCGACTCTTTGCGACCCCATGAACTGCAGTATACCAGGTCTCCCTGTCCATCACTAACTCCAGGAGTCCACCCCATGTCCATTGTGTCAGTGATGCCATCCAACCATCTCATCCTGTGTCGTCCCCTTCTCCTCCTGCCCTCAATATTTCCCAGCATCAGGGTCTTTTCAAATGAGTCAGCTCTCTGCATCACATGGCCAAAGTATTGGAATTTCAGCTTCAACATCCCTCCAATGAACACCCAGGACTGATCTCCTTTAGGATGGACTGGTTGGATCTCCTTGTAGTCCAAGGGACTCTCAAGAGTCTTCTCCAACACCACAGTTCAAAAGCATCAATTCTTCTGTGCTCAGCTTTCTTTATAGTCCAACTCTTACATCCATACATGAAATATCCTATTGGGGAGAATTAAACTACAGAATTCATCCATATTCAAGGAGAGGAGATTTTACAAGGGTGTGGATCATTGTGGGTAACCTTAGAGCATCCACCCTTTCAAGGGAAATAATGCAAATAGAATGATGGAAATAGCATATTGATCAACCAGCACCAACTGGGCACTTATCTTTATCCAAGTATGAATCATCATAATTCATTTCCTTTTCCTTACATTTAAAAAGGAATAAGCTTTACATAGAGTACAACTTTAGACTTGGGCAAATGAGTCATTGTCCCAGGCCTTATGCTGTAGAGGTCCTTACTATGACACCCCTCTGGCTGCATACTTCCATATAGGAAAAGGGGTCTATGGGGTCAAAGGAATAGCCCAACTGGAGCCCATTATTTCCCTTTTCATGCCGTCCTCTGGTTACTTAAGTCTGCATAGCTCTGGGCCCAAGTAGTCCCAAGCCTGCTTCCTGTGGCACGTACTCCCTTTCCTTTCATCTGTCTTCCTAAAGGCAAAGTGTTTCACTAATGTACGTAACTTTAAGTCCTAGGAATTATTCAAGGGGTTGATCTTTTCAAGAAGGCATTGTCTGGGACAAAACTGGGACTTACGATCTGAGTGGCCTACAGACATATTTTTGGCTTTCCACAGTACAGGTTGGAATAAGGAAAGAGAGTTGAAGAGGTAGACATTAGATGGAATACTCTCCATTTGCTCTTTTTTTCCCCAGGCCTTACAAATGTTAGAGGTAGGTCTGTCCACATTTAGAAATCTCATTTTGAGTAGATAATTTAATTAATCACCATGGGATCAAATGACAACCCACTCAAATTTTTTTTTCCTCTTTGCTGAGTGAAAAACAGTTTCTAAAGAAGTTAAATAGAAAATGCTATCTCATCAATAAAAAGCAAATGAATAACACCACCTTACATCAATTCAGGGGAAATAAAATGGTTCTCTGAAGGGTAAGTTTAATATAAGATACCAAAGACACTTAAATGTTTCAAACTGTACATTTTTGAAAGGACTGTGATATTCAGTTCAGACTCTCATCATATAAGGTATGAGAGATAAAATCATATGTTGAACATAAAACTCAAAATGGGCAAGAGAAGAGGAAAAAAAAAATCCCCACTTTTCCCAACTGGGAAAGAGAAGAGGAAAAAAATTTCTCACAAAAGTACAATAATTGGAAATATTGTTCATAGATTTTAAAAAAGATATCTATGACTTGAGGTTTTAGTGCTGAGCATAAGCACTTTTGAGCATCCTCTAATACTAGAAAACTGTAATAGAATCAGGTATTCATGCTACTCATTAGAGGCTGTCCTGGGTGTTTACAATATGGCATTGGCCAGGGTTTGGAACTCAATAGCTTTCTTCCAAGTTTTCATTTTCCAACTTCATGGCTATCCCTGATAAACATCTGTGCATCATATTGTGTGCTGGGCACATTGGTACTGATCTGACATCAGATGTCTTTTCCTCCATCTGTTGCCTGCTTAGGTAACACTTGATTCACTTTTTTTTTTTTTTAAGCATTTCAGTCAGGAAGGGGCAGTTCAAGATATCAGTGTAGAAAGATCCTGAAAAAACACATCCTCCCATAAGCACAAGAAATCTACAGCTTCATATGGAACAACTCACTCTGAAAAAGACCTAAGAATCCACTGAACAGCTGCTCTACAGCAAAAGATAAAAGCACTACATGGAGTCAGGTAGGAGAGGCTGAGACAAGGTCTCACCAAATACCCTAATCCCAACAGGGTGACCCACAATTGGATGGAATCAAATATAAGCATGGAAATTACCCCTGAGGAGCAAGGGGTTTGTGTTGCCATCAGGCACCCCAATTCTTGTGACCAGCACCAGGGAGAAGTCCTCAGAACACCTGACTTTGAAAACCAATGGGGTTTATGCCTACGAGAACTATAGGCATATAGTTCTGGTGGTCTGTCAGAACAGGCTCTGGTGGTTGGCAGATCTCCATTTCTGGGACTTGTGCATCTGAAATATTCACAATATAATTGCAGTTCCAATTCAGAACATAATCGCAGTCCCACAAGATTATATGTATTTGCATATCTTGAAAGTTACTGCTTGAGGGTCTAGTTTGCAATCAGCCTGGAACTAGGTGTTGTCTAAGATCCCTTCTTCGGGAACACTCACAGGTATTGGCATACCCTCAACAAATAGGAGATATATATATATATAAAATATAAAGTGAAGTGAAAGTGAAAGTCACTCAGTCGTGCCTTACTCTTTGCGCCCCCATGGACTATACAATCCATGGAATTCTCCAGGCCGGAATACTGGAGTGGGTAATCTTTTCCTTCTCCAAGGGATCTTCCCAACTCAGGGATAATATATACTATGTGTGTGTGTGTGTGTGTGTGTGTGTATAAATTAAATGGCTTAAATAATCACCAAAAATTTAGAGAGAACCAAGAGCTGGAGCAAGATTAATTGATAAGCTTTATCTCCTATGTAAAGCCATTCCTCCAAGATGGAAAAGATAGATGTTTCACCTATTACGCAGAAAAAAACACATAGTCAAGCTAAGTAAGGAAACAGAGGAATATGTTCCAAAATGAAAAATAAAATAAAATAAAATAAACCCCCAGGGGCAGGAACTTAATGAAACAGAGTATATCATTTACCTGAGTTCCTTTAAAATACCTATGAAGAATTCAAATTAAAGGTCATAAAGATGCTCAGCAAAACCAGAAGAAGAATGGATAAACATAGGATTTCTTTAAAGAGACAGAAATTATGTTTAAAAGTGCCAAAGAGAAATCACAAAGCTGAAAAATATACTAGAGGGGTTCAATAGTAGTACAGANAGATAATGCAAAAGAGATGTATGCATAACAATGTAGAAACTCATTAAACCACAAAGAAAGAAAGCAAGAGAAAAAGAAAGGAACAGAGAACTACAAAACCACCAGAAAGTGCTTAACAAAATGTCCATAAGTATATACCTATTAATAATATTCTAAATGCAGATTTTCAAACACAAGGAATGACAATATAGATTTTAAAAATGACCTTTTTATGTGCTGCCTATAAGAGATTCACTTCAGATGAAAGGATGTAACCATATTGAAAATGAAAGAGTAGAAACAGATGTTTCATGAAAACACAAATGAAAAGAAAGCTAGGGTAGCTATACTCATACAAGATAAAATACTTTAAACAAAAGATTAATCAAATACAAATATATGCCTTGCATAATGATAAAGGGCTCAATACAATAAGAATCTATAATATTTGTAAATGTTTGTGGACCCAACATAGGAGCACCTAAATACATGGAGCAAATACTGAAAGACCTAAATGGAGAAACTGACTAAATATAATACAAGGGGACTTTTACAGTCCACTTACATCAAAGGGTAGATCATACAGACAGAAACTTAGTAAGAAAACATTAGCTTTAAAGCAAACATTAGATCATATGTGTTAATAGATATATACAGAATATTGTATCTTAAAGCAGCTGTGCATAAATTCTTCTAAGAGAAATGAAATATTTTATAGGGTATATCATATACTATACTACAAAAAATAAACTCATTAAATTTAAGGAGATTCATTACATTGAAAATTTTTCCACCAAAATTCTACAAGACTAGGAATGTATTATAGGAAGGAAATTGGGAAAAAACATGATTATGTATAAAATAAACATGCTATTGAATAACCAATAGGTCAATAAAGAAATCAAAGAAGAAATTAAGAAATACCTTGGAACAAGTGAAAACAAGATTATACCATAATCTATGAGATGCAGCAAAAGCAGTTCTAAGAGGGAAGTTTATAGTGATACAGCCCTACCTCACAAACAAGAAAAATCTCAAATAAAAAATTTAAATTTACTCCTAAAGAAACTAAAAAAGAAAAACAAAGTGCAAAGTTAGTTGAAGAAAGGAAACAATAAAGATTAGAGCAGAAATAAACAAAATAGAGATTAAGAAGTTGATGAAACTAAGAGTTGGCTCTTTGAAAATATAAACAAACTTGAAAAACTTTAGCTAGACTCAATAATAAAAGAAGAGGAGGGAGGATCAAATAATAAAATCAGAAATGAAACAGGAGGAATTAAAACCAATCCCAAAGAGATAAAAAGGAGTGTAAAACAAATTACTATGAACAATTACACCTAAACAAATTGGGCAACCTAGGGAAAAAAAAAAGAATTTTTACAAATATTCAATCTTCCAAGAGTGAATCATGGGGAAATAGAAAATCTGACTAGACTGATTATTGGAAAGGAGATTGAATAATCAAAAAAAAATCTAGGACCCAAAGGATTCCCTGGGTCCTTATGTTACCAAACATGCAAAGATTTAATACCTATCCTTATCAAACGTGGCTTCCCTGGTGGCTCAGACAGTAAAGAATCTGCCTGCAGTGCAGAAGACCTAGGTTTGATCCCTGGGTTGGAAAGATCCCCTGGAGAAGGAAATGGCCAACCACTCCAGAATTCTTGCCTAGGGAATTCCATGGACAGAGGAGTCTGGTTGGCTACAGTCCATGGGGTCATAAAGACAGGCATGACTGCGCAACTAACACTTCAACTTTCACTTCTCAAACTCCTCAGAAATTTGAAGAGGAGGGAAAGCTTTCAAACTGATTTTTCAAGGCCTGAATACCCTGATACCAAAATCAGACAAAGACTTCACTAAAAAAGGAAAATTACAGGCAATATCCATGATGAGCATAGATTTTTAAAATTTGACCAAATATTAGTAAACCAAATTTAACAATACATTAAAAGATTTACAGACTATTATAAAGTAGGATTTATTCTTGGGATTCAAGGATGGTTTAACATAGGCAAAATCAACAAGGTACATCACGTTAATAAACTGATACTCTCACCACTTTTATTTAACATGATATTCTGCTGAGGAGTCCACAATAATTAGGTAGGAAACAGAGATAATAGGCATCCAAATTGAAAAGGAATATATAAAACTGTCATTATTTTATATATAGAAAACCATAAAGATTCCACCAAAAAACTAATCTTACATTATATACAAGAAATAATTCAAAATAAACTAAAGATTTGAATGTAATACATGAAAGCAGGATACTCCTAGGAGAAATCATAGGTGATAAACTTATCAACATTAGTCTTAGAGATAATTTTATGGATCTGAATCCAAAGGCAAACCAACAAAAGCAAAAGTAAATAAGAGTGCATCAAACTAAAAACTCTGTATAGGGAAGCAAACTATTAACGAAATGAAAAGATAACTTACTGAATGGAAGAAGATACTTGGAAACTATACATCTGATAGTGGTTGATATCCCAAATAGAAAGAACTCATACAACTCAATAACAACAAAATATTTCAAAATGGCCAGAGGATCTGAATAAACATTTTTCCAAAGACAGAACAGATGGTCAACAGGCACATGAATAGATGCTCAGTATCACTAATAATGGGGAAAGGCATTCCAAAATCACAATGAGCTATCACCTCACACCTGTAACAATGGCTAGTCTCAAAAAGAAGACAATTAATGACTAATGGAGAGGATGTCGAAAAACAGGAATCCTCATGCACTTTTTGGTGGGAATGTAAATTGGAGCAGTATAGTGCTTCCTTAAAAAAAAAACCAAAAAAAACAACCAAAAACAGAACTATTGTATGATCCAGAAATTCCACTCTCAGGTATTTATTTAACTGAAGAAAATGAAAACACTAATTTGAAAAGATATATGTACCCTTATATTTATTGCAGTATTATCTACAATACCCAAGATACAGAAACAATATAAGTATCTGTCAATGTATGAATTGATAGAAGGAAGATGTGGTATATATACACCTTGGAATATTTTTCAGCCATAGAAAAGTATGAAACCTTGCTTTTGTGACAACATGGGTGGACTTAGAGGATATGATGCTAAGTGAAATTAAGTCAAAGAAAGACAAATACTACATGATTTCATTTATATGTGGAATAGAAACAAAATGAACAAAAAGAAACTTATAAACACAGAGAACAGATTAATGTTTGCCTGGATGGATGGACAAGATGGGTGAAGGGAACCCATCAGGAGGTATAAACTTTCACTTATAAAATAAATAAGTTATGGGAATATAATGCATAGCATGCACACTATAGTCAATAATCCTGCATTGCATGTTTGATTGCTGCTGAGAATAAACATTAAAAGCTCATATCACAAAACAATGTTGTAACTTTGTGCAGTGATAGACAGCCACTAGATTTATTCTGGGGGTTATTTCATAACATATACAAATATCAAATTACCATGTTGTACACCTGAAACTAATGTTATATGTCAATTATGCTTCAATGAAATTGTTTTTTTTTTTTAAGAGAAGCTGTTCAGTCAAGCCTCAACTTTCACCACATTTGAACCCAAAAAGAAAAAAAAAATTCTGGGCAAGAACTCATTTAATGTTAATAGCCTCAAAGTTCACAGAAACACTATTTACAATAGCCAAGACATGGAATCAACTGAGATGTCAATGGACAGAGGTACAGATAAAGAAGATTAGTATTAGTCATAAAATAAGAATGAAATAGTGTCATTTGCAGCAACATGGATTGATCTAGAAACTATTGTATTAAGTACAGCAAGTCAGACAAAGACACATATGACATTACTTACATGTGGAATCTTAAAAAATTATACAAATGAACTTACTTGCAAAACAGAAATAGACTCACAGACATAGAAAATAAGCTTATGATTACCAAATAGGATAGAAATGGGGGGAGAGATAGATTAGGAGTTTGTAACACGTACACTGGAGAAGGACATGGCAACCCACTCCAGTATTCTTGCCCTGAGAATTCCACGGACAGAGGAGCCTGGAGAGTTATAGTCCATGAAGAAGCAAAGAGTCAGACACAACTGAAAAAACAATAACAACATATACACACATACTACTACATATAAAATAGATGGAAATAAGGACAGGAGACTATATTCAATATCTTATAATAACATATAATTGAAAATAATCTAAAAAAGAAATGTACAACTGAACCACTTTTCTGTACACTTGAAAAAACTTCTTCCTGATTGAGTTATCCTTCAAATGTTCGAAGTGCACAACTGATCAAAACCACACAAATATGTAATGAATTCAGATAAACAAGAAACATGTTAAAAGTGAAATTCAATTGAAAATATATTTCTAAATGAAATGAAGAAAAAATAAATAAAAATATATTTTGAACATTTTTTAAGTTATAATTTAAGCATCTTAGGAGGTATACATGTTATAACTGGCCATGAGTTTTGCTTAGTGTATGTATAGTCATGCCTGAAACATTAGCAGAAAATATACTTGATAAAAGGCCAAGGTAATGAGGATGTGTTGGATGGTGTTACAGAGTTATCCACTCTCCTTGGCCTAGACTCTTTTTTTCCCCCAGAATCATCTTATAATATGTCTGGGTCACATCTAAAGACAATAGTCAAATGAGGCAGGACTTTCCACTTTAGTCCCACCAACACTGACTTAACTTGCAATTCAGTTTTCAAAAAAAATTTTTTTATTAATAGGATAAAAATTGACAGTAATTTCCCTCATGAGCCTCATGTTTTAAAAGACTTGTCAATAAACTAAGTGGCATCCAATAATTGATAATATGAGTATTGTTTATTGCAAAGGTATATATAATTGCCAATCAACATGATTCATGTGCATGAAATCATGACTGGTTCCTGGAATAAATTAATCTACGTCAAGGCAAAGCAAAAGCAAAAGAATTGGCTTTTCAGTTATCTGTATCTCAAGTTTTGAAATGCATACGTGTCTATTAACACTTTTAATCTTGGACCAAATGTTAGAAAGAGATTACTCCTGTAAGAGCTGGAGCTATTAACAGATCACTGTGACCCAAAGATAACTTTAAATAATGCATTGAGTTTTTAATTATATCAACAATGTTATTTTAAATATTTTTATTGTGAGATTATGTTCTTTCCATTTTCAACACCATTTTTCCCTTTTGAAATTACATTGATAGCATGTCTTTTTAATTTCTTTTATCTTTTCCATCTTTTTTCCTTCTTTTTTCCTCCTCTGCCCCTTTCTCTCCTCCTCCTACTCCAGTACTGCTTGTCTCTGGTCTTTATTCTCAATTCAAATTCTCAATAAATGATCTAATTAACCAACCTATGAATAGATGGCAACCCCAAGTCAGCTGTCCCTTCACATTCCAATCAACAGTGACCACTGAGAATAGGATAACCTATTGCAACCATGTCTCCTGTTCAGTTCAGTTTAGTTCCGTTCCTCAGTTGTGTCTGATGCATTGTGACTCCATGAATTGCAGCACACCAGGTCAGACTTTATTTTGGGGGGCTCCAAAATCACTGCAGACGGTGACTGCAGCCATGAAATTAAAAGACATTTACTCCTTGGAAGAAAAGTTATGACTAACCTAGACAGCATATTCAAAAGCAGAGACATTACTTTGCTGACTAAGGTCCGTCTATTCAAGGGTATGGTTTTTCCTGTGGTCACGTATGAAAGTGAGAGTTGCACTGTGAAGAAGGTTGAGTGCCAAAGAATTGCTGCTTTTGAACTGTGGTGTTGGAGAAGACTCTTGAGAGTCCCTTGGACTGCAAGGAGATCCAACCAGTCCATTCTGAAGGAGATCAGCCCTGGGATTTCTTTGGAAGGAATGATGCTAAAGCTGAAGCTCCAGTACTTTGGACACCTCATGCGAAGAGTTGACTCATTGGAAAAGACTCTGATGCTGGGAGAGATTGGGGGCAGGAGGAGAAGGGGATGACCGAGGATGAGATGGCTGGATGGCATCACTGACTCAATGGACGCAAGTCTGAGTGAACTCCAGCTGTTGGTGATGGACAGGGAGGCCTGGTGTGCTGTCTAGGTTGGTCATAACTTTCCTTCCAAGGAGTAAGCGTCTTTTAATTTCACGGCTGCACTCACCATCTGCAGTGATTTTGGAGCCCCCCAAAATAAAGTACGCCTCTGTTTCCACTGTTTCCCCATCTATTTGCCATGAAGTGATGGGACTGGATGCCATGATCTTCGTTTTCTGAATGTTGAGCTTTAAGCTGACTTTTTCACTCTCCTCTTTCACTTTCATCAAGAGGCTCTTTAGTTCTTCTTCACTGTCTGCCATAAGGGTGGTGTCATCTGCATATCTGAGGTGATTGATATTTCTCCCGGCAATCTTCATTCCAGCTTGTGCTTCTTCCAGCCCAGCATTTCTCATGATGTACTCTGCATATAAGTTAAATAAGCACAGTGACAATACACAGCCTTGACATACTCCTTTTCCTATTTGGAACCAGTCTGTTGTTCCATGTCCAGTTCTAACTGTTGCTTCCTGACCTGCATACAGGTTTCTCAAGAGGCAGGTCAGGTGGTCTGGTATTCCCATCTCTTTAGAATTTTCCACAGAATATCTCCTGTATGCAATGACTTTTTTAAAAAAAAGAAAGTGACAAATAAACACATGTTTAGAATGCAAATCAGTATGGGTATAATGATTATTGCTTTGTAAATAAATAAAATTGTAGAAGTCATTAGGACAGAAAGAATCCTTAGCACTCCCTGCCCCCAGACTTCCACAAAAGGCACATAGCTTCATATCTCTTCAAGCCTGTTTCCAGAGGTATTACGCAGTTAGCAAGGAAAATACNTTCCTATTTGGAACCAGTCTGTTGTTCCATGTCCAGTTCTAACTGTTGCTTCCTGACCTGTATACAGGTTTCTCAAGAGGCAGGTCAGGTGGTCTGGTATTCCCATCTCTTTAGAATTTTCCACAGAATATCTCCTGTATGCAATGACTTTTTTTTAAAAAAAGAAAGTGACAAATAAACACATGTTTAGAATGCAAATCAGTATGGGTATAATGATTACTGCTTTGTAAATAAATAAAATTGTAGAAGTCATTAGGACAGAAAGAATCCTTAGCACTCCCTGCCCCCAGACTTCCACAAAAGGCACATAGCTTCATATCTCTTCAAGCCTGTTTCCAGAGGTATTACGCAGTTAGCAAGGAAAATACAAAGTGATTAACATTTGAAAATCTCATTATATTTGCAGACACTGCTTTTGCCATGTGGTGTGATGTAGTATCAGTCCTTCAGTATTCTGACACTACTCATTTCTCATGGTTTCAGCCCTGCAGAAGTGTGTGTGATGAATGAATTAGCAGGAAAAATCAAGCATGAGCAGAGCGAAGGACAGTATTTGTTGCCTAGGCAATTGGAAGGAAGAATTTATAAGCTGATGTATAGAAGAAGAAATAGATTTGTGTTAATCCATCATAAGAGAATTTACCAATCATACATTCAGAAATAATTAAATATAAGATATAAATGAAAATAGGAACTATGTAACAAGTTATCTGACACAAAAATTACACCATGTTTTCACTTGTGGGCAATATTGTCATCAAGAGGGTGAAGATTGGTTCCTGAGCGTAACACAAATGTAGGACTCACGGTCGATTGTCACCCTACAAAATGTTAGAATACATAATCAGACATACAGTGCTGCTGCTGCTGCTAAGTCACATCAGTCGTGTCCGACTCTGTGTGACCCCATAGATGGCAGCCCACCAGGCTCCCCCAGGCAATTGTGGAGGTGGTGATGGTGATGATGGTTGTAAGAACTGATAAAGCACTGTAGCACAATTAGATGAAGAGAAAGAGCATGTCAAATATTTTCCAAGTCAATGGAATATGCCAATTGTGAATGAGCTTGTAGATGTTTTAGCACAAAATGTTGACGATAAAACATGTTTGGTTATTTACTATAGGAGAAGAGTAAAAGAAATAGAGAAGAGTTCCTCAAAAAAAAAAAAAAAAAAAGTAAAGATTAGATATACAAGCCTTTTAGCAGGTCTCTACATGACTATTCCTTGTGTAATCAACTTAGAAGAAATTAGAGGATGTTTTTACATAGTGTTGGAACAAAATCAAAGAATACACCAAGAGTGCAATCACATGCAGTCTTCCTAGAAAGTAATCCAAAGTTGGCAAAATATATGAAAAAGGTTCAGACACAACCCTAAAACATATTCTAACTAAGACAGGAGAAGCAAAAGTGGAAGGTGGCCATGGATGAGACGGGAAACACATATGTAGAAGTGCGCTTCGTGTGACTGCTTACTAACTGTTACTTAACAGAGTCTTGTGGAAGTATGGAGGGCTACTGAGGTTGCATCAACTAAAAAATCAGCAGGGGTCTAAATGCATCCTGATCAAGCAGGAGTCTAGTCTAGAAAATATGGTAAAATAGATGAAACAGAGTCATGGAATATGCAAATGGGCACCAGATATATTGAATTTACCAAACCCAAGGCTTAGTATGGTCTCTTGATGTGAGTGCCCATAACTCCAGCTTTTTCCTCTCCATTCACCTGTACCAAAAGACAGTTGAGTAGTTAGTAAAATAAATTTGGACAATAAGATAACTCAAGGGGAAAAGAAAAAAACTTGACTTTGCGCAAATTAAAGGAGCTCCTAAAGTGAAGTCGCTCAGTCGTGTCTGACTCTTTGCGACCCCATGGACTGTAGCCTACCAGGCTCCTCCGTCCATGGGATTTTCCAGGCAAGAATACTGGAGTGGATTGCCATTTCCTTCTCCAGGGGATCTTCCCCACCCAGGGATTGAAACCAGGTCTCCCACATTGTAGGCAGATGCTTTACTGTCTGAGCCACCAGGGAAGTGCTAAAGGAGCTCCTAAACCTCTACTCAAACTGATAAGTTATCAGCAGGAAACACGTGATACAGTGTATGGAGCAATCTGCAACATAAAAAGAAAAAAAAAGCAAACAAAAATAGAAAAGTGAGGTGCTTAGATTCCAAAGGGAGAAATACTTTTGAAATATGTATGTATCAGAAGAATCAAAAAGCAATTAAGAAAAATATTAGAGTCAATGAGAATGCTTTAAGGTGATTCCTATATGATAATAGTTTTTATACCTCATTTTAGTTATTTGTTAAAAATATATACACACACATTGGGAGAATGTCATTTACTAAAATAACTATGTAAAATAACTGAGAAGAAATGTTAAAAGTAAATGCACAGAGCCTATGAAATAGTATATTTATCAAGACAGCCTCAGAAGAATAGAGCTGGCTAGCCTGCACTCAGTGGAAAATGATGAAGACTCTAACCTCAAATGATTAATTGTGATTAGCATCAACTTTTTCCTTTTAAAAACTTTCACAGTTGAGCAGAATCTTTGGGATTGGTTCTTAGAAACGAGTCCATCTTCTACCCAGGTTGCCTTGTGAATAAAGCAGCCTTCCCTTTTCTATCAACACTTGTATCTCAAGTATTGGCTTTTACATGTGAGCAGCTGAACCCAAGTTCAGTAACAACAGGTTCTGCCCACATTCAAGCAAAAGGAATCATAAGATGGCATGAACATCTACTAGTGACGATCATGTGGCCACATTAATGTCTGTCTACTACACAAGGGCAGAGTACATATTTGTCGCATAAGGAGAATCAGCGGTTACCCAGAGAACTCTGACATTACCAGTTAGTACTCAAATGCAAAATCAAAATGTAGTAGGAAGTGTCTTAGCCATTACATGCAAAGTTAGGAGAAGGGCAGAAGAGAGAGAGATTAAAAACAATGTAACTTGACTTGGGTTTGATAGACTTTATAAAAAATTATTTTTCCTCATATATTTATCTTCATTGCTTATATTGTCTAAACCAAAGTAAAAATATAGAAAGTGAAAAGCCAAAAAACAGAGGTAGTTTTTAAGAATTTCTGAAGATCTACTCCAGTTCCCATTATTCGTATGCAGATCTGTCAAAGTTCCTGATACCTTTTAGATGAGGTAGAAAGACTTCTGATATTTCCAATGTATCAGCCTAATCAGCTCCCAGTTCTTGAGGATGGTTTCAGAAAACTCATTACAGGCCTAAGGAAAGTCTTGAATGCCTAACATTCTAAGCACAATAGACCTACTTACAAAAACCTAGAGGTGGGGAGTTTTAGATCAGGTGGCTTTACATTCCTCATGATGAAGGCAGGGGAATTGTCTTTACATACTCTGGAGCAAATGAAATCATAAATACAGACACATAACATCACATCTTTGAATGACACATTTTAGTTGCTATTTGTAATGCCACACCGAAAATTGTCTAGGACAAAGGAGACATTTTGTGCATGAAACTTTCATTGTCCAGAATGAAATATGTGCCAACAGTCTTCCTAGATTCCATGTCCCAGTGAATAGACTTCAGATATTTAGGCTGAGAATTTCAAGTCCATTATAAGTGTGACTTTGAGGAAAACATCTTCACCACTTTAGGCCCCAATTTCACTCTGTGAAATGAGGGTGCACGTCTATCATTTCCACGGTCAACACTGATCTGAGCCGGGCTTTTTTGAAACATCTGTGGAGCTTTTTTGAAAATACAGATTTCCTGATCGTTCTCCCTGTAGATTATGATATAGAGGTTGTACTGATCTGAGAATATGTATTTAACTTTTACCCCCAGGAGAGTATGGTGCAGGTTTGAAAAGTACTGATCATGAAGTATCCTTTGTATATCCAATGCTCTATGATTCTCCTATCAGCAGGGTGCCAGGTCATACATGTCTTGGAAATGTTTAGCATGAGAGTTGCACCCTAGTTTAATGTAATTTGGAAAGGTAAATTGTTAGCTCTTACAAGAGGCAGAATATGAGAGGATTTCTTCTTAGGGCAAATGTTTCCATTTTAAACTTGTTACTTATCTGTGTTGGGATTGTTCTACTTTCTGTACCCATGGTACAGACTGAATGTGTGTTCCAAAACTCACGTGTTAAAACCTAATCCCCAATGTCATGTTATTTGAAGGTGTGGTCTTTGAGACATGCTAAGGTTAGTTCAGTTCAGTTCGACTGCTCAGTTGTGTCTGACTTTTTGCAACCCCATGGACTACAGCATGCTAGGCTTCCCTGTCCATCAGCAACTCCTGGAGCCTACTCAAACTCATGTCCATCGCGTCGGTGATGGCATCCAACCATCTCATCCTCTGTCGTCCCCTTCTCCTCCTGCCTTCAGTCTTTCCCAGCATCAGGGTCTTTTCCAATGAGTCAGTTCTTCACATCAGGTGGCCAAAGTATTGGAGTTTCAGCTTCAACATCAGTCCTTCCAGTGAATATTCAGGATTGATTTCCTTTACTATCAACTGGTTTGGTCTCCTTGCAGTCCAAGGGACTCTCAAGAGTCTTCTCCAACACCAAAGTTCAAAAGCATTACTTCTTTGGCACTCAGTTTTCTTTATAGTCCAACTCTCACATCCATACATGACTACTGGAAAAACCATAGCTTTTACTAGACAGACCTTTGGTGGTAAAGTAATGTCTCTGCTTTTTAATATGCTGTCTAGGTTGGTCATAGCTTTTCTTCCAAGGAGCAAGCATCTCTTAATTTCATGGCTGCAGTCACCATCTGCAGTGATTTTGGAGCCCCCCAAAATAAAGTCTCTCACTGTTTCCATTGTTTGCCTATCTAAGGTCAGGAGGGTAGAAAATTTATGAACGGGTTGTTGTTGGTGGTGGTGTTTAGTTGCTAAGTTGTGTCCAACTCTCTTATGACCCCATGGACTATAGCCTGCCAGACTCCTCTGTCCATGGGATTTCCCAGGCAAGAATACTGGAGTGGGTTTCTTTTTCCTTCTCTAGGGGATCTTCCTGACCCAGGGATCAAACCCGTGCCTCCTGCATTGGCAGGAGGATTCTTTGCCACTGAGCCACCAGGGAAGCCCATGAATGGATTAGATAAGTGCATTTATAAAAGGAAAAAAACCCAGAGAGCCTTCTCACCACTTCCTCCATGTGAGGATACAGCATAGAAAATGAATGCTTACCAGACACCAACCTGCTGGTGCCTAGATCTTAGACTTTCCAGCCTTCAGAACTATGAGAAATACATTTCTCCTGTATTTTAAGGCACCCAGTCTGTGGTTTTTCTGCTACAGCAGCCTGAATGGACTAATACAACCTATTTCACTGTTTTCAACTCTCATCAGTCATCATCATTTTTATGGTGGGGTGTTTCATCTGATCTTCTTCTGATATTCCCCATGGCTATAGATTCCTTGTGACTTGGAGTTAACAGTTTTGCTCCTGGCTGGATTTATTTGCCTTTTACCTTGATTCACAGCATATAAACAAACAAAAAAAAGATGCCAGAACTCCACTTGTATAATTTGACACTCATAGAATCCTGGTTGCATTGAAGTTGGCAGTCCAGGTGCCAAATGGTAGTCTCAGATACTAAAGGATCAAATGGATGACACAGAAATGTTAGAACAAAAGGAGAAACAATAAACTGGCAATCTATGAAAGTCATGAAGACACACTTTGTGCATGATGAGCAGTTGAGTTTCTTTATGATACTTGATCCCCACCTTCAATAGCTCCTCCTTCTCCACAGACCTAAGATAATCCCTTTGAACAAATATTCAACACTCTCTGCATTTAACCAGTTTATCTGTTGAAGGTAGAATAATGCCTCTCCTACAAAGATGCCCTCATTACAGCCTAGAACCTATATGTGTATATGTATACACATATGCATAATTTGATATGGCAAAAAGGATTTTGTAGATATGACTGTGTTTAGAACCTTGGTATGGATTGTCTTCAATTATCTGGATATGTTCAATCTAATCACAAGGGTCCTTAAAATTAGAGTACTTTTGCTGATAACAGAGAATCAGAGAGATAGCAGCATAAGAAAGACATTACCTGCTGTTGTAGACTTTGAAAATGAAGCTAGGGGGTCATAAGTCAAAGGATGAAATTGGCCTCCAGAAGCTGGAAAAGGCAATGAAACAGATTTCCCCCTAAAGCTCCCAGGAGGATCTCAGACCTACCAATGGCTTGACTTAAACCCCATGAGTACTTCTACCCTATATAATTGTCAAAAACCATAGATTTGCATTATTTTAAGCCTCTCAGTTTGTGGAAATTTGTCATAGCTGCTAAAGAAAATTAAAACACCACCCAATAAAATATATATTATTTTTCTTGAAACTTTTTATCTAGCTGCTGGTAAACAAACTATGCATACCTCCAACCAAATATTTTTCTTTCCGGAGTTTTGTGCTTTTGCTCATGGTTTTAGCATTTGTGACTTCCTGCTCTCTCTGCCTCTCCATTTGATCCTACATTTCCTTTAAGGTCCTAAGCCCTGCCTTCTTTATTAGCTGTGTTCATATCAGACCAAAGAATATATGATATTCAAGTTTTCATATTTACCATTCATTTCACATTTACTTATAAGCTTATACTGTTAGTACTGTTTTTCAGTATATAACTTTTCAAAAAAACATATTTTAAAAGGCAAATGCTATCTTATAACAATTTGAAATTCTAATTATGCCCTAAAGGGAGGTGGAGTGGCTATGTATTTAAATAATATGTACATTTGCTATAAAACCCACTCACCTGAGGGCAGTATAAAAATGACTTTCAAACTAGTCAAATTTAGTAGATCCACAATTGATTGAAATAGCATACCCAAGAGTAGCAACTGATGATTCAGTTCCCTGCAGGGCTTGGTTCCCGGCCTATCCTTATCAATATTTTTGTCAGTGACTTTGCTAAGGTGTTAGAAGCCATATTTATCACGTTGGCATTGACATCTCTCTGAGAGTGTTGTGAAAACAATACATAAAAGAATCAAGATCTTAAACTAGTTAGTATTATAGAGAAAACATATTCACAGACCTATAATGTATTAAAGTTGGAGAAAATTTTAGTTGAAATCTTGATTTTGTAGGCAAGGAAACTAGGGCAAGAAAGATAACTTTGTGTAGTTCATAAATGGATTTGCCAGATACATAGGAAGGGTTGATTCATTAAAAAAAAAAAAAATGGAAAGAAAAGAAACAGGGCTAGTTGTCTAAACCAATTATTTTAACTTGAATGAACTGTAGTACTAGTAAATATAGCAGAAATAAGACAGATTATCAAAAATTAAAAAGACTTCCTGCCATTCCATCCTGCATGAATAAAGCTGCTGATGACAAGAAGGTAGCCAGTTCCAGATTTATTCCCCTCACTTGCAGTATATTTTAAAAGTATAATATAGCTATAGACATGAAAAAGAGAAATCAGTTTCCTTCTACACTAAGGTTTTCATTTCTGAAAAACGATCCTCATGGAACTGATACAAGACACAAAGAATGCCTTTATAAGGTAAATAGCTAGGGCAAAAGAAAAAGAAACTTTACTATTAGTGATGCTTATTATAAAAATAAAAATACATGGAAATTCTATATTCCCAGGTAATGTCAATAAACCTACACACTGGCATAAGAACTTGCTGTTATTATCAAATAAATTCAGATCAGATGAGAGTGTAAATTTGAGTCAAACATGTGACATACTGCTCTGAAACGCAAAAAAACAAAAAAAAAAAAACAAAAAAATAAAGCAGGTTTTGTCATCATAACGACAAGAGAAAGTATTAGTGATGGCCTCACACTAAAAGTAAATGACTGACAATTTTATGGCTCATCCTGAGAATCTCAAACTAAAGGAAACAATCTATGAACTCATAAGGATTGGAAAAGAAAACTCCTGTGACCAGCTCACAGTACTAGGATTGGAAGGAACTGAACATTAAAGACAACATGATTATACCTGCTGACATAATTAAATATTTATTTCAATTTCATGGCTATAAGACTCGATGAAATTAAATTACTCATTTCTTTGTTTCCACCCTCATTCAACACTTTTCAGTGCGTGTTTCTCACATGTCTGGCACAGTGCCAAGTGCTAGGGATACAAAGATAAATGAAATTCAGCCCTCACACCCAAGGATTTACATTCTTTCAGTTCAGTTCAGTCGCTCAGTCATGTCCGACTCTTTGTGACCCTATGAATCATAGCACCCAGGCTTCCCTGTCCATCACCAACTCCCGGAGTTTACCCAAACCCATGTCCAAGTCGGTGATGCCATCCAGCCATCTCATCCTCTGTCGTCCCCTTCTCCTCCTGCCCCCAATCCCTCCCAGCATCAGAGTCTTTTCAAATGAGTCAGTTCTTCACATCAGGGGGCCAAAGTATTGGAGTTTCAGCCTCAGCATCAGTCCTCCCAATGAAAACCCAGGACTGATCTCCTTTAGGGTGGACTGGTTGGATCTCCTTGCAGTCCAAGGGACTCTCAAGAGTCTTCTCCAGGAGACATATAAATCTCCAAAAGTATTTTGCAATGAAGTATAAAACATTCTTTCAGAATCAAATCTTTGAGATAAACGGTGATCTAATGGAAGGAGACTATAAACAGATTAAAGGAGTAAGGACAGGGTATCCTAAAGGAAGGAAAGGCAGCACAAAGTGAGCCATTAATAATTTTAGAAACCTGTTCTGAAGTTTTACAGAAGTGTTTGCTTTGAACAAAAGAGCTAAGTTGACATTTTCATTATATTGGGGTATTACTTGTTAATCTTATAACCATAAAATCTAAAAACCCAAGTCCTGTCCAAACATACATCTCTACTCTCAACTTTCTGAAAACAGCTATATACAAGAAGCCTCAGTGGTATCTTGTATGTGTATACAAGAAACAGTGGTACCACAGAGTAGATTGGCGATGTATTATGACAACCACATTCCAAGTCTAGCTCCAACTCTGTGGAAGAGACCTCCATCCCCCCTTGAGCTGCAGTGTGCATCTCAGGTATTACTGTGAGACAAAGGAATGATGGTTAGATCCACATTTGGGCTGGATCCTCTTAGCATTCAGGCCGCATGGAATATAGAGCTTGAGAGACCCAACTATATCTATGCAGAATAATCACAGCCATGTAAAAATCAGACCAGCAACTCCTCCTTGTACAGTCTAGGAGAGGATGAGCACAGACATGAACCTATTAAGATATTCCTGGAAGCCCCTCCCTCAAGGAGAATGTTGACCAATTGAAGGATGACATTCCATCTAAGTTGTCCATTGAGAATGTGACTAGAAGCACATTCCAAAAACCCTTTGTCATATAATGTACTTATACATTTTAGTCTAAAGAGTGGAAATATGAAGAATTCCCCATTCACTTTTATTTATTTTTATTTTTTTTAATTTTTATTTTAACTTTAGTTTACTTTGCAATACTGTATTGGTTTTGCCAAACATTGACATGAATTCACCACAAGTGTACATGCGTTCCCAAACATGAATCCCCTCACACCTCCCACCCCATAACATTTCTCTGGGTCCTCCCCATGCACCAGCCCCAAGCATCCTGCATCCTGCATCGGACATAGACTGGCGATTCGTTTCTTACATGATGGTATACATGTTTCAATGCCATTCTCCCATCTCATCCCACCCTCTCCCTCTCCCCCAGAGTCACTTTTATATCGTGTAAAACTGCAGCTTTTAATCTTTTGCCACTTATACAACACATCTTTTTTTTTTTTTTCCATTTGAATAGCACCCAAATGAAGTCATCTGCTTTTAAATAGTTTTAGGCAGGGACATCAATTAAAACAAAAAACAAACAAACAAAACAACAACAATAACATCCCCTACCAAGTACCAACATGATATGTCATAAAATAATGATTTTAAAACCAAACAAGTAGGGAAGGGATCTCTTAAATTAAACAACACTGTTTTAAATTAATGATAATAGCATTAAGAAGAATTGACAGCCTTCTCACTTTGCTTACAGACAAATGAAAGGAGCACCACAGAGTTGTCATGGACCAAGGATGGGCATCCG
Source organism: Redunca redunca (assembly GCA_006410935.1). Taxonomy (NCBI): domain Eukaryota; kingdom Metazoa; phylum Chordata; class Mammalia; order Artiodactyla; family Bovidae; genus Redunca; species Redunca redunca. The sequence continues at coordinate 3,204,234 of SJYQ01000680.1, forward strand.
GGGAAAGCTGCTCTATAAACTTTAGACTTTCCTGCTCTTAATCATACCATCTAGAATGAGCATCTTAAGAATTCTAGAAGTGGTAATATCCCAAAATCTTGGACACAGGAAACCTTAGCACCTCATTCTTAGTTTGACAGAGGGAATTATTTGTTAAATGTCATTCAAAGTTGTATATATTGGAAATAATTCTTCAATTGATAGATTTACCTTCCTCTCTTCATACATTCTTCCAAATCTTCTCAAACCTTACCTTCTTGTGTCTCAGTGTGGCTGATTAGCATCTGAGGAAACTTATAAGGGTGTCCCTGACTTTGAAGGCCCTTAGAATCATTTCAGCCATTAGGGATTATTTTGCTTGAGTTAATGTTGAAATGTCTTCCATGGTGAGAGAATGGTGAATATCACATTACAAAAGTAGGGAGTTTGCCTGGAATAATGAAACTCAAAACAGTTTTAAAGTCAGAAAAAGGAAGTTTTATGTTATATGCATATGACAAAGAGCTGTCAAATTAAGAATGATTCTTGTAAAAAAAAAGTTGTTTTAAGAATCATTTATAGCAAATTTCATCATTCAAAACAAAACTCTCAAGATCCAATGTTCCTAGTGAAAGTACTAGCTAATTTAGTGTTCTAGTCAGAGCAACAGTGGGGAACTCACTTCATCAGGCTGACTCTATGTGTAACTAAAACAAAAGAACTTATGAGCACCACTTAAAGAAAGGGCAGATAATCCTTCTCTACATGAAGGGCCTCTCCCAGGAAGGAATTGCCTGTGTTCATAAGATCTTGAGGTCATTGCAAAGCTCGCACTTATGTAAAATTCTGTATATGGAGCAGATTTCATAAATATTCCTCTCTTACAAAATATAGGAGTATAGCAGTACCCCTGGAGAAGCCCTTGTCACATATCATTCTCTTCAAACCACATTCCAAATATATTTACTATGTGCAAAAAGGGACTAAGAACATTTTAGCCACTGAGCTGAACATTAGGGACCTAGTTATAAAACACTAACTTGGTTCAAAAAAAAAAGAGTCAGTGATTAGATTTAAAACTCGAAATTACTGTCCATCACTTGAAATTAAATAGGCTTGACTGAATTATACATTGCTGTCCCATCCTTTATGCTTAGTATGCTTGTGTCTATTCATAAGCCATCTTTCTTTGTAAATTCTGTGTTTACTTAATAAGCCATCTTTCTTTATAAGTTCTGTATCATTTGTACATTTTTAATATACAGGTAGATTCTAGACTCTATTAAGATCTAAACAGCTACCTTGCATGACTGGAAATTGATATCCCAATTCTTCATTAATTTTTTTTCCCCTCAAACGTCTTCCTCCTTTTGTTTCCTTCAAAAATCTCATTATTACTTCAAAATCCACTAAAGTCATTAACCAGTCATCATTAACCCCACAGTCTGTACTGAAATCATTTAAAAACTTGTCCTCACCATAAAACAGAAAATTTCTCTGAACCTCCGATCCTGAAGAGTCCATACTTCTCTTCTGACAGTAAGATCTGAAGCATGCACAGTGCCTCTACAGTCAGTACTGCTTCTTTCACACACACCCTATATTGTCTGGTAGAATGAGCTGTTTTTCACGCATCCTTCCAATCCATCCTATCTAAGAGACATCAGCATAGACTACTTTGAATCCTTGATGCAAGCTATACCATATCAGGCTTGAGGGAGAAAAGAATAATATCAATTCTGCCAAGATATATCTATTTAATGCTGCTACACAAGTAGCAGCTGCTAGCTACAGGTAACAGTTAATGGCTAACTGCTAGGAAATTGGAAAGCAGGGACTCTGTTTTAGTTAGGATCCCAAACATGAAGTGACTCTTTCCTTGAAAGAGTCTTATCCCTTGATAAGTATTGACATCACTGGTAGGCTACACAGCAGCCATGCGCCCAGTTCAGTTCTATCAGAACTGGGACAGACACCTGGATATAATGAATTCAAGTTGCATGAAAGAAGATGACAGAAAAGAATACAGACTGTACAATCCTATGGATAAGTAGTTGAAAAACAAATAAACCTATTGGTGGTGCCAGAAGTCAAGACACTGGTTGCTCTTGGGGAAAAAAGATAGAAAATGAGGATTGGCAGATAATCGTAGAATAACAATGCTCTGTCTCTTGATCTGTGTGCTGGTTATATGATTGTTTCCATTTTATGATAATTCTTTGAGACTGCAATTTGTGAACTATTTTGTTCAGGTTAGATTTCAGGTAAAAGCTTTAGCAAACATACACAAGTGCCTAAGTCTACCAATAAGAATCTCTAGAACTGTGGCCCACAATATTATTTTTTTTTAAGTGCTGAAATGTCTCTGTTGCTTCCCCACTCCCTGCCATTCTCTGCATGCTGGGAGACTGACAGCTAACTTCTGCATGCCCCCGGTTCCGTCATCCTGCACCCTCCCACTGGACTGAGGCAGCAGTGGGGAAGGGGAATACTCGAGAGGAGAAGGGCAAGAATATCGGAGGGTTGGCTCTTCCCACCATGTTCTTTCCCTGCCCCACTGTGTTCTGAGTGTGGCAGTGCCTCCTCCTCCTGGGGCCATGGCAATGACTCTCACTGAGCTTAAACTGCATCGTTCTCTTTTGCTCAGAGTAGTAATGGTGCCTGAGGAATATGGCTCCTGGTTAAAAATCTATGTGTGGTTTGTTAGGCCTGACTGTAGACAATTACAAGGGCTTACCAGGGAGGCCTGGTGGTGGCAAGCAGCCACCCCTACTCTCCATTGCAGTCTCTGAAGGGAGGTGCAGTCAAGGGCTCAGGTTCCTCTGGCCAGTCCTGGTCTTGGGTATTTGCATTCCTAGCCCTGGCAGCTTCATTGCTAGGTCTCTCTTAACCTAAAGGCCCCCGGCAGAGGTCTTCTTCAGTTGTCTCTGCCAAGACCTATTTATAGGAGGAGGACAGGGAAACCTTGAAGACACTTTGTCTGCTCTGTCTCAATACTTTTTCCCTGCACGCCCTTCCCCCTCATCACTCTGACTCAGATCCATGAAACTGCCAGAGTAGTTTGGGACTCTGTGAACAGTGAACCTGCCCCCATACCTGTGCTGCTCCATCAGAGCCTGACCAGCTCACCATACCAGGGGGACAAATAAAACAGTGGCAGAACTACACTTTGAGAACTACTGGTTCAAAGGCATCATTTAGGTGGCAGTTAAGTGGCTGGAATAATACAGCAGAACTGAAAATTATAATACTTTCACTGTTCTTATCAGTTCCAAAATTACAACTGATTCAATAAAAATGTTATTTGGCATCTGGTACCTTAAAAGTGCTTCTATCTTTCAATGATGTCCAAAACAAAACCAAGTCCCAAGCCCTAAGCTTTCACCTAATTTCCATGCAAATGACTAGATCTGTGGGTTGTTTTCTCAATATCAAAAATCATTTTCACACCCCTTTTAGAGTAGTACTTCGTTGCCACCAGACTGATGAAATTTTGCATGGCATAACTCAAGCGGCAACATATTCCTTGAGGCTAAAGGGATTTATTATTACCTAGCATCAGCAAGGACCAAAAAGATGTAATCACATGCTGCTTGTTTGTGTCTGATGGATCAGTTTTGACACTAGGCACTCCCCTACGACCTCCCTAAGGTGAAGTAATTCCGACAGAGGTATTCATCTGGATGGCAACCTCCCTTGAACCTGAATAAGGTCACAGTGTTTGGTCAATCACTGAATGTATTTCCAGATTCAAAGTGTACAGGCTGTCAGGGAAAACACGAGAGAATGTAAATGACAGAGACTCTGAACTCAAATAGTATCAACTCTCAGTGGCATGATCTCAAGAGACTAAGGTCTAGGGGTGTAATAATGGCCTAGAAATCTAGAGATCTGGGTTTCGGGAATGTTCTTGGCAACAATGGGATGAATTACCTTGGAAAATTATTTAGCTAATTGAAAAAAATAATAAATTTACTCAAATTCTACATTTTATTTTATTTCTTTGCTTTCTGCTCACAGAGTTTATTTTTAAAATATTTTATTGATGTATACTTGATTTACAACATTGTGTTAGTTTCAGGTATATAGCATGGTGATTCAGTTTTATGCAAATTATATTCTATGTTATTAGAAGATATTGGATATAATTCACTGTGAATCTGTATATAAACAGACTCACAGTTGTAGGAAGTAAATATTATCAAAAGGGATAGGGAGTGAGGAGGGACAAATTAGGAATACAGGATTAACAGGTATCAGTTCAGTTCAGTCACTCGTCGTGTCCAACTCTTTGCAACCCCATGAATCGCAGCACACCAGGCCTCCCTGTCCATCACCAACTCCCGGAGTCCACCCAAACCCATGTCCATTGAGTCGGTAATGCAATCCAACCATCTCATCTTCTGTCATCCCTTCTCCTCCTGCCCTCAATCTTTCCCAATATCAGGGTCTCTCCAAATGAGTCAGCTCTTCGCATTAGGTGGCCAAAGTATTGGAGTTTTAGCTTCAGCACCAGTCCTACCAATGAACACCCAGGACTGATCTCCTTTAGGATGGATTAGTTGGATCTGCTTGCTATCCAAGGGACTTTCAAGAGTCTTCTCCAAAACCATTGTTCAAAAGCATCAATTCTTTGGTGCTCAGATTTCTTCATAGTCCAATTCTCACATCCATACGTGACCACTAGAAAAACTATAACCTTGACTAGATGGACCTTTGTGGACAAAGTAATGTCTCTGCTTTTTAATATGCTGTCTAGGTTGGTCATAACTTTCCTTCCAAGGAGTAAGCATCTTTTAATTTCATGGCCGCAATCACCACCTGCAGTGATTTTGGAGCCCAGAAAAATAAAGTCAGCCACTGTTTCCACTGTTTCCCCATCTATTTGCCATGAAGTGATGGGACCAGATGCCATGATCTTAGTTTTCTGAATGTTGAGTGTTAAGCCAACTTTTTCACTCTCCTCTTAACAGGTATAAACTACTATAAATAAAAATAAATATGCTCATGTATAGCTTTGATTCCAATTGAGGAGGTGATGGGTTGACTTGGAATTCCATTAGATAAAAGGCATCAGGGTAAGAGTTCAGGGAAAAAAAAGGCCAATTTGGATTCAGATATAATTGACTATGAATCTGGGCTCTGTCACACAGTAACTGTACAACCCCAGATAGATTGACTAAATGACTTTTAGTTATAAATTCTTCATCAGTAAAACTGAAGTAAAAATTCTTACCTTGAGAGTTCCCACAAGGATTAGGGATAATATATGCAAAGCACCACGCATCAGTTCTCAATCAAGGGTGGTAGAAATCAGCTCCTATCTTAAATAATTTCTAGAAGTAGAAGCATTTGAATGTGGAACAGGAACAGAGGAAAATAAAACCTGAAAATAAAATCCAGCAGCATCAGGGCCCAGCCCACCAGAGCTTGGTCTCAGGATTGTTTCTTTGCTCCTGAGGAAATATTTGATGTGTGCTCGGTTTTTATCCACATCGGCTTTCTATTTTTGCCCTGAATTACTTTTTTCTTCAGCTCTGGCTTGACCTTGGCTTTGTTCCTGCTTATCTGCTATGGCCATCTCCTGGCTTGGCTCTGCTCCTTCCAGACTTCTTCAAATGAGCATTCTGATGCCCGCTTCTGGCATATGATGAGGTCGCTACATCCCTGAATTATGCCTCTGCTTTAATTTGAGTATGTTTATCCTGAAAAGGGTTTATATAATCAGTGGTCCTAATAAAAATGAACCGAAAGGAAACATTGTGTTTGCAGCTTACTGATTTCCTCAGCACTGCTGTGAATGTAAAAGAGGAGAAAAGTGCTGCTATGAAAGCAGTGACAGATAATGGAAATAATCAGAAAAACCACAGCAAGGCTGAAAGGGAGTTTTAAAGGCAAAGGCCATGGTACTGAGAATGGACAGCAACGTGGGCAATTCTCCACTTCTAAATTTAATGATGAGAGGCAGAGGCATAGGTCTCAGGACAAGATTAACTCTGACACTAAAGAACAAGAGACTGGCATTCCCACACCCTGGTAACCAAGTAAAGGATAGATTCTACAAAACAACTCAAGCCGGTAAAACTTTGAATGTCTGAATGTGGCAGTCACTCTAGAATCACCAAAACTAATGTTGCATTTCTGCTAGCTATAAACAAATTAGATTTATTCAGCAGGCAGTCCAAATGGCTGAGTCCCTCCTAAATTAGCTTAGAGGTAGGAGGAAGATCCTAATGAGGTGTGACAGGACTTGCATTACAAAATAATTTCAATTACTGGACACGTTAAAAAGCCACTTCGCAGCTGTTAGAAAAATTTACAAATAGACTTTAAATACATCTAATGAAAAACAGCCTTTTCCTTCCTGTTTCAACTCTAATTTTTCTCTAACCTGTAGAATCAAGCTAGGGAACAGATCCAGGGATGCTCTGTAGGAAACTGGGATGAAATAAAGCAAAGAAAGCCTTCTGCCAACTTGAAGACAGTTCCTTATCAGAGTGGCATCATGGACTGAAATGAAGATGCCCTGTTATTACTCTTCAGTTCAGTTCAGTTGCTCAGTCATGTCTAACTTTTGGAGGCCCCATGAATCGCAGCACGCCAGGCCTCCCTGTCCATCACCAACTCCCGGAGTTTACACAAACTCGTGTCCATCAAGTCGGTGATGTCATCCAGCCATCTCATCCTCTGTTGTCCCCTTCTCCTTCTGCCCCCAATCCCTCCCAACATCAGAGTTTTTTCCAATGAGTCAACACTTCGCATGAGTTGGCCAAAGTACTGGAGTTTCAGCTTTAGCATCAGTCCTTCCAATGAATACCCAGGACTGATCTTCTTTAGAATGGACTGGCTGGATCTCCTTGCAGTCCCAGGGACTCTCAAGAGTCTTGTCCAACATCACAGTTCAAAAGTATCAATTCTTTGGTGCTCAGCTTTCTCCACAGTCCAACTTTCACATCCATACATGACCACTGGAAAAAACATAGTCTTGACTAGATGGACCTTTGTTGGCAAAGTAATGTCTCTACTTTTTAGTATGTGATCTAGGTTTGTTAAGTCTATGCCCCAATCAGTAACGCTGAAGAAGCTGAGGTTGAACAGTTCTATGAAGACCTAGAAGACCTTTTAGAACTAATACCCACAAAAGATGTCCTTTTCATTATAGGGGACTGGAATGCAAAAGTAGGAAGTCAAGAAACACCTAGAGTAACAGGCAAATTTGGCCTTGGAATGCAGAATGAAGTAGGGTAAAGACTAGTAGAGTTTTGCCAAGAAAATGCACTGGTCATAGTAAACACCCTCTTCCAACAACACAAGAGAAGACTCTACACATGGACGTCACCAGATGGTCACACCAAAATCAAGTTGATTATATTCTCTGCAGCCAAAGATGGAGAAGCTCTATACAGTCAACAAAAACAAGACCAGGAGCTGACTGTGTCTCAGATCATGAACTCCTTATTACCCAACTCAGACTCAAATTGAAGAAAGTAGGGAAAACCGCTAGACCATTCAGGTATGACCTCAATCAAATCCCTTATGATTATACAGTGGGAGTGAGAAATAGATTTAAGGGCCTCGATCCGATAGATAGAGTACCTGATGAACTATGGAATGAGGTTCGTGACATTGTACAGGAGACAGGGATGAAGACCATCCCCATGGAAAAGAAATGCAAAAAAGCAAAATGGCTGTCTGGGGAGGCCTTA
>SJYQ01000680.1:3213980-3229993 GCA_006410935.1 Redunca redunca
AAAAAAAAAAAAAAAAACATGTCTCTGCTACAGGTAGAAAACAACTAGTTGGTTGATATTTAAAATGACAGAAATGGGAATAATCTAATTCTCCCACATGATACCCATTCTTTTGTAATTGATGAAGGAAGCAGTCATGAGCACATTGTGTAAAAGAAAGAACAATTCTTTGGAGAACCATAGTTCACTATCTGAGTTTCCCATATGGCCTGCTGATTTCCACAGAGCATTCAGTATTATGGCTGGAACTCCCAACGCCCACCTGCCTGTACTACTGGGGTCAGACATGAGACAGAAGAACAAAGTACCAATCTGGTTTCAATCTTTCCACAAAGAATATATCACAGAACATTGATTTTCACTGTGGCTCAGTGGTAAAGAATCTGCCTGCGAATGTAGGAGATGTGGGTTTGATCCCTGTGTTGGGAAAATCCCCAGGAGAAGGAAATGGCAACTCACTTCATTATTTTTGCTTGGGAAATCCTAAGGACATAGAAGCCTGACAAGCTACGTTCCATGGAGTCACAAAAGAGTCAGACTGGACTTAGCAACTAAAAAAAACAACAGCAAAGATACTTCCAATATTTTTTTTAAAAAAGCTGTTTTCCACAAGATGTAAAAACAAGACTCTAAGAACTATGATCATGATGGGTTCTCATTCTCACCTCATTTTCTCAAAACCTGATTATTTCCACGTTGGTTAATTATAAGCTGCCTCTGAAAATATTCAATATAGGGCTGTTTTCTATTTATTTTATTTTCAGTTGCGCTTCTGTGTTCTGTCTTAATTACTGTAATTCAAATCAAATTGGAAGCTACTCTTTATTTCTTAAAAAAAAATCCATGGCCCAAAAAATGTCAATAGTGCAAAATATACAACAAATATTTAGTGAGTGCATACCATAAAACAGATGCTCTTTTAGTATCAAAAGATAAGCAACCTGCAGGTGATAAAAATTGGGCAAAGGTTAGACAGGGATTGAATGGTCAAAGAAGGCTTTCTTAAGAAGACAGTAGTAATGCAGAAATCTACATAAGGGTCACTCACCTAGAGCCTGGAATTCAAAGTCCAGTGGTTCTTAGGAAACATCACTATGAAAAAAATCTAGTGGAACACATGTACACCCATGGCTGATTCATGTCAATTTATGCAAAAACCACTACAGTATTGTAAAGTAATTACCCTCCAATTAAATAAATTTTAAAAAATCTAGTGGAGGTGATGGAATTCCAGCTGAGTTATTTCAAATCCTAAATGATGATGCTGTGAAAGTGCTGCACTCAATATGCAAGCAAATTTGGAAAACTCAGCAGTAGCCACAGGACTGGAAAAGATCAGTATTCACTCCAATCCCAAAGAAAGCCAGTGCTAAAGCACTGCTAAAGGCAGTGCTAAAGTACATCAAAATTGCACTCAACTCACACACTAGAAAAGTGACGTGCAAAGTTCTCCAAGCTAGACTTCAATAGTATGTGAACCAAGAACTTCCAGATGTTCAAACTGGATTTAGAAAAGGCAGCAGAAGCAGAGATTATATTGCCCTCATCTGCTGGATCATAGAAAAAGCAAGAGAGTTCCAGAAAACATCTACTTTTGCTTCATTGACTATGCTAAAGCCTTTGACTGTGTGGATCACAATAAGCTGTGGAAAATTCTGAAAGAGATAGGAATACCAAACCACCTGACCTGCCTCTTGAGAAACCTATATGCAGGTCAGGAAGAAACAGAACTGGACATGGAACAACAGACTGGTTCCAAATAGGAAAAGGAGTACATCAAGGCTGTATATTGTCACCCTGCTTAGTTAACTTATATGCAGAGTACATCATGAGAAACGCTGGGCTGGAAGAAGCACAAGCTGGAACCGAGATTGCTGGGAGAAACGTCAATAACCTAAGGTATGCAGATGACACCACCCTTATTGCAGAAAGTGAAGAGGAACAAAAGAGCGTCTTGATGAAAGTGGAAGAGGATAATGAAAAAGCTGGCTTAAAACTCAACATTCAAAAAGCAAAGATCATGAGATCCGGTCCTACCAGGTCATGGCAAATAGATGTGGAAACAATGGAAACAGTGTCAGACTTTATTTTCTTGGGCTCCAAAATCACTCCAGATGGTGATTGTAGCCATGAAATTAAAAGATGCTGCTCCTTGGAAGAAAAGCTATGACAAACCTAGACAGCATATTAAAACACACAGATATTATTTTGCTAACAAAGATCCATCTAGTCAAAGCTATGGTTTTTCCAGGAGTTGTAATAATGTGAAAGTTGGATCACTAATAAAACTCAGCATCAAAGAATTGATGCTTTTGAACTGTAGTGTTGGAGAAGACTCTTGAGTCCCTTGGACTACAAGGAGATTCAACTAGTCCATTCTAAAGGAAATCAACCCTGAATATTCACTGGAAGGACTGACACTGAAGCTTAAGCTCCAATACTTTGACCACCTGATGCAAAGAAGTGCCTCTCTGGAAAAGACTCTGATGCTGGGAAAGTTTGAAGGTAGGAGGAGAAGGGGATGACAGAGGATGATATGGCTGGATGATATCACCAACTCTATGGACATGAGTTTGAGCAAGCTCCAGGAGTTGGTGATGGACAGGGAAGCCTGGCGTGCTGCAGTCCATAGGGTCACAAAGAGTTGGACATGACTAAGTGAATGAACTAAACTGATTAGAAATCTCAGCAGTATGGTTAGTAATAGTTACATATATTGGTGTAGGCTAATGGGAAGAGGTCATGTTGTAAACAGTGAATGTGAAGGTGAGAGTCATAGTGATGGTTCACAGACAAGAAGTTCACCCAGGAAGAGTAAGTATTTAGGGAAGAAAAGGGGGCCCAGAATGAAGTCAGGGATCTATGCAACATTTAAAAGTTGAATAGAGGATTCTCAGTTAGCCAAGTAGGGCAGGAACAAGGTATCATCAAGTTAAAAGAAAAGACAGGGGTGTGTTCTGTCATAGAAGCCAAGAGAAGAATATTGGAATAACTGTGAAGTAAACAGCCAAGTTTAGTGCTTTTAAGAACTTAAGAACAGAGAAGTAATCATTGAATTAGCAACATGAATTCCCTCAATAACTGTGACAAAATGTTCTCAGTGGAGTGGCAGGGGCAGAAGCACAATTATGGCTTGATTAAAAAATGCAAAGTAATACGTGGGATAAGCAACTAAACATCACACTTTTAAGAATTTTCTAACAAAGGAAAATAGAAAAATAGGTGATTGGGAAGAAGAAGTTCAGTTCAGCAGAATCAAAAGAATACATTTTAAAATAGGAAAAATTTGGACAGATTTTTATTATCATAGGGGAATTATCCAACAGAGAGAGAGAGAAGATTATGCTGGAGAGTGTGTATAAAGCAGGAGTGAGGCTTTGGAGCAGAAGAGGAGAAATCCAGACATCCAGATGAAAGTGTTAGCCTTGCCCAAGAGCAACATCACATCCAGCCCTTGTAAGGTAAGTCCAGTCAGAATGGGGAGAAATGCAGATGGGTTGGTAAAGATGATTTTGGAAAGATGAAGAAGTACCAACTGATTATTTCTATTAACTCAATAAATTATGAGGGAAGCTATCAGATGAAGATAAGGGATTACCATAATGGAGAAGGCTTGAGGAGAGTCACCTAGGCTGTATATAATCTTTGGAGAATGGGAAAACATATATAATGAATATGTACAGTAAGACTGCTGGAGAGAGCTACATCTACTTTTGAGACAGGGTATAAACATAAAGTAAAAAACTTCACTGTGTGTTTTTTTTTTAATTCTCCATCAGTCCTTGGCATTTGCCTGTAAGTGGAGAAAAAGCATTCACGTGAGCTAAGTCCATTATTTCTGTAACATACAGATATTAGACATGAACTGAAGAATGTTCAATAAAAGACACAAGAAGTGTAAATATTAACCATGTAAAACAAGAAGACACTGATAAGGGAACACTGGATATTTAGAGCAGAAAGAAAGCTGGGAAGCAGAATTGTACATCTATTGCAAAGTCACTCCCCATAAGTACATAGCAGTGCAGTTCTCAATATTAATATATTGTAGGACAGCAACAATTCCTTGCAAATCTACTGATAGTGTATTGGCAGGGACACCTTCTGCGGTGTGCACCTAGCCCCTAAATTCTTTCTAGTGAACTTTTCCTCTGTTCAACAAGAGCAATGGGCTGTAGGTCATTTGCCCTCATGGTCCTTACCTCATGGTCACTGCTGATTCATGCAGAGATGTTATCTCATTCAAGTGGATCAATCCACTTTACCTTGCTTATTTAAAATTAGGATTGATTGCTGCTGATTTGTGTCTGCAGGTCATCTGAGCTTAAATCAGTAAAATCAGGAGTTGAGAAATAAAGGAAAAATGTTGAAAAAGACTGTGATGTATTTGTCTGTCTACAAAGACAGACCTTTATTTAAATCTGTGGTGATTCTCGAGAGCTTTACAGCCTCAGATATTAGACCTTCCTGAGACTTGATTCCACTTCCCAAAGAGGGTTTTAGAAGAAAGTCCTACATCTTTATAGTAAAGTTGGTTTTGTGGCCTAAGCATTTTCAGTGGATGTTTGTAGTTTGCAAAAAAAGACATCCTCAACTCTTAGAGTGAACTTTAAGTATATGATTAAGCAATGATAAGAATCTTCTGAAAATCATAAGATATTACGAGGAAGTAAATGCTCAGTGTGGACTGACATGTACTTTGAGATAAGCCACGAGCAAGAAATAAAGTAGAATTTCAGGTTCTATCAAAACAGGGACTCTTTTCCACAGCTATCCTCAGCTAAGTACTAAATTTGGGGGAATAAAAAAAGCAGCATTCCTTCACATAACACGCTGAGTATGTTAATGTATAACATTTAATCATGCTAATGTAAATTATGTAGCACAGTTTACTTATTCATTAGTGTGGATTTACTGTCCCCTTTCTGCTGTTTTCATGAGGTTCTAAACCTCAGATCCCTTCCAGATAGTGTTAAAGATAGATAACTCAATAACACCAGTATACCATACCTGGCTATTTTAGACATAGTTCTTGTCATCAGAGTGGGTACAATCAGGTAAGCAATACATCAGAAAACAAAGGTGTTAGTTGCTTAGTCATGTCCAATTCTTTGTGACCCCATGGACTCTAGCTCACCAGGCTCCTCTGTCCATGGGATTCTCAAGGCAAGAATTACTGGAGTGGATTGCCATTCCCTTCTCCAGTGGATCTTCCCAGCCAAGGGATCAAACCCAGGTCTCCAGCATTGCAGGCAGAGTCTTTACCATCTGAGTCACGAAGGAAGCCCCAGAAAGCAAAAATGTTGCTTCAGCTACACCAGTTTAGTAAGTATATTACAGGCACATTATAATAAAATATTATGATGAACCCTGGCACCCTGTAAGAGACATGGGGAGAAAAGCACTCAGGTAATAATGGCCACCAAGATCTACTTTTACTTGAAACATGCCGCATGAAGTCAGGGTGGACACCTTGAGGAATGCCTAAGGACACACTATCCTCGTCCGCTTCCCTCCATCATGCTACCTTTGCAGGAACAAGAGACAAGACAGACTTATGGAAAAGCTTCAAAACATATATGAAGGAAACATACCTTTTTATTTCAACATTGCCAATACTTTATCTTTAGGGGCATTAGTCCACTAAGAGTCCATAAGTGTTAGGGGAAGCACACTGATTGAAACCGCTCACCCTGGCCAATAACTATTTGCATGAGTTGTTTTACAACAGGAGGTCCTGGTAAGGAACAGGGAACTAATAAGCCTCCAGCAACCAGAAAAGTTTGGGAAAGGTCAAAAGGAGACACCACCTGTCTAAACACCTCCCAGAATCCTTCTCTCTGGCATCCATCTTGGCTGAACAAGGTGTGCACCACCAGGAAGGACTCTGAGTCAGAATGACTGGCCAGGACAGCCCAAAAACTAAGTGCAACACCATAAAACTCGAGATTGCAAATCATGTGACAGAGCAGTTCTGGGTTCTCTTACCCTACTGCTCTCCACCCGGGTGCCCTGTCCCAATAAAATCTCTTGCTTTGTCAACACATGTTTCTCCTGGGGCAATCCATTTCTGGGTATTAGACAAGAGCCCAGTTTTAGGCCCTGGAAGGGGTCCCCCTTCCTACAACATAAGGACTTCGGGAATTATGCTAGCTGTTTTTAGCTGCAGTTGATTTATCTCTAAGTGGATTTAGCTAATCTCTAGTATTCACTTGTACTTTTATAGCTTATGATATTAAAATCAATATAGAATTTCAATTTCCTTAACTCAAAATTGGCAATAAAAATATTTACTCAGTATCTACCTCCTCAAATCATAAAGAATCTGATTGCAAGGTAGGATACCCGGAATCGATCCCTGGATTGGGAAGATCCCTTGGAGAAAGGAATGGCTACCCACTCCAGTATTCTTGCCTGGATAATCCCATAGACAGAGGAGCCTGCTGGGATATAGTCTATGGGGTCACAAAGAGTTGGATATGACTCAGACACACACACACACCCATCTACCTCAAAGGATTGCTACATATCTAAGTTAGCAGGATGAATCTTCCAAGCAAGGACTGGCATTACAGTGAAAGCTATGTTCCTTTGTTAAACTATTTTAACACTTTGTATGTACATGTAAAGATGCACTATCTAATCTTTCAGTCAATTTAAAAATCAATATAAGCAAATTACTAATAAATGTGAAGGGCTCTCTATTGATTCCATTCAGCCTGACTAACATTTATTGAGTAATTATCATATTCTGATCCCTGCAATAGGTACTGACTAGGACATGGCCCCAGATCTTGAAGTGTTTACAATCTTGGAGAGAGAGAGAGTTTTATAAGGAAAACATACTGAGTAATTCAAATAAGAAATTAGTATCTGAATATGTGTGGCTTTACATGGGTAAACATGTAAAATTTCAAATGAAGATAAAAGAATGGTAAAATACAGATGGATGATGAGCAAAAGAGGTGGGTATTCTAGCTATTAGATTCCTGAGCAGGTAACATTGTAAAAAGGTGTAAATGAAGGGAGGGAGGGAGCCATATGACAATGTAGTGGAATCCTGTTTTAGGCAGGAAAATAGCGGAGATGAAAACAAAGTCGGCTTGCTCAGGAAACCATGAAATAGCCGGAGGGCTGAAGCAATTTGACTGAGGAGGAGCAGAGGAGATGTGGTTAAGGAGACAGTCCATGACCACTAAGAGTCTTATCCAGTCACGGTAACAATTTTATTCTGAATGTGATCGGAAACCAATGGAAAGTGGTGTTTGAAGTTTTCCAGAAAGGGGAAGTTTGTAAAAAAAAAAAAAAAAAATTCGTGAGATATGTTTATTGGGATTGTATCGGCTCTGAGTTATGTTACTATCAAGATGGATATTAAACATTGAATAGCAGATGTCAAGTACGCAACTGGATTTTCACATATAGAACTCAAGGGACAGGTCAGAGTTAGAAACTAACTTGGGAAGTCAGCAGTGTACAGATGGTATTTAAAGCCATGAGATTGAATGAATCACCTTGGGAATGAGTGTAGAATGAAAATGAACAAATAATGAGTAATGAAGATTAAATGACATATGTATAAAGCAGAACTAGTAAAAATCTCAGTCAAAGATGACTTTAGGAATGTTGGCATAGACCAAGTTATGACCTATGTGGTTTATAAGTTACAGAAGATACACACAAACCCTCAAAATTCCCTGTGACTTCATCAGTACAAAATAGTTAACATTGACTATTTTTATATTTCCTTTTGTTCTTCGTTTACATGTTTTTTTTTATTTTTTGCTATTTATAATGGTATTTTGTATTACTCAATTATGTATCATAAGCACCTTATAGGCACCTGTAAATGTATCCTAAACTGAGTGAAAAACACAGAAGGGAATCACCCAAGACTAAAATCTCCATGTGAGGAAAGAGACTTCAGAGAGGAACTTACTAAATATTTGCTGAAACAGTGACCGAATAGATGTATCCCATGCCTAGTCTCCAAGTAAGAAATTGTATCTATAGATCACTAAGGCAAAAGAGATAAGAATTGCCGTTTTGCTTATTCAAGCTCCTCAAAAGTATTACTGGGATGATATTTTCTCTTTCTTTGGGAAAATGTGCCAACAAGTCTTACAAGGGCAAGAAGGCTGTGCATTTTCCTACTGGGTTCTCATGACTCACTTCATTTCAAAAATAGCACAGCACTATAATGCAACTTCAATAATATTTTAAGACTTTACACTTAATATTCAAAAATCACTTCCAATGTCAACTAGCCACCAATGATGAGAATGTGCTTTCTTCATTTCATTGTTATTTTCTATCCCAGAGCCTATTACACAGAGTGAAGTGAGTCAGGAAAACAAATATTAGATATTAACACATATATATGGAATCCATTAATAGAAAGATGGTGCTGATGAACCTATACGCAGGGCAGCCAAGGAAACACAGTCATAGCGAAAGACCTGTGGACACAGTGGTGGAAGGAGAGGATAGGACATATTGGGAGACTAGCACGGAAACAAAAACATCACCACATAGGTAGCCAGTGGGAATTTGAAGAATGATGCGGGAAGCTCAAATCTGGGGCCCTGTGACAACATATTGGAGTGGGATGGGGTGGGAGGTGGGAAGGAGGTTCAGGAGGGACAGGACATACGTATTCCTATGGCTGATTCATGTTGATGTATGACCTAAACCAACAATATTGATAAGCCAATATCCTCCAATTAAAAATAAGTATAAACAAAAAAATAATAAAGTGGAAGGACTGAGAAGGAAAGATGTGGCTTACTCATTCGGATTAATAGTAGTTTGCCCACCAGCTAATTCCATTTTTCTTATTTCTGTGGAAACACTTCTTACTAGGGTTTTCCTTACTATAACTGGACAACCTCACAGTAAACCTCTTTAGTACTAACAACAGAATAGCTTTTTAGCATTTAACAAAGATATATGCACTAGGTTTATAGCAGACTTAACACAGCATGCATTTAATCCTCGCAACAGTTCTATATTACAAGTTTATATGTAATATATATGTGTGCATGTGTACGCACACACACACTTGCACATGCACACTCAGTAATAAAAGTTAAAAGTGACAGAACTGGTATTTGAATGACAAGTGAAAACAGAGCCCAGGTGTGGATATGACTGGTAATGGAAGTCCGGTGCTGTAAAGAGCAATATTGCACAGGAACCTGGGATGTTAGGTCCGTGAATCAAGGCAAATGAAAATGGTCAAACAGGAGATGGCAAGAGTGAACATCAGCATTCTAGGAATCGGTGAACTAAAATGGATTGGAGTGGGTGAATTTAACTGAGATGAACATTATATCTACTATTGTGGGCAAGAATCCCTTAGAAGAAATGGAGTAGCTATCATAGTCAAAAAAAGTCTGAAATGCAGTACTTGGATGCCATTTCAAAAATGACAGAATGATCTCTGTTTGTTTCCAAGGCAAACCATTCAAAAATCACAGTAATCCAACTCTATGCCCCAAACAGTAATGCTGAAGAAGCTGAAGTTGGACAGTTCTATGAAGACCTACAAGACCTTCTAGAACTAACACCCCCAATATATTAACTTTTCATTTTAGGGGACAGGAATGCAAGTAGGAAGTCAAGAGATACCAGGAGTAACAGGCAAGTTTGGCCTTGGAGTATGAAAAGAAACAGAGTAAAGGCTAACAGACTTTTGCCAAAGGTCATTGCAAACGTCCTCTTCCAACAGCAGGAATGACTCTACACATGGACATCACTAGATGGTCAATAACAAATTCAGACTGATTATAGTCTTTGCAGCCAAAGATGGAGAAGCTCTATACAGTCAGCAAAAACAAGACCAGGAGCTGACTGTGGCTCAGATCATGAACTCCTTATTGCCAAATTCAGACTTAAATTGACAAAAGCATGAAAAAGCACTAGACCATTCAGTTCAGTTCAGTCCCTCAGTCATGTCTGACTCTTTGTGACCCATGAATCACAGCACGCCAGGCCTCCCTCTCCATCACCAACTCCTGGAGTTCACTCAAATGCATGTCCATCGAGTCGGTGATACCATCCAGCCATCTCATCCTCTGTCATCCCCTTCTTCTCCTGCCCCCAATCCCTCCCAGCATCAGAGTCTTTTAAAATGCGTCAACACTTTGCATGAGGTGGCCAAAGTATTGGAGTTTCAACTTTAGCATCAGTCCTTCCAATGAACACCCAGGACTGATCTCCTTTAGAATGGACTGGTTGGATCTCCTTGTGGTTCAAGAGACTCTCAAGAGTCTTCTCCAACACCACAGTTCAAAAGCAGCAATTCTTCGGTGCTCAGTTCCTTCACAGTCCAACTCTCACTTTCATACATGACCACTGGAAAAATCATAGCCTTGACTAGACGAACCTTTGTTGGCAAAGTAATGTCTCTGCTTTTTAATATGCTGTCTAGGTTGGTCATAACTTTTCTTCCAGGGAGTAAGCATCTTTTAATTTCATGGCTGTAATCACCATCTGCATTGATTTTGGAGCCCAGAAAACTAAAGTCAGACACTATTTCCACTGTTTCCCCATCTATTTGCCATGAAGTGATGGGACCAGATGCCATGATCTTCGTTTTCTGAATGTTGAGCTTTAAGCCAACTTTTTCACTCTCCTCTTTCAATTTCATCAAGAGGCTTTTTAGTTCCTTTTCACTTTCTGCCATAAAGGTGGTGTCATCTGCATATCTGAGGTTATTGATGTTTTTCCCGGCAATCTTGATTCCAGCTTGTGCTTCTTCCAGCCCAGAATTTCTCATGATGTTCTCTGCATAGAAGTTAACTAAGCAGGGTGACAATATACCGCCTTGACGTACTCCTTGTTCTATTTGGAACCAGTCTGTTGTTCCATGTCCAGTTCTAACTGTTGCTTCCTGACCTGCATATAGGTTTCTCAAGAGGCAGGTGGTCTGGTATTCCCATCTGTTTCAGAATTTTCCACAGTTTATTGTGATCCACACAGTCAAAGGCTTCGGCATAGTCAATAAAGCAGAAATAGATGTTTTTCTGGAACTCTCTTGCTTTTTCAATGATCCAGCGGATGTTGGCAATTTGATCTCTGGTTCCTCTGCCTTTTCTAAAACCAGCTTGAACATCTGGAAGTTCACGGTTCACAAGTATGACCTAAACCAAATCCCTTACAACTGTACACAGTGGAAGTGACAAATAGATCCAAGGGATTAGATCTGATAGACAGAGTGCTAAAGAACTATCGATGGTGATTCAGTACATTATAAAGGAGGCAATGATCAAGACCATCGTCAAGAAAAACAATTGCAAAAAAGGCAAAATGGTTGTCTGATGAGGCCTTACAAGTAGCTGAGAAGAGAAGCGAAAGGCAAAGGAGAAAGGGAAAGATATATTGATCTGAATACAGAGTTCCAAAGGAGAGATAAGAAAGCCTTCCTCAGTGATCAGTGCAAACAAATAGAGGAAAACAACAGAATGGGAAAGACTAGAGATCTCTTCATGAAAATTAGACACTAAGGGAAAATTTCATATAAAGGTGGGCACAATAAAGGACTGAAATGGTATGGCCCTAAGAAGCAGAAGACATTAAGAAGAGGTAGCAAGAATACACAGAAGAATTATACAAAAAAGATCTTCATGACCCAGATAACCACGATGGTATGCTCACCCACCTAGAGCCAGACATCCTGGAATGCGAAGTCAAGAGGGCCTGAGCAAGCATCATTACAAACAAAGCTAGTGGAGATGACAGAATTCCAGTTGCGCTATTTCAAATTCTAAAAGATGATGCTGTGAAAGTGTTGCACTCAATATGGCAGCAAATTTGGAAAACTCAGAAGTAGCCACAGGACTGGAAAAAATCAGTTTTCATCCCAGTCCCAAAAAAGACAATGCCAAATAATGTTCAAATTACCACACAATTGCACTCATCTCACAAGCTAGCAAAGTAATGCTTAATATTCTCCAAGCCAGGCTTCAACAGTATGTGAACCATGAATTTCCAGATGTTTCAGCTAGATTTAGAGAAGGCAGAGGAACCAGAGATCAAATTCCCAACATCTGTAGGATCATCAAAAAAGCAAGAGTGTTCCAGAAAAATATCAATTTCTGCTTTACTGACCACGTCAAAGCCTTCAACTCTGTAGATCACAACAAACTGTGGAAAATTCTTTAAGATATGGGAAAAGACCAGACCATATTACCTGCCTCCTGAGAAATATGTATATAGGCCAAGAAGCAACAGTTATAACTGTACATGGAACAACAGACTGGTTCCAAATAGAGAAAGGAGTGCATGAATGCTGTATATTGTCACCCTGCTTATTTAACTTACATGCAGAGTACATCATGCAAAATGCCAGTCAGATGTAGCACAAGCTGGAGTAAATTTTCTGGGAGAAATATCAATAACCTCAGAGATACACAGATGACACAACAGAAGGCGAAGAAGAACTACAGAGTCTCGTGATGAAAGTGAAAGAGGAGAGTGAAAAAGTTGGTTTAAAACTCAACATTCATAAAACTAAGTTCATGACATCCATTCCCATCACTTCATGGCAAAAAGAGGGGAAAAAATGGAGACAGTAACAGACTTTATTTTCTTAGACTCCAAAGTCACTGCAGATGGTGACTGTAGCCATGAAATTAAAAGACAATGCTCCTTGGAAGAAAAGCTGTGACCAATCTAGACAGCACATTAAAAAGCAGAGACCTTACTTTGCCAACAAAGGTCAGTCTAGTCAAAGCTATGATTTTTCCAGTAGTCATGTATGGATGTGAAATTTGAACTATAAAGAAAGCTGAGTGCGAAAGAACCAACGCTTTTGAACTATGGTGTTAGAGAAGAGTTTTGGAGAGTTTTGGAGAGCTGCAAAGATATCCAACTTGTCCATCCTAAAGGAAATCAGTCCTGAATATTCATTGGGAGGACTGATGCTGAAGCTGAAACTCCTATACTTTGCCACCTGATGCAAAGAACTGACTCACTGGCAAAGACCCTGATCCTGGGAAAGATTGAAGGTGGGAGGACAAGGGGATGACAGAGGATGAGATGGTTGTATTGCATCACCAACTCAATAAACATGAGTTTGAGTAAGCTCTGGGAGCTGGTGATGGACAGAGAGGCCTGGTGTGCTGCAGTCCACAGGGTCGCAAAGAGTTGGACACACCTTAGTGACTGAACTGAACTGAACTGCTTGATGCAAAAGTTGCAATCTGAAGCATTATGCTGCACAAAAGATATCAGAGGTTTCCCTCTGTGGCCCCTGGGAGAGGCAGGGAAAGAATTTAAGATGGATGAACTGCAGAATCAAAGGCTCTTCATCAAAATCTCAGATATTAAACGTTTCTCAGTCTCTCATTGCTCATGTGTAAAAACTGAGATAACAATTTGTTTTCTTTTTCAAGGATTAAGTGAGAACATTTATGCTTCATCACATAGTATTGTACTTGGTATTCAGTTCAGTTCAGTCACCCAGTCGTGTCTGACTCTGTGACCCCATGGACTGCAGCACAACAGGTTTCCCTGTCCGTCACCAACTCCCAGAGCTTGCTCAAATTCATATCCATCGAGTCAGTGATGCCATCCAACAACCTCATCCTCTGTCATCCCCTTCTCCTCCCACCTTCAATCTTTCCCAGCATCAGGGTCTTTTCCAATGAGGCAGTTCTTTGTATCAGGTGGCCAAAGTACTGGAGTTTCAGCATCAGTCCTTCCAATGAATATTCAGGGTTGATTTCCTTTAGGATTGACTGGCTTGATTTCCATGCAGTCCAAGGGATTCTCAAGAGTCTTCTCCTACACCACAGTTCAAAAGCATCAATTCCTTGGTACTCAACTTTCATTATGGTCCAACTTTCACATTTATACATAACTACTGGAAAAATCATAGCTTTGACAAGATGGACCTTTGTCAGCAAAGTAGTATCTATGCTTTTTAATATGGGTCTATGTTGGTCATAGCTTTTTTTTTTTTTGTCTTTTATTTATTTTTATTTTTTTTTAATTTTTATTTTCACTTTATTTTGCTTTACAATACTGTATTGGTTTTGCCATACATTGACATGAATCAGCCACGGGTGTACATCAGCATGTGTATTCCCAATCCTGAACCCTCCTCTCACCTCCCACCCCAAATCATCTCTCTGGATCATCCCCATGCACCAGCCCCAAGCATCCTGTATCCTGTATTGGACATAGACTGGCGATTCGTTTCTTACCTGATAGTATACATGTTTCAATGCCATTCTCCCAAATCATCCCACCCTCTCCCTTTCCCACAGAGTCTAAAAGTCCGTTCTAAACATCTGTGTCTCTTTTGCTGTCTCATATAGAGGGTTATCATTACCATCTTTCTAAATTATATATATATGTGTTAGTATACTCTATTGGTGTTTTTCTTTCTGGCTTACTTCACTCTGTATAATCAGCTCCAGTTTCATCCACCACATTAGAACTGATTCAAATGTATTCTTTTTAAGTAAAGTCGCTCAGCTGTGTCCGACTCTTTGCGACCCCATGGACTGTAGCCTACCAGGCTCCTCCCTCCATGGGATTCTCCAGGTAGGAGTACTGGAGTGGGTTTCCATTTCCTTCTCCAGGGGATCTTCCCAACCCAGGGATCGAACCCAGGTCTCCCGCATTCCAGGCAGACACTTTAACCTCTGAGCCACCAGGGAAGTATTCTTTTTAATGGCTGAGTAATACTACATTGTGTATATGTACCACAGCTTTCTTATCCATTCATCTGCTGATGGATATCTAGGTTGCTTCCATGTCCTGGCTATTATAAACAGTGTTGCGATGAACATTGGGGTACACATGTCTCTTTCAATTCTAGTTTCCTCGGTGTGTATGCTCAGCAATGGGATTGCTGGGTTATAAGGCAATTCTATTTGCAATTTTTAAAGGAATCTCCACACTGTTCTCCATAGTGGCTGTACTAGTTTGCATTCCCACCAACAGTGTAAGAGGGTTCCCTTTTCTCGACACCCTCTCCAGCATTTATTGGTTGTAGACTTTTGGATCGCTGCCATTCTGACTGGTGTGAAATGGTACCTCATTGTGGTTTTGATTTGCATTTCTCTGATAATGAGTGATGTTGAGCATCTTTTCATGTGTTTGTTAGCCATCCGTATGTCTTCTTTGGAGAAATGTCTATTTAGTTCTTTGGCCCATTTGTTGATTGGGTCATTTATTTTTCTGGAATTGAGCTGCATAAGTTGCTTGTATATTTTTGAGATTAGTTGTTTGTCAGTTGCTTCATTTGCTATTATTTTCTCCCATTCAGAAGGCTGTCTTTTCACTTTGCTTATATTTTCCTTTGTTGTGCAGAAGCTTTTAATTTTGATTAGATCCCATTTGTTTATTTTTGCTTTAATTTCCAGAATTCTGGGGGGTGGATCATAGAGGATCCTGCTGTGATTTATGTCAGAGAGTGTTTTGCCTATGTTCTCCTCTAGGAGTTTTATAGTTTCTGGTCTTACATTTAGATCTTTAATCCATTTTGAGTTTATTTTTGTGTGTGGTGTTAGAAAGTGATCTAGTTTCATTCTTTTACAAGTTGTTGACCAATTTTCCCAGCACCACTTGTTAAAGAGATTGTCTTTACTCCATTGTATATTTTTGCCTCCTTTATCAAAGATAAGGTGTCCATAGGTGTGTGGATTTATCTCTGGGCTTTCTATTTTGTTCCATTGATCTATATTTCTGTCTTTGTGCCAGTACCATACTGTCTTGATGACTGTGGCTTTGTAGTAGAGCTTGAAGTCAGGCAAGTTGATTCCTCCAGCTCCATTCTTCTTTCTCAAGATTGCTTTGGCTATTCGAGGTTTTTTGTATTTCCATATAAATCTTGAAATTATTTGTTCTAGTTCTGTGAAAAATACCGCTGGTAGCTTGATAGGGATTGCATTGAATCTGTAGATTGCTTTGGGTAGTATACTCATTTTCACTATATTGATTCTTCTGATCCATGAACATGGTATATTTCTCCATCTATTAGTGTCCTCTTTGATTTCTTT
>SJYQ01000680.1:3230045-3258237 GCA_006410935.1 Redunca redunca
TATATTCCTAGGTATTTTATTCTTTTCGTTGCAATGGTGAATGGAATTGTTTCCTTAATTTCTTTTTCTACTTTCTCATTATTAGTGTATAGGAATACAAAGGATTTCTGTGTGTAGATTTTATATCCTGCAACTTTACTATATTCATTGATTAGCTCTAGTAATTTTCTGGTGGAGTCTTTAGGGTTTTCTATGTAGAGGATCATGTCATCTGCAAACAGTGAGAGTTTTACTTCTTTTCCAGTTTGGATTCCTTCTATTTCTTTTTCTGCTCTGATTACTGTGGCCAAAACATCCAGAACTATGTTGAATAGTAGCAGTGAGAGTGGGCACCCTTGTCTTGTTCCTGACTTTAGGGGAAATGCTTTCAATTTTTCACCATTGAGGATATTGTTTGCTGTGGGTTTGTCATATATAGCTTTTACTATGTTGAGGTATGTGCCTTGTATTCCTGCTTTCTGGAGAGTTTTTATCATAAATGGATGTTGAATTTTGTCAAAGGCCTTCTCTGCATCTATTGAGATAATCATATGGCTTTTGTTTCAATTTGTTATTGTAGTGAATTACATTGATTGATTTGCGGATATTGAAGAATGCTTGCATCCCTGGTATAAAGCCCAGTTTGTCATGGTGTATGACCTTTTTAAAGTGTTGTTGGATTCCGATTGCTAGAATTTTGTTAAGGATTTTTGCATCTATGTTCATCAGCAATATTGGCCTATAGTTTTCTTTTTTTGTGGCATCTTTGTCAGATTTTGGTATCAGAGTGATGGTGGCCTCATAGAGTGAGTTTGGAAGTTTACCTT
Source organism: Redunca redunca (assembly GCA_006410935.1). NCBI lineage: Eukaryota > Metazoa > Chordata > Mammalia > Artiodactyla > Bovidae > Redunca > Redunca redunca. The sequence continues at coordinate 3,230,852 of SJYQ01000680.1, forward strand.
CTTCTGCAATTTTCTGGAAGAGTTTGAGTAGGATAGGTGTTAGCTCTTCTCTAAATTTTTGGTAGAATTCAGCTGTGAAGCCGTCTGGACCTGGGCTTTTGTTTGCTGGAAGATTTCTGATTACAGTTTCAATTTCCGTGCTTGTGATGTGTCTGTTAAGATTTTCTATTTCTTCCTGGTTCACTTTTGGAAAGTTGTACTTTTCTAAAAATTTGTCCATTTCTTCCATGTTGTCCATTTTATTGGCATATAATTGCTGATAGTAGTCTCTTATGATCCTTTGTATTTCTGTGTTGTCTGTTGTGATCTCTCCATTTTCATTTCTAATTTTATTGATTTGATTTTTCTACCTTTGTTTCTTGATGAGCCTGGCTAATGGTTTGTAAATTTTATTTATCCTTTCAAAGAACCAGCTTTTCACTTTGTTGATTTTTGCTATGGTCTCATTTGTTTCTTTTGCATTTATTTCTGCCCTAATTTTTAAGTTTTCTTTCTTTCTACTAACTCTGGGGTTCTCCATTTCTTCCTTTTCTAGTTGCTTTAGGTGTAGAGTTAGGTTATTTATTTGACTTTTTTCTTGTTTCTTGAGGTATGCCTATATTGCTATGAACTTTCCTCTTAGCACTGCTTTTATAGGGTCCCACAGGTTTTGGGTTGTTGTGTTTTCATTTTCATTCATTTCTATGCATATTTTGATTTCTTTTTTGATTTCTTCTGTGATTTGTTGGTTATTCAGAAGTGTGTTGTTCAGCCTCCATATGTTGGAATTTTTAATAGTATTTCTCCTGTAATTGAGATCTAATCTTAATGCATCATGGTCAGAAAAGATGCTTAGAATGACTTCAATTTTTTTGAATTTATCAAGGTTAGATTTATGGCCCAGGATGTGATCTATCCTGGAGAAGGTTCCGTGAGCACTTAAGAAAAAAGGTGAAATTCATTGTTTTGGGGTGAAATGTCCTATAGATATCAATTAGGTCTAACTGGTCTATTGCATCATTTAAAGTTTGTGTTTCTTTGTTAATTTTCTGTTTAGTTGATCTGTCCATAGATGTGAGGGGGGCATTAAAGTCTCCCACTATTATTGTGTTATTGTTAATTTCCCTTCATACTTGTTAGCATTTGTCTTACAGATTGCAGTGCTCCTATGTTGGGTGCATATATATTTATAATTGTTATATCTTCTTCTTGGATTGATCTTTTAATCATTATGTAGTGGCCTTCTTTGTCTCTTTTCACAGCCTTTGTTTTAAAATCTATTTTATCGGATAAGAGTATTGCTACTCCTGCTTTATTTTGGTCTCCATTTGTGTGGAATATCGTTTTCTAGCCCTTCACTTTCAGTCTGTATGTGTCCCTTGTTTTGAGGTGGGTCTCTTGTAGGCAGCATATATAGGGGTCTTGTTTTTGTATCCATTCAGCCAGTCTTTGTCTTTTGGTTGGGGCATTCAGCCCATTTATGTTTAAGGTAATTATTGATAAGTATGATCCAATTGCCATTTACTTTATTGTTTTGGGTTCAGGTTTATACAGCCTTTTTGTGTTTCCTGTCTAGAGAATATCCTTTAGCATTTGTTGGAGAGCTGCTTTGGTGGTGCTGAATTCTGCCAGCTTTTGCTTGTCTGTAAAGCTTTTGATTTCTCATTCATATTTGAATGAGATCCTTGCTGAGTACAGTAATCTGGGCTGTAGGTTATTTTCTTTCATCACTTTAAGTATGTCTTGCTGTCCCCTCCTGGGCTGAAGCATTTCTATCGAAAGATCTGCAGTTATCCTTAAGGGAATCCCCTTGTGTGTTATTTGTTGTTTTTCCCTTGCTGCTTTTAATATTTGTTCTTTGTGTTTGATCTTTGTTAATTTGATTAATATGTGTCTTGGGGTGTTTCACCTTAGGTTTATACAGTTCGGAACTCTCTGGGTTTCTTGGACTTGGGTGATTATTTCCTTCCCCATTTTAGGGAAGTTTTCAACTATTATGTCCTCAAGTATTTTCTCATTGTCTTTCTTTTTGTCTTCTTCTTCTGGGACTCCTATAATTCGAATGTTGGAGCATTTTATATTTTCCTGGAGGTCTCTGAGATTTTCCTCATTTTTTTTTTAAATTCTTTTTTCTTTTTTCCTCTCTGATTCATTTATTTCTACCATTCTATCTTCTATTTCACTAATCCTATCTTCTGCCTCTCTTATTCTACTATTTGTTGCCTCCAGAGTGTTTCTGATCTCATTCATTGCATTATTCATTATATATTGACCCTTTTTTATTTCTTCTAGGTCCTTGTTAAACCTTTCTTGCATCTTCTCAGTCCTTGTCTCCAGGCTATTTATCTGTGATTCCATTTTGATTTCAAGATTTTGGATCATTTTCACTATGGAATTCTTTCTCAGGTAGATTCCCTATCTCTTCCTCTTTTGTTTGGTTTGGTGGGCATTTATCCTGTTCCTTTACCTGCTGGGTATTCCTCTGTCTCTTCATCTTGGTTATATTGCTGCGTTTGGGGTGGTCTTTCTGTATTCTGGGAATTTGTGGAGTTCTCTTTATTATGGAGTTTCCTCACTGGGGGTGGGGTTGTATCAGTGGCTTGTCAAGGTTTCTTGGTTAGAGAAGCCTGTGTCAGAGTTCTGGTGGGTAGAGCTGGATTTCTTCTCTCTGGAGTGCAATGAAGTGTCCAGTAATGAGTTATGAGACGTCTATGGTTTGGGGGTAACTTGAGCTGCCTGTATATTGAAGCTCAGGGGCGTGTTCCTGTGTTTCTGGAGAATTTGCATGGTATGTCTTGCTCTGGAACTTGTTGGCCCTTGGGTGGTGCTTGGCTTCAGTGTAGGTATGGAGGTGTTTGATGAGCTCCTATCAATTAATGTTCCCTGGATTCAGGAGTTCTCTAATGTTCTCAGGATTTGGACTTAATCCTCCTGCTTCTGGTTTTCAGTTTTATTTTTACAGTAGCCTCCAGACTTCTCCATCTATACAGCACTGATGGTAAAACATCTAATTTAAAGATGAAAAGTTTCTCCATATTGAAGGACACCCAGAGAGGTTCACTGAGTTACATGGAGAAGAGAAGAGGGAGGGGGTAGTTAGAGGTGACTGGAATGAGATGAGGTGGGATCAAAAGAGGAGAGAGCAAGCTAGCCAGTAATCACTTTCTTATGTGCACTCCTCAGTCTGGACCACTCAGAGATGTTCACAGAGTTATACAGGGAAGAGGAGAGGGAGGAAGTAGACAGAGGTGGCCAGGAGGATAATAGAGGGAAATGAAAAGGAGAGAGACAGATCCAGCCAGTAACCAGTTCCCTAAGTGTTCTCCATCGTCTGAAACACAGAGATTCACAGAGTTGGGTAGAGAAGAGAAGGGGGAGGGAAGAGACAGAGGCCACCTGGTGGAGAAAAAGGAAAGTCCAAAGGAGGAGAGAGTGGTCAAGCCAGTAATCTCGCTCTCAGGTAAAATTGGGTACTGAAGATTGGGTTTTTAAATGTACAAAATTGACAACAAATACCAAAAAGCAACGATTAAAAATCTAGAGTAGAGGTTGGATTTTCAAAAATACAATATTAAAGAAAAGAAGAAGAAGAAAGTAAGGAGAATTATTAAAAAACAACAACCACCACAAAAATATATACGGTATTTGCTTTCAAAATAGGGTCTTTTTTTGAAAAGTGATAGTAGGTTATAAAAATTAAAATTAAAGGAGAAATAGAGGACTTAAAATTTTTTAAAAGTTTAAAAAAAGGAGAAGAAAAAGAAAAGAAGAAAAAGCACTCAAACAACAACATCAACCAAAAAAAAAAAAAAAGAGAGAGAGAGAGAGAGAGAATGGTCGTAAAAATAGTAGATATTTCTGGGACTTTCTCTGGTGTTGTGGTCAGTGTGGGGTCACTTCCGAGGGGGTTCCCTCTGTTTAGCTTCTTTTGTTTGCTTGTCTCTTCAGTGTCTGATTTCCGCCCTGACACAAAGGGGGTGTGGTGGACACTTTTGTTTTTTTTAGGCTCACTTGTTCAGTCACGCTGTGGGTAGGGAGGGATACTGCAAACAAGTAACACTGGCGTGTGCTCGCAGTGTCTCAGCCACACTGGGCATGCCCCTGCACATGACACACACTGCTCAGGCTCTACGTTGCTCCGCCAGGAACCATCTGAGGCCGGCCCTAGGCTGCATGCACCTCCCCGGTCTAAGCCGCTCAGGCTTGGCTCTCAGGTAGTCCTCAGAGGTGCAGATTAGGTTGGGCCTGCATTTTGTGCCCTTCCCAGGACCGAGTAGCTCAGGTGTTTGGTGAGCATGGTCGCTGTGACTTATCGCCTTTCTCTGCTGCTCAGTTTTCTGGGTGTACCACTGGCGCCCCTTGTCAGGCAGATGGTGACTATCCAGAATCCCCAGAAGTCTTAGTTAGCAAAGAAGCCTGCTTGCAGTTTGTTAGGTAAAGTCTCTCTTGGGCTGCGATTGCCCCCTTCCAGCCCTTATGGCTCTGGCTACCTGTCACCGGCAGGGGATGGTCGGCAGCTGGCTATTTCTGTTCTGTCCTTTGTTCTGTGCCCGGTCCTGGTGGTGTCTTATGTTAGAGCTTTTTGTGTGGTAGCTATCCCACAGTCTAGTATGCTAGCCCAAGTTAGTTCACTCTGGTTACACTCACGGCATTCCGGCCTAATTCTTAAAAAACACTGCAGGCCGCGCCTCCCTGCCCAGCCCCCACTTGCTAATGGTGGATGCAGGAGTCTGCATTGCTTCTCCACTGGGGGAGTTACCGTTGGGCTTGTAATCTGTTGGTTTTAATTACTTATTTATTTTTCTTCCCTGTTGTGTTGCCCTCTGTGCTTCCGAGGCTCCCCACAGACTCGGCAGTGAGAGTGTTTCCTAGTGTTTGGAAACCTCTCTTTTTAAGACTCCCTTCCCAGAACAGGACTCCCTTCTTGGGATGGAGCTCCTTCCCTACCTCCTTTGTCTCTTTTTTCATCTTTTATATTTTTCCTACCTGTTTTTGAAGACAATGATCTGCTTTTCTGGGTGCCTGATGTCCTCTGCCAGCATTCAGAAGCTGTTTTGTAGAATTTACTCAGCGTTGAAATGTTCTTTTGATGAATTTGTGGGGGAGAAAGTGGTCTCCCCGTCCTATTCCTCTGCCATCTTAGGACCGCCCCTGGTCATAGCTTTTTTTCCAAGAGGTAAGTGTCTTTTAATTTCATGGCTACAGTCACCATCTGCAGTGACTTTGGAGCCAAAGAAAATAAAGTGCCACTGTTTCCATTGTTTCCTTGGTATTACTATATTCCAATTCCCTTGAAAGTGGTTTTACTGTTGTTTCAAGATTCTATCCCTATACCTGTGAAAAAAAGCTAAATGCAGTAATGTTGAATTAATTTCAGATAATAGGCAACCTACATAATAGCTGCCTCATTTGCCTTGGATATCAGCAAAGCAGTCCACAGACTGTCTCTTTACTTTGGATAAAAGAGGGAATTAAGAAAAGCAAGAATGTTCACTGCTTAAACTCTGGCAGGATACCCTTCTAATTCAGATACTTTGCTTTGAACCCAAAGCACTGAGTGCTTCCTGAGATTGCAAGTGCCCCAGCATAGTGGAAATCAGCTCATTTTAGGCTGAAGCACTTTCTAGGTAATAGATGAACATACTTGGCACACAGCCTCACAAATACTGCTTCCAGTAAGTTGCTTTTACTAGAGAAAATTAAATAGGACTCTTCTGGGAGCATTGTTTTAGACAAGGACATCCCCTGAGCCATGAGAACACAGAGAAATCCATGGTGCTGACTGATAACGTCCCATTTTGATAACAGATAATTTCCTCAGGCAACCCAGAGTACAAAGACAGTGTGCGTGTGTTTGTAAAACAGCTAATAGAAACAAACAAAAAAATGAGAATCAAGAATAGTAATAACAATACCCAACTGCCTTAGCAGTTAGGTGGCACCTCAGAACTGGCAGCAAGATAGGGTCATGGTGAGCATCAGTTCAGTTCAGTAGCTCAGTCGTTTCCAACTCTTTGCGACCCCTTGAATCGCAGCATGCCAGGCCTCCCTGTCCATCATCAATTCCCAGAGTTTACTCAAACTCATGTCCATAGAGTTGGTGATCCCATCAAGCCATCTCATCCTCTGTCGTCCCCTTCTCCTCCTGCCACCAATCCCTTCTAGCATCAGAGTCTTTTCCAATGAGGCAACTCATCACATGAGGTGGCCAAAGTACTGGAGTTTCAGCTTTAGCATCAGTCCTTCCAATGAACACCCAGGACTGATCCCCTTTAGAATGGACTGGTTGGATCTCCTTGCAGTCCAAGGAACTCTCAAGAGTCTTCTCCAACACCACTGTTAAAAGCATCAATTCTTCAGCAGTCAGCTTTCTTCACAATCCAACTCTCACATCCATACATGACCACTGGAAAAACCATAGCCTTGACTAGACAGAGCTTTATTGACAAAGTAATGTCTCTGATTTTTAATATGCTATCTAGGTTGGTCATAACTTTCCTTCCAAGGAGTAAGCATCTTTTAATTTCATGGCTGAAATCACCATCTGCAGTAACTTTGGAGCCCCCCAAAATAAAGTCTGACACTGTTTCCACTGTTTCCCCATCTATTTCCTATGAAGAATAACCAAGTGCAAAAATGAATCAGGACAATAAGGAACATAATGAAAGAGATATACCAAACATGACATATATTAGGAGAGGTGCTATATATACAGAGGAGATAACACACACACACACACACACACACACAAAGAGCAACTGGGTAGAGGCCAAATTTTCAGCAGAGACCTAACAATTTAAATCTGATGAATCAGACAAATTTGGATTTAAGCCCAGGTCTTTCATTTACTGGTTCAGTGTGACCTTGGGAAAGCGATTTCTAATCTAGGCTTCGGTTTCCTCACCTAGAAAGGGAAACACTAACAGTACCCAAGTTTGAGGCTTTTAGAAGGTTTATAGTGAAAATGTACTACAATGCCTGACATTAATTAAAAATCCAATAAATGTTGGTGGGAGTGGTTATGGCAGTCACTGCTCAATAAATGTTCATTGTTGTCATTCTCTAAGAAAGGACTAACTGCACTGAATCTGCCTAGTAAGCTAATGGAGTGAGTGCAATTATTTTTCTCCTAAAACAAATTAAAAGACGGAGGTGTAGAAGACTAAGGAACTTGGCTGTGATATACAGGTGATTCACGATACAGCTAAAACTGAAACCAAGGCACAAATGTTTGGACTCTTAACAGCTGGGGTGGGGGTATGGCAACAGTAGTAGCCAGATTATACAAGTGTCGGTTCAGTTCAGTTGCTCAGTCATGTCTGACTCTTTGTGACCACATGAATCGCAGCACGCCAGGCCTCCCTGTTCATCACCATCTCCCAGAGTTCACTCAGACTCACGTCCATTGAGTCCGTGATACCATCCAGCCATCTCATCCTGGGTCGTCCCCTCCTCCTCCTGCCCCCAATCTCTCCCAGAATCAGAGTCTTTTCCAATGAGTCAACTTTTCTCATGAGGTGGCCAAAGTACTGGAGCTTCAGCTTTAGCATCATTTATTCCAAAGAAATCCCAGGGTTGATCGCCTTTAGGATGGACTGGTTAGATCTCCTTGCAGTCCAAGGGACCCTCAAGAGTCTTCTCCAACACCACAGTTCAAACTCGTCACAGCATCAATTCTTCGGCGCTCAGCCTTCTTCACAGCCCAACTCTCACATCCACACATGACCACAGGAAAAACCATAGCCTTGACTAGATGGACCTTTGTTGGCAAAGTAATGTCTCTGCTTTTGAATATACTATCTAGGTTGGTCATAACTTTCCTTCCAAGGAGTAAGTGTCTTTTAATTTCATGGCTGCAGTCACCATCTGCAGTGATTTTGGAGCCCCAAAAAATAAAGTCTGACACTGTTTCTATTGTTTCCCCATCTATTTCCCATGAAGTGATGGGACCAGATGCCATGATCTTCGTTTTCTGAATGTTGAGCTTTAAGCCAACTTTTTCACTCTCCTCTTTCACTTTCATCAAGAGGCTTTTTAGTTCCTCCTCACTTTNCTCTGCATAGAAGTTAACTAAGCAGGGTGATAACATACCTCCTTGATGTCCTCCTTTTTCTATTTGGAACAAGTCTGTTGTTCCATGTCCAGTTCTAACTGTTGCTTCCTGACCTGCATACAGATTTCTCAAGAGGCAGGTTAGGTGGTCTGGTATTCCCATCTCTTTCAGAATTTTCCACAGTTTATTGTGATCCACACAGTCAAAGCCCTTGTAGTAGGTTATTAAAAGGCACTGGCTTTACAAATAGCTGGGGAAATAAAGAGAAGTGAAAGGGAAAGATATACCCAACTGAATGCAGGGTTCCAGAGAATAACAAGGAGAGATAATGCCTTCTTCAATGAACATTGCAAAGAAATAGAGGAAAATGATAGAATAGGGAAGACTAGAAATATTTTTTACAAAAACTGGAGATATCAAAGAAATATTTCATGCAAGAATGGGCTTGATAAAGGACAGAATCAGTAAGGACCTAACCAAAGCAGAAGTGATTAAGAAGAGGCAAAATGAATACACAGAAAAAACTATACAAAAAAAAAAAGAAAGAAAGAAAGATCTTAATAACCTGGATAACCACAACTGTCTGGGTCACTCACCTAAAGCCAGACATCCTGGAGTGTGAAGTCAAGAGGACCTTAGGAAGCATTGCTACCAAAATAGCTAGGGGAGGCAATGGAATTCCAGATGTGCCATTTAAAACTCAAAAATTATGTTGTTAAAGTGCTGCACTCAATATACCAGCAAATTTGGAAAACTTAGCAATGGCCCCAGGATTGGTAAGGTCAGTTTTCATTCCAATCCCAAAGAAGGGTAATGCCAAAGAATTATCAAACTATGTACAATTGTGCTCATTTCACATGCTAGCAATGTCATGTTCAAAATCCTTCAAGCTGGGCTTCAACAGTACATGAATCAAGAACTTCCAGATGTACAAATGGGTTTCAAAGAGGAACCAGAGATCAAAGTGCAAACATATGTTGGATAATGGAGAAAGCAAGGGAGTTTCAGAAAAATACCTACTTATTCTTCATTGAGTACACTAAATCCTCTGACTGTGTGGATCACAACAAACTGAGGAAAATTCTTAAAGAGATGAAGTACCAGACCACCTTACCTGTCTAGAAACCTGTATGCAGGTCAAGAAGCAATAGCTAGAACCAGACACAGAACAACTGATTGGATCCAAAGTGGGAAAGGAGTACAACAAGACTGTATATTGCCACCCTGCTTGTTTAACTTATATTCAGAGTACCTCATGCAAAATGCCAAACTGGATAAATCACAAACTGCAATGAAGATTTCTGGGAGAAATATCAACAGCCTAAGATACACAGATGATGCCACTCTAATGACAGAAAAGAAAGTGAAGAGGAACTAAAGAGCCTCTTGATGGCGATGAAAGAGAAGAGTGAAAAGCTGGTTTAAAACAACATTTATAAAACTAAGATCATGGCACCTGGTCCCATTACCTCATGGCAACAGAAAGGGAAAAAGTGGAAGCAGTGATAGTTTGTTTTCTTGGGCTCCAAAATCTCCACAGATGGTGACTGCAGCCACGAAATGAAAAGATACTTGCTCCTTGGAAGGAAAGCTATGACAAACGTAGATGGTGTATTAAAAAATTAGAGACATCATTTTGTTGACAAAGGTCCATATAGTCAAAGCTATGTTTTTCTAGTACTTATGTATGGATATGAGAGTTGGACGATAAAGAAGGCTGAGCACTGAAGAACTGAAGCTTTCTAACTGTGATGCTGAGAGTGATGAGAGTCCCTTGGACAGCAAGGAGTTCAACCCAGTCAATCCTAAAGGAAATCAAGTCTGAATATTCACTGGAATAACTTATGCTGAAGCTGAAGCTCCAATACTTTGGCCACCTGATGTGAAGAGCTGACTCACTGGGAAAAAAAAAAAAACCTAATTCTGTGAAATATGGAAAGTAAAAGGAGGAGCGGGCAGCAGAGGATGAGATGGTTAAATAGCATCACTGACTCAGTGGACATGAAATTTTTGCAAACTCCAGGAGAGAGGGCAGGACAGGGGTGCCTGGCATGCTGCAATTCATGGGATCACAAAGAGCTGGCCATGACTCATCAACAGAACAACAGCTACAAATGCCATACTTCTTTAATATGGCACTCGGCAATTTATTTATTTATTTGTAAAGTGAAAAGAATATTTGCTTCCTGTCGGATACTCTGTAAGATTTAGGAAGCTGGGACTAGCTTTAGGGGAGCCTATAGAAATGCATACAAAACACACCCTCTGGGATTTGAATCCAAGCCCTGCCAGTGTTGGGTGATGTGGAGACTGCTGCTTAACTTGCTCAGCTTCAATTTCCTCTGATGAAATTTTACTGGATTGCTATGAAGATTAAATTAAAGAGATAACCATGTAATTCACCTAGCATCTCATAGAGCATTTGATAGACAGTAACTAAAATGGTCCTGACTTTTTCCTTTAAATTTCTTGGGTAGATTTTTATTTGCCTATGAAAAGTCAAACCCAAAATAAAAGTTCAGTGATACCTTAACACAGTGCATGCAATATCAAATTCCTTTCTTCCTTCCATCTTTTCCTCCTGTGCATCTTCCTTCCTTCCTTCCATCATGTACCATGTACTATATATCTACTGCATGCCAAGCTGTATGCATAGCACTAAGAATACAACAAAAACAAGATGATAAGTATATGGTTAAGTGTCATCCTTAGTGTTCCAGAGGGAGAGATCCCTCTTTATTGAAGTGACCAAGGACAGTTTTACACGTAAGCTGAATTAGCCTTAAGTTACCCCTTAGGGCAGAGAATCTAGAAAAGGAACAAATATCTAGGCACAGGGAAAGGACAGAAGCAAAATGTAAGAATCCCTACTGTGTAGGATGTTTGTTCATCACTGACAGGTATCATTTGGCTAAATGAACTGTTCATGGATACAGACATTATAATTAATGTTCCAACATCCCTTTGGAAACTTTTCTTTAACAATAACCTTGCAATGGAACGCAATGTGTAAACCAAACAACAATGAAGTATTTTGACTGAAACTGAGAAAAAAAAAGCCAAGAAATTTTTCTAGGAATATGCTTTGTGCTCCAGGTTATCTACAGAGATCCCATAAAACTTTTGAAATAAAAATGTACAGCAAAGAAAAGCAAAAGCTCCCTTAAGAATGTAGTAAAGGTTTAAACATTCATCTGGGAATAGCCTAACAGTCTATCCAAGAATGTTGGTTAAAAGTCTGAGTAAACCTATAGGTAGGAAAAATGGAAGAATTTGAACAGGAAAATACAAGGAAAACTGTGCTGAGGGAAAAAAAAAATCACCTAGATTAGATGAGTCTGATTTGGAGGATTAAAATATCTGCAAGATGATTAAATGGATATTACTATAGATTAGTTTGAATGTACTCCAAAGATTCTTGAAGAGAAATCAACATACTCTGAGTTGTAACAAGGATGTAACCACACATTTACATCTAGCTCTAAGCATTTCTTTTATTTCTTTTATTTTTTTAAATTTTTATTTTTACTTTATTTTTCTTTACAATACTGTATTGGTTTTGCCCTACATTGACATGAATCAGCCACGGGTGTATATGAGTTCCCAATCCTGACCCCCCCTCCCACCTCCCACCCCATATCATCTCTCTGGATCATCCCCATGCACCAGCCCCAAGCATCCTATATCCTATATTGAACATAGATTGGCAATTCGTTTCTTACCTGATAGCATACATGTTTCAATGCCATTCTCCCAAATCATCCCACCCTCTCCCTCTCCCATAGAGTCCAAAAGTCCGTTCTATACTAAGCATTTCTTTTAAAAGAGAAAGAAGTGGAACCTTACTACTTTTAGAAGCATAAACACTTTTGTGCATGAAATGCATAAAACCATTCTTCTACAGTGATTTCCTCAGATCCATGGCAACGTGAACCTACATCAGTACTTCACATTTTTATCTATAATCTGGAATCCCAATCAGGGGCAAAATTGCACTCAGGGAAGCAGCATTTGATCTGATTCAAAACATATCTCATTGAACAAATTTAATATTACTTTGGATTAATAGTGCTGATTGACTTACTTCTTCAAAGGGCTGACTCTGGAGAAGACCCTGATGCTGGCAAAGATTGAGGGCAGGAGGACAAAGGGATGACAGGGAATGAAATGGTTGGATGGCCCATTGACTAAATAAGCATGAGTTTGAGCAAACTCAGAGAATTAGTGAAGGACAGGGAAGCCTGCGGTGCTACAGTTCATAGGGTCACAAAGAGTCAGACACAACTTAGTGACTGAACAACAAGTTCTTCAGTTGTTCTTTAGACAAAAGTCTTGATACAGGAGATTACTCTGGATTATCTGAGTGGACCCAGAGCAATCAGAAGAGTTCTTCTAACTTAGAGAGGAAGGAAGAGTCAAAGAAAGAGACATGATGAAGGAAGCTAGAGTCAAAGCAATGCTCCCTTGAGACTCAACTGGCTACTGCTATTTTTGGAGACAGAAAGGAGGTCATGAGTCAAAGAATGTGGGTGGTTTCTAGAAGCTGGAGAAGAGAAGGCAACAGATTCTCTTCTAGAGTTTCCAACAGGAACACAGTCCTGGTGACATTTAAATTTTAGCCTAGTGAAACCCATTTTGTTCTTCTGACCTTCAGAACTGTAAGATAATAAAACCGTGTTGTTTTAAGTCACCAGGAGTAGTTTGTTACAGAAGCAATAGGAATGTATCACAGAACAGCCTCAGTAACCTGAAAGAGAACTGTACTGAGTATGCTGAAAGTCAAAGAGATTCACTGATCCATTCCTAGAGCTGATTCTTAGAACATCTCTTTACTGGCCACATTTCTTTCCTAAAATTTCCTAGAGATTATGCAGGTTTTTGGGTTTTCAAATCATCTTAAAAACAATATTCTAAATCACTTATCAGTGTATTCATGACATGTTAATTATCTTCTTTATGTCTGTTTATCTATTTAAAACAAGACCAATGAAAACACCTAATCATATTGGTGGGGGGGGGGGAGACTGAAAGTTAAGTAAGAATGGTAGAGCTTAATATATTCACTCATTTAAAATAATCTATTTACAGGAAGTATAACAACTCTGTACTAAGCATTTTATTAAATTCTACAGCTTCTATCTTCCAGGAGCTGACATTCTTATACACGGCTGGTATATATAAATGTTGACTCTAACATGTAATAAGTGCCCATAACAATGACATTTAGTCATTTGTTACAATGTTGGCATACAGTAAACGTCAGTTTGTCAATATGTTTGTCTATAAAGACATAGTGGGATCATTCAATACTTCAAACAGTGCTAAGTATCTCATACACATACAAAGATGATATGTAAATATACAAATACTTTTTCATAACTGTATATCCTTCTAACTACTTACTGGAAATTTGCTACAAGATGGCCTGTTCATGTGTCAGTGGATACATAATCATACCATGGCAGTTATTCTGTGTTTAAATCTCTGGAAGAACTCCTCTATAGTTGTGGTATAACATGAATTGTCTTTTCTGGTCTGTGATGCTATGGAAAGGTAGGAATGTATAATTGATTCACTAATGCTCAAACTAATGAGCTATAACAGTGTGTCCTATCTGTCAAACTGACATAGGGCATTTAGCAAATTCAAGGAAGTTTCCGAGCAAAAGACTCTTCTGAATTTTTCCAGTGTCCCCATCTCTCCAGCAATAGCAATATGCATTCCTTACTACTACTACTACTAAGTCACTTCAGTCGTGTCCGACTCTGTGTGACTCCATAGACAGAAGCCCACCAGGCTCCCCCGTCCCTGGGATTCTCCAGGCAAGCTACCCACCAAATGAGAACAGAAATACAGATAAAGTGGTACATTGCCACTTAAGTACATCACACCGGCTTCAAAGTCTGGGGAAGCTGGCAGACCAAGATGGACTATCTTGAAGACAAGATGAAAGTGCAACTCAGGAATTGCAAAGGCAACATATATTTACAGAGAATGAAATCTGTGTTAAAACATTTTTGAATCATGTATAAGTGTTCACTATAAACTAAAAAGATTTTGCTTGATTTACTCGCTTCAATTTCTAAGCTTTTCCCCTTTCTTTGCTAATGGCAAGCTATCAATCATTGAAGCTGTAATCAGATTTTACAGAAGGCCACCAGCATCATTTTCAATCATTTAAATGTTGCAGCCTGCCTCTCTTCTTTGTGAATCACAGAGATTAATGTGAAAGGATTTTTAAATGCATTTTAGAAAAATTAGCAAATTATGATTGTTCTCTAATTCCCAGCTCACCACTTCACAAGGCATTATGCACAGGGGCTTCTATAGGCTTCATTGCTCAGAGAAAGAAAAATGGTGAAGGCATCCTATACTTAACACTAGGATGGCTCTTTGGACAGATACCGAATACTATATTCAGAGTGGAAAGCCTTAGATAAAAGTGCTTTCACGGTTATACCTTTTTCCTCCAGGTTATTTTCCTGAATAAGTTATCTCCTAAAGTAAACTATAGTCAAACAGAATTTTTTTTAATTACTTAAATTTTGTTTTCAAGCTCATCACCTTTTGAAATTCTTCATATCTCCTCAAGTTGCAAGAGTTACACTTCAATTTAGACAAGACCATTTTTAGATTTTCGACCATGAAATTTTCTTTCAAAAACTTTTTCCAGTTCATTGAAATTAGATTTACTCTTTTCCTGTTTATGTAAACAGGAAAATAAACTTTTCATTTTAAAATGAAAACTGAAATAATAGAGTACAGCAGATAAAGTAAGAATGCAAAATCCCATCAGCCTGGTTGAAGTTGTGTGTCAATAGGAGTGTGGTCCATAATGAAACTAAGAGAGGAGGTCTGAAAGAGATGATTTGGGTTCTTCTAGGACATTTATGTGATCTGATACTACAGAATAACAGAACAAGTCATCAGCAAACCTAGCAGCTTAAAACAATAAACGTGTATTGTCTCCTACATTTTGTGGGGTAAGGAAATCTCAGAGGGGATTAGCTGGCGTTTCTGCCTCAAGGGCTCGCATGAAGCTACAGCTGAGTTCTTATCCACAGTGCAGGAATCAGGAAAATTGACTGGATTAGAGGATCCTCTCACAAGATGTCTCAGCCATACTTGGAAAGTAATACTGTTTGTCAGCAGGATCCTTCCTTCTTACTATATGAACCTNTAGGACATGTATGTGATCTGATACTACAGAATAACAGAACAACAAGTCATCAGCAAACCTAGCAGCTTAAAACAATAAACGTGTATTGTCTCCTACATTTTGTGGGGTAAGGAAATCTCAGAGGGGATTAGCTGGCGTTTCTGCCTCAAGGGCTCGCATGAAGCTACAGCTGAGTTCTTATCCACAGTGCAGGAATCAGGAAAATTGACTGGATTAGAGGATCCTCTCACAAGATGTCTCAGCCATACTTGGAAAGTAATACTGTTTGTCAGCAGGATCCTTCCTTCTTACTATATGAACCTCTCCATGTAGCTGCTTGAAGGTCCTCAAGACATGACAGCTGGCTTCCTCCAGAGTAAGCAACTCAAGAGCTAATAACAAAATAAGGTAGAAGCCAGAACATATTCTACAACTTAACTTCAGAAGTCACATTCTATCATTTCCACGAAATCTTGTTAGTTACACAGGTCAACCCCATTTGAGGTGTGAAAGCACTAAAAAGGGGTGACGATCAGAAGAGAATGCTAATCACTCAGTCATGTTCGACTCTTTGGGACCCCGTGGACTGTAGCCTCTAGGCTTCTCCGTCCATGGAGTTTTCCAGGCAAGAATACTGGAGTGAGAAGCCATTCCCTTCTTCAGGGGATCTTCCTGATGCAGGGATCGAATCCCAGTCTTCTGCATTGCAGGCTGATTCTTTACCATCTGAGCCACCAGGGAAGCCCCAGAGGATGAGATAGTTAAAGAGCATCACCGACTCAATAGATGTGAATTTGAGCAAACTCCAGGAGATAGTGAAGGACAGGGAAGCTTGGCATGCAGCAGTCCATAGGGTCGCAAAGAGTCAGACACAACTTAGTGATGGAACAACAACATCAGGAGATAAGCTCGGGGTCAGTAGCCACACCATTATGGAGTTTTGTCTTTCCTTTAAGAGTGAGTTGAAACTAAAGATTTTTGCTAGAGTACTGTCATAATGAAACTTAAATTGTAAGATGATTTTGACTCCAGTGTGAACAGAAAGACAGAAAGAGAGCAAGAGTCAAAGCAGGACACTTATGGAAAAGCTTCTGCTGTGGTCCCAATCAGAGATAATGGTGCTTACATCAGTCTAAGGGCAGGACAGGCAGAAAGAAATAGGGAGGGAGGTCTAGGGTATGACTATTTCAAAGTTTTTGTTTCTAAAAGTTCTGAAGGGTTTGATTTAAAAAGAAAAAAAAAACATTTATAGCTTCTCTCTTTTCCTTTTTTTTTTTTTAATTTTTTTTTTTTTTGAAGCCCTGATCAGCAGTTTCATTAGTATAACCCAGGAAACAGACTCATAAGGGAGATGTCAGCATTTCAGGATGGTCCACCCCTCCTCCATCCAAAGGGACAGATGCTTTAAATGATGGAGTAGAATTGTCTTACTGAGCTACAGACAACAAATTGAAGTATTTCTTGAAACTAGGATTACTGAAAATTACAAAGTTCTGTAGTAGGAGAAAATATGAAGCCATGTAGAGAAAAAAGAGCCAGTGGATTAAAGGTTCTTATCGGTGCAAATGCCCTATGACTGAGTCTTGGTGAAATTTCAGGAGTTATCCCCAGGTTGTATCATTTTCTCCAGACTGTTTGCTTGAACCTCCAAAAGGCTAGGTTTGAAATACAAATCTTTCCCCACAATCACATGCTAATTTCTTTTTTCAGTTGTCTGAGATCGAGACCTTAGTTCTAGGCTACCTGGACTTGCCTTTTTTTTTTTTTTAAATTGGAGCATAGTTAATTTGCAATGTTGTGTTAATTTCTGCTGTACAGCAAATTGTTATATATGTGTATGTGTGTGTGTGTTCTTCTTTAAATTCTTTACATTATGATTGATCACAGGATACTGAATATAGTTTGCTGTACTAAACAGTAGGACCTTGGTGTTTATCCATTCTATATATAATCGTTTGCATCTGCTAAACCCAAACTCTCAATCCATCCCCCACACACACCCTTCCCTCATGACAACCACAAGTCTGTTCTATATGTCTGTGAGTCTCTTTCATAGATAGGTTTTCATTTGTGTTATATATTAGATAGAATTGCCAATTTTGATCCTTTTCCTGAATCTTTCCCCTTGAGTTTTGTTTTTGCTTTTGATGGAGTAAACGATCAGTGTTTATTGACATAAATAGGGTTAAAGTTATTAGATGGTAAATATTCATTATGGGCTTCCCTGGTGGCTCAGATGGTAAAGAATCTGCATTATACCAGTATTTATACATTATGTATTTATATGTAAAGTATCTGTTAAACGTCTCTCTGCATGAAGCACTCTGTAGGACCATAGGACATAATGCTGAGCTAAATGGATCTAGTTAGGGTTAGTCCCGGTCTTTATGGAGCTTAGTCAATCCTTGTCAAATTGATAGTTACATTGCTACTTTTATCTGTTCTCTCCCCTTTCCTCTTTTCCAAACACTTCTCTGGTGTGTTTCTAGCAAAAAAGGTTCTTTGGAGCTTTTTACACATTTTAACTGGTATTGGTTTTAGGTTAGTTATCTTTTATTTTTATGTACTGATTGACTGGCACAAGAAAGATAGAAAAAAAATACCATAATATTAATAGCTAATTTGGTGAAACTTTGCCAACTGGCTTTCAGTGTGAAACAGACTTGAAAGTTTTATCCATCTGGCACTACTTAATCTAGGGGTTCACCACTAATCACTATCGACAATCAAGTTTCTTTTCCTCCAATCCCACTTTTGGAAAATGTGTGTGTATGTGTGTGTTCATGGGCAATTTGTTCATTTAGTCAAAATCAATGACTGTCATCTGCTTAATAATGTGGTGGGAAAAAAGTAACAACTCATGCCACTTTTTAAAAGAGATCTTCATTTCAGAAAAACAGAGAGGGCTTTATCTCATAAATGAAAGCAAAAACATTTGCCTGCCTAAGTCCTATGTATTGTCATAACTCTTATGCTTTAATGCTATGACCACCCCGTCCATTCCTTATCTAGATGTATCTTGTATTTCCTAGTCCAGTTCACAACCCACCTACTTCAAGAAACTTTTCTCCCCTATGATAATCTCATCAGCCCCATACATTCAAATATCCAATTTTATTTCACTCATTTTGCTTTGTCTTCCCTTTGGTTCTCCTGTTCTTTAAGGTTGGGGATCCCACAGCATGGTTCTCCCAGGAAAACCATGCTATGTTCTGAGCACACAGCAAGAGACTAAAGGATACTTATTCTTGCCTGGAAAATTTCACAGACAGAGGAATCAGGAGAGCTACATTCCATGGGGTCACACAGAGTCAGACATGACTGAGCGTGCACACACACACACACACACACACACACAGAATACTGACTGAATTTTCATTCATTAATTGATTCAGAAAATAATCATTGAGCATCTACTGTATCTTAGACTTACCAGGCGTACAGCTGTCCATCATACTCTTATAAGATGGCAGAAAAGGCAAACATGAAAAAAAACTTGAAAAAATATATTGCAATTATTACATGTGTTAGGAAGGAGAAATGAGACTCTAAGGATAGCTACACCTGGAGAAGCCAGTCTAGTCTTCCCTGGTTAGTACTTAAGCTTCTAAGGGGCAGGGATACTGGAGTGTAGTATGTGAGGCAAGTAAGGAGACTCAGAGATCAAGAGTACTCTGCCCTTCAGGAATCTGGCACATGAGACCATTCCAACTGATTATGGGAGAAGTCTGTTCCAGAGAATGACAACTATCCAGGGATCACAACCTAAACAGGGCTGGTACCTATTTCAGATTCACAACCTAACAGTTCCCTTGTATAAGTGACCTACTGCAGGCATTCCAAAAAATGTCTTTCCAACAGTCTTAGTTGAATCTCAGGTTTAGGTATTTATCTCCTTTTGAGTGTTTATAACCAAGTCAGCATTTTTCATGTCTTGTGCAGCATTATGGGCTCAAATATGCTCCTCCTCTCAAAACTAATCTGATGATAACCTAGTACCTCAAAATGTGACTGTATTTGGAAATACGGTCGTTAAAGACATTAAGTTAAAATTAGGCCATTACACTGGGGCCTAATCCAATATGACTGCTCTTCTCATAAGAGGTCGAGATACCAGGAAGGCATATACACAGAGGAAAGTTCATGTAGAGGTACAACAGGAAGGTGGCCATCTGCAAGCCAAGGAGAGAGATCTTGGAAGAAATCAAGCCTCCCAAAACCTTGCTCTTAGATTTGTCATCTCTAGAACTGTAAGAAAATAGATGTCTCTTGTTTAAAAGTCACCAAGTCCATGGTATTTTGTTATGGTGTAACAGAGCAGGGCCCTATGGGACCTTCCTGGAGTAAACCCTCCCCCATGTCCCCTGCTTTAGCTCCTCTCTGAAGCACATAGATAATAACATCTTATACACACTTCCTGAGCTATTTTACAGATGCTAAAACCCCCACCAAAGGGAAGAAGTTAACTACTTAGTAACCTTGAGCACATAACCCTCAGATATACTGGTACTAAGGAATAATACTGTTAAACCTTGTGGCACCGCCTTGTTAGCTCACCATCAACCAGTCAGTATTGTGCACAAGCTGATCAAAGATCTTGAGATGCCCCTCACCATGCTTTGAAAATGCTTTGCTGAAATCCATCAGAGAGTTATGGCTTTTTTAGCACTATCTGTCCCAGACTCCATATCTGGTGTCTTACAATAAACCCTGCACTTTCCCTCATCACAGCTTAGTGTCAGTAGCTTGGCTTTACAGCACACAGGTGAGTGAATGCCACATTTCATTAGGTAACAATGGCAGCTCCAGCAAACTAATACATACAAATACAGAATAGCCAAGTTTCGTTAAGTACCCATCTTAACTAATCAAAGTTTCTGCCTTTGATGACTATTTACCTCTTCTTCACAATACACCAAAGCATAACTTTTTCTTTAACATTAAGATGGTGTATTATTATGACCACAGAAGAACTTCAGGTCTAACTAAACGATCTTCATACTGAATATTATAAGTCCAGTATGGATGCTTTGCAGAGAAAGAAAAAAAAAATCATTCCTTACAACCAATGCCCTGCTCTCCTTCTTAATTTATTCTGCAATCCACTAGTTGCCTGGATACAGAACTTCTTTCCTCAGTCCATACCTTTTCCAAAAAGTATTTTTACATGACGAGGAAAATGCATAAGCCTCATTCATATTTTTTAAGCTAGCTAGATCCTGGTCTGTACCTACCCTTCTTGACTTATATCCTCCCTAGATTTGCAGAGCTCTCATTTGAAATATTATTTCTTAAATATCATGACTTGACTTGGCAAAACTTCTGCAAAGCAGCTAGATAAACTATGTATACTTGAGGGTCTTTGATTTATTATATTCTCCAGTTTCAAGGGGCTTCTCAAAAGGGAATTTTTAATTGAGTATTAGAATTAAGGGGGCCTTTGAAAAAGTCACTTTTATAGACACATATATTTTTTGTGCTTGTTCTGAAGAAATATTATATAAGCATAAAATAATCCCCATCAAATTCTCTTAGACAATATCAGTTCAGTTAAGTCGGTCAGTTGTGTCTGACTCTTTGTGACCCTATGAACCACAGCATGCCAGGCATCCCTGTCCACCACCAACTTCCGGAATCCACCCAAACCCATGTCCATTGTATTGGTGATAGCATCCAATAATCTCATCCTCTGATGTCCCCTTGTCCTCCTGCCCTAAATCATTCCCAGCGTCAGGGCCTTTTCAAATGGGTCACCTCTTCGGATCAGGTGGCCAAAGTTTTGGAATTTCAGCTTCAACATCAGTCCTTCCAATGAACACCCAGGACTGATCTCCTTTAGGATGGACTGGTTGGAACTCCTTGCAGTCCAAGGAACTCTCAAGAGTCTTCTCCAACACCACAGTTCAAAAGCATCAATTCTTCGACGCTCAGCTTTCTTCACAGTCCAACTCTCACATCCATACATGACCACAGGAAAAACCATAGCCTTGACTAGATGGACCTTTTTTGGCAAAGTAATATCTCTGCTTTTTAATATGCTGTCTAGGTTGGTCATAACTTTTCTTCCAAGGAGTAAGCGTCTTTTAATTTCATGGCTGCAATCACCATCTGCAGTGATTTTGGAGCCCCCCAAAATAAAGTCAGCCACTGTTTCCACTGTTTCCCCATCGATTTCCCATGAAGTGATGGGACCAGAAGCCATGATCTTAGTTTTCTGAATGTTGAGCTTTAAGCCAACTTTTTCACTCTCCTCTTTCACTTTCATCAAGAGGCTTTTTAGGTCCTCTTCAATTTCTGCAATAAGGGTGGCATCATCTGCGTATCTGAGGTTATTGAGATTTCTCCCAGCAATCTTGATTCCAGCTTCTGCTTCTTCCAGCCCAGCATTTCTCATGATGTACTCTGCATATAAGTTAAATAAGTAGGGTGACAATATACAGCCTTAACATATTCCTTTTCCTATTTGGAACCAGTCTGTTGTTCCATATCCAGTTCTAACTGTTGCTTCCTGACCTGCATATAGGTTTCTCAAGAGGCAGGTTAGGTGGTCTGGTATTCCCATCTCTTTCAGAACTTTCCACAGTTTATTGTGATCCACACAGTCAAAACTTTGGCATAGTCAATAAAGCAGAAATAGATGTTTTTCTGGAACTCTCTTTTTTTTTTTTCTTCCATAATTAGACATGGAACACCACAAATCATTCCTGGCTGTCTTTGATTGCAGAGGTACAGTATGTGTTAAAGCCAACACTTTTAAGGCTCAGAAAATCATGGTCTAAATCATTTGGTGTTCAGAGGGCTGTTTAAACATTTCAGAGAAGTCATAAATTGTAGGTAAAATGTGGTATAGAAGTTAGTATGCAGCGGCTTATCTAAGACATTGATACTTTCCAAAGCTCATTTGTTTAAAAGATACATCTAATATGTTACAAATTGAAATCCAATGCTTTTAACAGAGTAGATGCTGAAAATCTAAAACTAAGTGGAACAAACCATCTTCAATAAATTCATCAGTCAACAGTCATTATTCTTTCATTTTATCATCATATTCCCAGAAATATAGTTGAATTTAATTCATGGAAGTTCAGGAATCTGTTATTAGCAGAACAAGAGTAGCAAGAAGCTGAACCTACAAGGTACATTATTCACTGTTAAAAAGTCATGAATTATTCAATACCTAGAACTGAATTCCACCTCAAAACTAGGCACTTCATGAAACTACTATGAAGATCCTCTGGGTCCAGTCAACGAACTGGGACTCTAAGGACTCAGGAGTAATAGTAAGTTTCAGGTAGCCTCATCCCTCACAGCATCATTTATTTATATGACTTATAGCACAAATACTCTAGGGGGAAAGTATAAGTATAAATTTTTCAATATACTAAAGAATAGCTATCACTTTGTGGTAGTCAACATATTTTGGAAGGTATTGGCATGGGATCAAATCTACCATAGCAGGATATTGATATGTTCACAGACCTAAGCACCATTCTTGGAAAAATATGTACTCTACCATTATTCATTTTCATGCAATGTTTAATTATACCAGAGGCAAAAGAAAATATGATATGAGAGGAAAAAATCAGCCAGGCAGTGCTCTTGAGAGAATAAAACTTATGGAAGATTTTTAATAACAATGAGATGGCATGAACATCCCTGCTTTATAAAAGCAACAGAGCTCTTTTCTCTTTGACTTCTCAGATTAAAGTAGAAGTTATAATTTGTTCTTCCCTTTATCATCAATAGGAGACTGTTGCCTAAATATTGCGTACAAGGCCACAATTGGAAATGCATAGATATGGCCCTCACTTTAAATTAACAGGAAGAAATTTAGTTCAAAAACAGAGGTATCCCAAATAGCTGCACTTTATTCTTCAATGTTAAAGAACAGACATAGAGAACTAGATGGCGGAGGAGTAGGTGTATGTGGAGTCCATCTCTCTCCACGAATACATCAGGAACACGCCTTCAGACCCAGAAGTGCATGCAGAACACCAGCTGAGAGTGGAAAGGAGGACCTGACCAGTGGAAAAGAATATATGCTGAGCAGTCACTTCAGTCGTGTCCGACTCTGTGCGACCCCATAGACAGCAGCCCACCAGGCTCCCCGGTCCCTGGGATTCTCCAGGCAAGAACACTGGAGTGGGTTGCCATTGCCTTCTCCAACGCATGAAAGTGAAAAGTGAAAGTGAAGTCGTTCAGTCGTGTCCGACTCCTAGCGACACCATGGACTGCAGCCGACCAGGCTGCTCTGTCCATGGGATTTGCCAGGCAACAGTATTGGAGTGGGTTGCCATTGCCTTCTCTGAAAGAATATATAGAACCACGCAAAACTCGGTAGGACTTAGGAACTGGGGGTGGGGGGGGGCAGGGTGCGGGGGAGAGGAGTATTAATAGGACTGGACCTATCCTCGGCAGGTGGGGGAACTGAAGCAGGGGTCCAATCCCACATCCGGGCAATTGTCAGAGGAGAAACATTTAAGGCTGAGAGTGAAACAGATGATTTGTGGCAGCCTAAATGGAATGAGAATCAGACAGTCCTTGCCACAGCCATACAAATGCAGGCAGGAGTCCAGGTCTCCTGGAAGGGACAGTGGCTGCAAGCTGGAGTTTAGGGATTATGGAGCAATCCCAGTGTGAGGGTTGCTGTTAACTGCGGAGAGATGGATTGAGGGGATGTGAGAGTGGAGATCGCACTGGGAACTACCTATGGAGGAAAGCCAGGCAGCCATGGAAGCAAGGCGATACTGCTAAGTCATGCACAGTGAGTGGAGCCATCGCCATAGCTTCTCTCTGTCCATATGCCAGCATCAGCAGCTGAACGACAGAGAGGCTGGCCCATCAAACACCTGATGCACTGAACTACAGAGTAGGACCCCACCCAGGGTGCCCCTGTAAGTTCATGTTGAGGTTTGGCAGAAAACAGCAAAATTCTGTATAGCAATTATCCTTCAATAAAAAATAAATTAATTTTAAAAAAAGAACAGACATATCCTCAGCAGTCTACTACAGTTCTGTTGGCTATGACTGATTAATTCATTGAAATCAACAAATGTATACTGAGTCTCCACCATGCCCCATGCATTGTTCTTCCCATATTCTAGTGGGGAAGAAAAAAACACTGGAACAAATACATCCTATCAGATGATGGTATATAGAAGCAAAATGAAAGAGGAAATGGGAGGTGGGGAGTAAGTCAAGTTGTGGGTGCTATCTTATATAAAGTCATGGGCCAATGACTCTCCACAAAGTGGTATTTGAGTAGAGACTGGAAGGAAATGATGACATGAATGAATCATGCATATACCTAGAAGAGATTTCTAGGAAAGAGAAAGGCAAGTGCAAAGGTCTTGAGGAGGGAATGTACTTAGCATATTAGAAGGGAAAACAAAGGAAACCAGAGGAGCAGAAGAGGAAGAATTGAGAAGGCAAGTGGTAGAGAATGACATAGAAAAGGTAGTGGAGGATGGTTTATATAGGACTTTGGCTTTTACTCTTTGTGAGACAGAAAAAATCTCACTGGTTTCAGAGGGTTTTGAGCAGAGAGTTAATAAGTATATACATGAAGAACAGACTATAAAAGAATAAAAGTAGAAACAGGGAGACCAGTCAGGAGTCTGCTCTAAAGATCTGCATGAGAAACATGGCATCCCAGACCATGTATTAGCTAATGAACGTGTGGTTTCTCCTTTCTCAGTTCCTGGGCATGTTCTGTATGCCTTCCCTAACCTAGCACCCTATCTGCTCAAGAAGCTTCCTTCTGCTGAATCTGCCATCAAGAATTTCTGCAGCTGTGGAATTCTCTTTCTACCCTCTGGCCTAGGCTGTCAGCCACCGTTGTGAAGCATGTGGTGGGCATCAGAGCAGATCTGACTCTAAAATCTGTATTCACACATATGGAGGCTTAGGGAGGCTCATGAGTGCAGACTATTAAATCCACTCTTCTCACTAAGCAATGCCCCTCCCACTTTAGCTCTGCTTGGATCTCACATTATTAGGTCGGGAAGCTATGCAGAAACGTTTCTTCCAGAGTGTGGAAGAAAGCACCTGTGCTACTCCACTCAAACCTGGAGCGATAGACAGGATTCATCTATGAGCATCTCTCTTCCTATTGCTTTCTTCTCCCTTCCTTCATTTTAATCCCTTCTGGGATAAAAAGGGTTAACTTTTCTTTAATGCCCTTGTGGCATTTTATTCTAGTATTTAGCAACAAGAGTTTCCCTAGCTAGCCTAGGTAAAGGGATATGTCTTCTCTAAGAGAAGAGAAATGTGAAAGCTGAGTCTGAGTTTTGTTCTTTACAGACTAAATAAAAATGGAAATGTCTCTCTGGTTGCTTGATAAGGACAATTGTTTGGCCAAATACTTCCTTTCTCTTTATATGGGGTAAAAGACCTGATAGGGCTCTGAGATGGAAAGCTATAAGGAAACATAATTTATGATTAAAATTTACCATTTTGTCATTTGCTAATTATCATCCCTGGAAAAGTCATAAGTGAAAGCGAGTGAGTAAGTGAAGTCGCTCAGTCATGTCCGACTCTTTGCGACCCCGTGTACTGTAGCCTACCAGGCTCCTCCATCCACGGGATTCTTCAGGCAAGAATACTGAAGTGAGTCATAATAAATGCCAAATATCAAGTCAGTAAGTGATGAATTATTCAATAAATAATGTGCATTAGTTTCCTCTTGCTTTCTTTATATAAATTTATTTAATTTAATTGGAGGCTAATTACTTTACAGTATTGTATCGGTTTTGCCATACATCAACATGAATCTGCCATGGGCATATTAAGTGGCTTAAAAGAACACAAATATATTATCTTACAGTTATGGAGGATATAAGTCCACAAGGCAATGTGCTTTCTGAAGGCTCCAGGTATCCATTTCTTATATTTTTCTGGCTCCTAGATGGTTCCTGCATTATTTGGCTCATGGCCCATGCTTCCATCTTCAAAGTGCATTTCTCCAATCTGTGTATCTGACACTATATTAACCATCTTTCACAACTTTGCTTCCCTTTTATCTGGTCTCTTGTGATTATGCTGGACCCATCCTTATAATTCAGGATAACATACCATGGCAAGATCCTTAACAATGTCATATGTGAAGAATTCTCTTTTTTCCATGTAAGATAACATATTCACTAGTTCAGGAGATAGGTATATAAGCATCATTGTATATGCTAAGTCACTTCAGTCATGTCTGACTCTTTGTAACCCTATGGACTGCAGCCTGCCAGACTCCTCTGTCCATGGCATTCTCCAGGCAAGAATACTGGAGTGGGTTGCCATGCTCTCCTCCAGGGGATATTCCAAACCAGGGATCAAACCCAAGTCTCCTGCGGCTCCTGCACTGCAGGCAGATTCTTTATCACTGAGCCACCAGGGAAGCCCAACATACACATCACTGGGTGTCATTTATTCTGTTTACCACATATTGCCAGAGGAATTGCCTAACCACTAAAAATATAAAATGATATCTAAGCCTCACATTATCTAACCTTAGTAAATTATACACAGATTAAAAATATAAATGTTAATCATGAGAGCAGCACTTATACAATCTTTGTTCAAGGAAAAGGATCTTACTATACATGGAAGAAAACTCAGACACAATACATCCATGTAGCTAAGTTTACTTGTCAACTTGGCTGGGCCATAGTGTCCAGATGAGTGGCCAAACACTCTGGTTGTTTCTTGGAGAGTGTTTTTGCATGAAATTAACATTTAAATCAGTGGACTCTGAGTGAAACAGATTGCCCTTCATAATGTGGGCGAGTCTTATTCCAATAGCTGAAAAGTTTGAACAGAAAAAATGACTGACATCCCTTGAGTTACAGGGAATTCTGCCAGTAGATGGCCTTTGGACTTGAATTTTAACGTCAGGTGTTCCAGCTTGCTAGTTCACCCTGCAGATATTCCATAGTTATATGAGCCTCCATAGTCCCATCAGCCAATACCTTAAAATAAATATTTTACATGTATATATACCCTAGCCCTTACCCTTCTGTTTTTTTATTCCTTTGTTACACACACACAAACACACACATGCAATTTTAATGGCCAAACTACAATATATGAAACAAAAAGGCTAAATATCCTAAATATATCAAAAGTTCTTCATATCAATGGAGAAAAACACCCACTAGCCTAAACATGAAAATATTGGTAAGAAATAAACATTAAAATCAAAAAAGT
>SJYQ01000681.1:0-58529 GCA_006410935.1 Redunca redunca
TTTTTTTTGTTTTGTTTTTTTCCTGTGTTTTTTTTTTTAATTTGTTTTTAATTACTGTGTATGTAGTGTGTGCTAAAACTATGTTTATGAAATATGTTAAGCCCTTTTTTCTTTAATTGAACGAAAACTTGTATAATACCAGTATAAATCAAAAGCTATCGGTTGGTGGAAAAGTATATTTGCCACAGAAAAGCAACACTGCTTTTAATGTTAAATTATTCAGGACTTGAGGATTGTATTTTAAAAATTTTATTCCTGTCTCAATTCATATCTTGATCTTTTTCTCTAAATTTATATCTTACAGTCACCCCAAGCAGGCACAAAAGAAAAGACTCTCTGTTGCTGGTTCTGTACCTCAGGCCCCATATCCTTAAGTGCCAAGATCGAAAGGAAGGGCTATACGCCAGGTATGTATCAGGTGGACTCCCACCAAGACTGATCTTTCTTCATTTAACTTTTGTATGTGTATTTACATTTTTTCCTACTAAATGCAAAGATGATACAGTATTCTTTGGTAAACTGTCATAGATTGTGCTTATCCAGTTTTCTTTTGTAAATTGGAGTGTAGTCTTGTTTTTTAAATAGCTACTGTCAATGTGTAGTTGATTTTTAGAAGTTACTTGCTGTTCTTAGGGTGGCTTCTTAATCCATATAGTTCATTGAACTTTCAAACTTTAGTCCAAGAATCTACATTTGTTTTGGGGTTGGTTGGTTGTTTTTTAACAGTAAAGAGAGAGAGAGATTTTTTTTTTCCCTGTAGGTGAATCAATTCAGATATTTGCTGAGATTGAGAACTGCTCTTCCCGAATGGTGGTGCCAAAAGCAGCCATTTACCAAACACAGGCCTTCTATGCCAAAGGGAAAATGAAGGAAGTCAAACAGCTTGTGGCTAACTTGCGTGGGGAATCCTTATCATCTGGAAAGACAGAGACGTGGAATGGCAAGTTGCTGAAAATTCCACCAGTCTCTCCCTCCATCCTCGACTGTAGTATAATCCGTGTGGAATATTCACTAATGGTACGTACAGATTTAAGGGTTTGGAGTAGATGTTTTCTGAAGTTATAATGTCATAAGGGTATCATTTTTGTCTTATATCTAGAATATGATTTTTTTATTCCATATATGATATATATAGTTACATGTAATTCTTTATATAACTTGGACTATAATTACTCATTTTACCTGAGGTCAGTGTACCATATAATGGTGTACATAATGGAGAAACTTTTCAAGTATATCATTAAAAAATAAAGTAGATGAGGACCTCAGATGACAATAGATTGGGTTATTTGTTCTTAAAAAAGAAATTGTGCTTGGGATTCTAACCCTAACATTTCTTTTTATTGTCTAGGTATATGTGGATATTCCTGGAGCTATGGATTTATTTCTTAATTTGCCACTTGTCATTGGTACCATTCCTCTACATCCATTTGGAAGCAGAACCTCAAGTGTAAGCAGTCAGTGTAGCATGAATATGAACTGGCTTGGTTTATCCCTACCTGAAAGACCTGAAGGTAATAATTTGATAATGCATATCTAAGCTTATTCTGGTATTTGCAAGAAAATAATTTTGCTTCTGATATTTTACGATTAAATGTAAAAATTTGTCCGTATTGAAGAGTGGGGTGTGCCCCTAGTGTTAGATTTAAAATGTATATCTCCCTAGTTTTAATTACAAGAGAGATTATTATTATTTTACTTTGACATTCCTTTTTAATACCTTCTATTCTGTGTATTTTGACATGCATAAGAACGTGCTGTTCGAATTGCGTGTATCTTTTTCCTTCAGCACCACCCAGCTATGCAGAAGTGGTAACAGAGGAACAAAGACGGAACAATCTTGCACCAGGGAGTGCTTGTGATGACTTTGAGAGAGCACTTCAAGGACCACTGTTTGCATATATTCAAGAGTTTCGTTTCTTGCCTCCACCCCTTTATTCAGAGGTAAGCATCACACCCTCAAGTACAAAAATGGGCTGACTCTTGGTGAGCAGTATTGCAGAGTTTCTGAAAATACAGTTAGGTTTTGATTATCATGGTAAGAGAAATAAATAATTTTGAACAACAGATTAAAAGTTAGATTAAGATTGTCAATATTTAATACAAAGACTGACCCAGCATTGGACTGGTCTCTTATATTATTGGCTAAATAAAGATAATGATCTAACCTCATGCTTGTAACATGCCAGTTAAAGGAATAAATATTTTAAAGCATTTGTAGAACTGGTATTTGCAACCATTGATTAGATAGCTAGAATTTATCTTACTCATCATCCTTTTTAATTTTCGTATTTCAGCATTCTCAGTGGTGGGGAAAACAACATTTGCAGTAACGTACTTAAACAGCATTCCTACATGGTTAGATTATTTTTATTCATCTCAAGTAACTAAACACTTATATGAATAAAACATGGCCCTTATTTGAAAGAAGCCTACAGACCGGTGAGAAAAAAAGCTTAGAAGCAAAATATTACATAACAATGTGATAGGAATGCACAGTTCATTTGAGGAGCAGCTTATTGGGTCTTGAGACTCAGGAGGGGCTTCCCTTAAGAAGGTGATTGTTAAGCTGATTCTTAAAGAGTAAGTTTTCTCAAAATGTAGAATATTCCGGGCAGGAAGAAAAATATGTGCAAAGGAAAGGAGTTGGGGAGAAATCCAGCAATTTCAGGACACATCAGAATATATACATATGCATATATGTAATATACATTGTAAGAGACTTCTAGAATTGGCCTTGATAACAATATATTACCAGATAACTTTTTAAATCACTGGAATCAGCTTTTGCTTTTTGGTTGCTATAGTTTAGACAGCTATTTTGCAGTGAAATACTGCTCCCAAGAAAGGTACAAGAGGATTGTTTCACTATTAAACAAGTTGCTTTTATTTTTTTCCCCCTTAACACCGTGACTAGAAGAGTCAATTTTCCTTTGGATGTGATTAATATGAAATCCACTGTATTCATTGATTATAGGATGTTCCAAAATTTGTTCTGTTCTCTGCAAATTCTTGTTGGGACATAGTTTTTCTCTCACTATTTCAGTTCATGAAATTTTTCATTAGATGCTAAAAGTATCCTACAATTTGTTAAAAAATATTTTCACTACATTTTTATTTTGACATTTCTGTCTTGGTTATTAAGTTCCTTGTTTGTGATTTGATCTGAGACGTCTTAGTTGTACAACAGGCATTTTTAAAGAATGGCAGTCTTAAGTATTCACTTTTAAGCAATTTGTCATAAAATTCTACCTTCTTTTAAAATGAACTAAAGCTAATTAAAAGAATGTAAAACTTTTAAAAGCCTAAATTGGTTCAGGATGTGATTTAATTGTTTAACATCTACCCACATTGGGGATGGGGGGGGTTCTCGATTATTAAAGCTATTTTGAATTTTTTTTTTTAAAGGATAGTCATTAAAAAGAAAGAAAAGTGTTGAGTGCATATGAAAGTCACTACAGAAAGAGGCAAAATGGGATGTCTGTGGAGCATTTGGGTTCATTATTCTTATTTCTTGATACACAGTATATTTATTCCTAGCCCCTCTCTGGGGCTTTAGGCTCTGCACTATCACCTCAAGTAAACACCAAGAACATTGTTTACACAACTACATTCTTCCCAAAGCCTAGGGAAAACATCAGTTGACTTTTTTGTAACAGGATGAAATGGAAACTTTACAGGAGAAAATCATCACTATGAAAATGTTGGCCATTATGTATTTAAGTCTTAAGTTCTATTAAGTGGTGAATAAAGCTCCTGTTATCTGATAAAATATTAGCCTTAGCTTTTGTCAAATAAAACTATCCTGGCATACCTCTACAAATGTAATTATTAATCTAGTAATTGAATAGCAAGTACTTCATAAATGATACTAAACCTCTTTCTTCCCCATACAAGCCTTTTATGTTCATTCTGATTACATTTCTCAAGGTAATCAGATTTCTGATTACAGCATTCAAAATATTAGCCTGTTTGTTACACTCTTAGTAAACCTATCAGTTAACTTCAGTTTTGAGGTTTTTGTTTCTTTTTTTTCCCTTTCTAGGTTGATCCAAACCCTGATCAGCCAGCCGATGATAGACCATCTTGCCCCTCTCGCTGAAGGAATACTTGGTTAAATCAAGTTGATGTGGGTTCCGAACTATATCTCTTCCCTTCCCGGCTGAGGACAGAGAAGTATCTTGGAAACATGTTTTCAGAGGAAGTGGAATAGCTTTTGCCCAGAAAAATGGCAAACGTGAAAACAACCAGTGATCACGCTTTAGAAGCCTGCAGCAACATTCTGGACTGCTCCAACATGCTTGAAGATCTAAGCTTTTCTCCTTTAAAACTGGCACATACTAAGAGCAGTCTTCTTAGCCTATGGTCATACGTGTCAAGACACCACGTCGTACAGAGGGATGATTTCCTTCTTTTGATTTGAAAATTTGCACATGCTCAATGCTTACATTGTGCGGTTCAATGTCACTACAGCTTTTTTTTTCCATTTATGCCAGACTCTTGATACTCTTTTAAAACTTGTTTGTGGTGAGCACAACAAGGAACAAAAGAAAGCTTTGAAAGAAACTTTAACATGAAAAAAAAATGCACTGACATTTTTTTTTTATTTAATATAGCCTGGACTTTACCTGCGTATGCACATGCTCAGAATTGTCCTACTAGGCTGACCATGTATCACCTCTTCAGCTTGGATCCTATTGTGGATTTATTTACAAACATCAAATGCCTTCAAGCCAATCCTTCTTGCTGTATGTTTGCAGCCTACTGTGGTAGATAAGCAACAGATATGTGGGAAAAGAGATAAGAGGAGGAAGCTAATAGACTTTGTCAAGATTGTATACCTTCTTGGTTTCTTTTAAGAATTTGTTGCCTTTCTACTATTACAGCAAAGCAGCATTTTGTTATTGACTGCCTAAAATCACTTAATCTCAGGTGAACGCATCACTTGCCAAACTGTTGGAATGCTATTTGTGTTTTGTTGCACTGTTGAGTTATTTTTTTGTTTGTTTGGTTGGCTTTTTGGAGAGGGAAATTTGGAAAAGGGACATACACAAAAGTGATAACCCACCCGCATTCCCTTTTTATCATTACATATAAGAAGAAGCTAGCAGAACTGAGAATGGAATCAAGAAAGGCAGTATGGCAGGCACCAGCAAAGAGTTAAGGGCTGTTGCTCTTACAAATTATTGTTATTTTTTATTATTTTAAAAGTATGGAAGTTTTCCAGTCACTGGAAAGGAGGAGAAAGTGCATTTATTTTTATACAGAGTTACTTAATTACCTCCAAAACACATATGTTGGAAATCATTTTTGCTGGTGCAGGGTATTTTCATGAGCAGGAATATGGATGTTCAGATTATGAGAGAGCTCATTTTATACATTTCCTGTCCTGCTCAAGCTTCACCGCTTGAAAGCCCCAGTATATTATAAAAGTATAGAAAGTCAAAATTACAATACTAGAATATTGAAGTAGTTACGTTTTTTGTTTTTTTTTTTAAACAAAAGTATGTTTTTCCATAACCTAAAGATTTTGCTAAACGAGAGAAATCATTCACTTTGAGTATATATAGTTATGAAGAATGATCACATCACTAAATTACAGCTTGTATGAAAAACAATTTACAGTTGGCTCATAAATATACCAGCATTCATGAAGACCCTTAAAACTGCATTTTACAAGGTACCAAGTGTACTGAATGTCTTTATTTTAGAAGGATTTCAGCTCTGATTTTATTTATTTTTTTTTTAAATGAAAATCAGCATCTCTGATGTTGCAACATATGTGTGAAATGGGTCTTATATCTATCCTGCCATTTAATCCCACAGTTAATAAAGTGGCTGAAAATAATAGTAACTCTGGCTTGGTGCTTGACCTGGTTAAATACTGTCTTAAAGCTTCATACAAAACAAATAGGCTTTTCCATAAGTGGCCTTTAAGAAAACATGGAAGACAATTCATGTTTGAAAAATGCTGACAGGGTGAAGAAAGCCCATGTAAAAATGAATCACGTTTTAAGTGATTCGGTTAAAGGGTTTGGGCTCCCGTAGCAAACTAATACTAGATAATAAGGAAATGGGGGTGAATATTTTTTTATTGTTGTTAAATCATTTTGTGAATGTCCCCCTCAAAAGAAGCTAATGGAATATTTGGCATAAAGGGCATTTGGTGGTTTTCTTTTTGTTGGGAGTGGGGGGGCGGATTGTCAGAAAATCCCTTTTCTTTTCTCTCTTCTTATGTCTAACTGACTAGGGAACAATTGTTGATATGCATAGCATTGGAATACTTATCACC
The DNA here is from genome assembly GCA_006410935.1 of Redunca redunca. Taxonomy (NCBI): domain Eukaryota; kingdom Metazoa; phylum Chordata; class Mammalia; order Artiodactyla; family Bovidae; genus Redunca; species Redunca redunca. Next base: position 6,293 of record SJYQ01000681.1, read on the forward strand.
ATATACTCTTATAAATAACACATGAGGAAGGAATGACCAATATTCTAATAATTGGCACTGGGTCACAAAATGTGATACAATTTTAAATATATAAAACTTTATCAAATAAAGTTTTATTTTCCCCATTATTCCTTTACTTTCTTAGAGGCATTACTCTTTTCTAAATATTGGTCAATTCTTGATACAAGATATGAGCTTCACAGGTGTATTCCAGTATTCAAAGATAGATTCCTGATTTTTCAATTAGGAAAAGTAAAATCCAAAATGTTAGCAAAATGAAGTGCAATATTAAATGTTTGCTTTATAGATTATATTCTATGGCTGTTTGTAATTCTCTTTTTTTTCTTCTTTTTTATTTGGTGCTGAATATGTCCTTGTAGGCTGTTTTAAGAAAACAACATGTGGGAAATGATTTAATTTTTCCTATTGCTCTTCCTTGTGGAAAATAAAAGTGTTTCTTTTTTTTTTCTTTTTTATAAAATTGTTTGGAGATTTATTTGAATTTTAATCATTTCAGTAACTCATCATACATGCAGACACTATTAAGACTACAATTAGGGAGTTCCCTGGTAGAGTAGTGGTTAGAATTAGGCTCTTTCAGTGCCGTGGCCCAGAAGACCTGAGATCCTGCAAGCCATGTATGTGGCATGGCCAAAAAGTTTTTAAAAAATTCTTATTTTAAGCCTTGCCGGATAAGAATTATTTCTAGATCTTTACTAAAGAGGTGTAGAGGAATTTTTTAATATAAATTATCGGCGTTTTACTTAATAATTCATTAAGTAAATAAATTTATTTTTTAAAATTTAGAAGTTCGATGTATGTTTCCATGTTATATATGAACCAAACTGAACCAGGTATGTTTTCACTTCTCAGGTACTAACTGATATGTCCAAGTTTCTAGTATTTCAAGAGCACATAAATTTAGAAATTGTACTAATCTAATCTTAAAACAATTTTTCTAAATTTTAAAACTTTTTTTTTTCCTCAAAGAATGTCTGGATTTTATAGTGATTTGTGACAAGAAGTAACATTTGGAATCACACTTAGAAGTTATCTTCTTACAGTGTTTATATACTCAGGGATGAGCTATCAAGTCATACATGTACATTACTATATGATTCTCTATTCTCAAATGTATATACACATGGAAGAAGTGTGCTACAAAGAGACATTAAGATATTTATAATTTATAGCAATACACTATCATCCTTGTTAAGTAAAAGCAATCTGTACAATATCTTAATACAATAAGTTAAAATTACTAGGAGAGGAATCATGAGAAGGGAACATCTGTTCTGAGTTCTTTGACTTTAGATAAAACTTTGAACAGGATGTGTGAATTTTGATTTCTTCATCTACAGAGTGGAACAGTATGCAGTTATAATACAACTTTGGTAAAGAAATGCTCTATGTCAGTTGCTGAAATGTTGGAAATTAACCATGTTACTTTAAATTTGCATTTGAATACTTCTAGTTCAGTACATGTCTCAAGTTACATAAAAATGAGTTGCTTGGGTCTGATTTTTCCTTACATCACCTCAGTTCAGTTTAGTCGCTCAGTCGTGTCCAACTCTGCAACCCCATGGACTACAGCATCACCAACTCCCAGAGTTTACTCAAATTCATGTCCATTGAGTTGGTGATACCATCCAACCATCTCATCCTCTGTTGTCCCCTTCTCCCACCTTCAATCTTTCCCAACATCAGGGTCTTCCGCTGAGTCAGTTCTTTGCATCAGGTGGCCAAAGTGTTTCAGCTTACTTACCAAATTCCCTGTGTCATTAATTTATTGATTGTAACAGGGAGAAACAACTTTTTTTTTTTTACTTAAGTAAAATGTGTTAAATTCCAGGGATGAACTGTATTAAGCACATTTGGATCCAGAAACCCAAATACTATAAGGATACACATCTCCATTCATTCCCCTTTTTCGTATTAGCATTAGTCTTTCCTATCAGACTCATTCTCATGTTAGATGAGTCAGGAAAGATGACCTCAGCTTTTATAGCTCACAGAAGAAATGTTACCTTAAGCCCCAAGACATTTGTTAGGGAAAATCCTAGTTGGCCAGTACCTTGGTCATGTTTCATGCTATCCAGAATGGATTTCCGAATAGAATTTGGTTTCCAGAAGAGAGGAAAGTGAAAGTTGTTCAGTTGTGTCTGACTGCAACCCCATAGTGGTTTCCAGAAGAGAGAAAAGTGAAAGTCGTTCAGTGGTGTCTGACTCTTTGCAACCCCATAGACAATACAGTCCATGGAATTCTCCAGGCCAGAGTACAGGAGTGAGTAGCCATTTCCTTCTCCAGGGGATCTTCCCAACCCAGGGATTGAATCCAGGTCTCCTGCATTGCAGGTGGATTCTTAACCAGCTGAGCCACAGGGGAAGATCACTTATATTTTTACTGTTCAAGGGTCCAAACCAGCAGTAATGGCATCATGTGAGGAGGGAGATATCAAAATCTCTCAAAAGACTGACCCAAAACACCTGTTGACATGATTCCCAGGTGATTTGTAAGTACAACAAAGTTTGAGAAACTACAGCACACCAAACAAAAGTATAAAATGGAAGCAATTGGCAAATTTGTTCTCATGAATACCAAGGTGTAATAGACTTGAGGGTTTGGGGCACTTGGTAAGTGAAAAATAAACTTGCCATTTCGAATCCCACAGTGTATTCATGGCTTGATATTTTTGAAAGATCTTTGTAACTACTGAAATGCTAGCAGTTACTATACCTTCAGAACCCTCAGGTCTATAATCAGTATTTTTCAAAACTTCCATGACTGATTTTACCTTTTCATGATATCAAATCAATACAGAGGGGAAATACATTTTTCATGTCATGAGAAAAAAAAATGATAAATCTGACTTTGACTTTTGAGGTGTGTAAGTCTGCAATCATACAATAAAAAATAAAAAATAAAACTTTTAGGAAAATAACCAGAAGATGTTAAGCCCATGCACCACAACTATTGAGCCTGGGTTCTAGAGCCCACAAGCCATAGCTACTGAAGCCTGCACACTCTAGAGCCCATGCACCACGGCAAGAGAAGCCACCGCATTGACAAGCCCGAGAACCACAAGAGAGAGTAGCCACTGCTCGCCGTGACTAGAGAAAGGCCCTCCCAGGAACAAAGACCCACTACAGCCAAAATAAACAAATTTTTTAAAAATAAGAAAGTGTGTTCTCTAATCAAGAAAATTATTTTAAAAATAACTGATAAATCATAGTTAATTCAACTGGAAATGGATTTTTGCTAGTTCTAAAATAAAAGTAAAACAATGAGAACATCATTTTGTATAATTCAGAGGTCTGTTTCCCAGTTACATATGAGTCTTACCAGTGAACAGAAGAATGTGAAAGATTAAAATACACTCTCCTAATTTTTAACCCTATAAGATGGTGTTAATTTTGCCAACTTATAGATCCAGCGGTAATGATACAAATAGTGAAAGTCAAAGTATTACTCTGTTACTGTTTTAGATGATATGAATTTTTGTCAAAAGCTATCTGATCCTTATTGAATATAGCAATTTGGATTTATTAAGTCATTTTTGTTAAATGAGTTAATAGCTTACACAATGATATAAATGCAAAAAAACAAACGTTAGAATGAGCCAGTTTCTGCTCTTTTTTCTTTTTTTTTAAGAAAATCAGCATCTCCATCTTCTAGTGCAAGGCCCACTTTGATAATCTAGACATTTTGACAGGTCTGAATCCCACAAAGGGTACCCAAGATGTTTAGACTAATTAGGAAAATAATAGGAAACTCAAATTCAGCACGTGGATCATGCAAACAAACAGTAGGCTGGCAGCCTATAAAAGCATACCCAGAACCTACAACAATAAAATCACACAGGCTGTTCTCCAAATTGTCAATTCCAAAATTACAATAGCAGCGTTGGTGGTATAGTGGTACACATAGCTGCCTTCCAAAATTACAAAAAGCAGAGGAGAAATTGTTCCCTCCCCTTCACTATTTTTCCTTCCATTTGGAAAACCAATTCTACAAAACCCTAGAGAAGAAATAGCCATGGGAATACATGCTGTGTAGGGAAGCCGTAGACAAATGCCTCAGACTGCTGAGCTTTTATGAGTCCTTGAGCAGACTGATCCGGAAAAGCCAAATAAATTGCCATGTTACACTGCCAAGTGTATTCATTTCCTATAGCTGCCTTAACAAAGTACCACAAACCAGGAGACTTTTAAAACAACCAAAATTTATTCACTCACAGTTCTGGAGGCTAAAAGTACAAAATGATGGCAGGGCCATGTTTCATCTGAAGCCCAAAGAAGAAATTCTTTTCTCTCTTCTTGCTTCTGATAGTAGGAGGCAGTCTTCAGGCTTCCTTGGCTTACAGATGCCTCACTGGAATGTCTGTCACTGTTACCTAATGGCCATCATCTTCCCGTGTGTGTCTCTCTCCCTTCGTTTGGCGTTCTCTCTGACTCTCTCTTCTCATTAGGACACAGTCATATCAGATTAAGGACCCACCCTACCCCAGTTTCTGTTAATCACTCAGTCGTGTCTGACTCTGTGAGCCCGTGGACTGTAGCCCACCAGATTCCTCTGTCCATGGAATATTCCAGGCCAATATTACAACAATATTGGAGTGGGGTGCCACTTCCTTCTCCAGGGGACCTTGCCAACCCAGGGATCGAACCTGGGTCTCCCTCATCGTAGGCATATTCTTTACCATCTGAGCCACCAGGGAAGGGAAGCCCTGCCAACAAAGGTCCGTATAGTCAAAGCTATGATTTTTCTAGTAGTCGTATACAGATGTGAGAGTTGGACCGTAAAAAAGGCTGAGCACCCAGGAATTGGTGCTTTCGAATTGTGGTGCTGGAGAAAAGACTTCAGAGCCCCTTGGACTGCAAGGAGATCAAACCAGTTAATCCTAAAGGAAATCAACCCTGAATATTCACTGGAAGGACTGATGCTGAAGCTGAAACTCCAATATGTTGGTCACCTAATGCGAAGAGCAGACTCATTTGAAAAGACCCTGATGCTGAGAAAGATTGAGGGCAAGAGAATGGGGCAACAGAGGACGAGATGGTTGGATGGCAGCACCAATTCAATGGACATGAGTTTGAGCAAACTCTGGGAGATGGTGAACGACAGGGAAGCCTGGCGTGCTGTCGTCCATGGGGTCACAAAGAGTAGGACATGACTTAGGGACTGATGAACGACAACTATTCCAGTTTGCCCTTATTATACTATTACATCTATAATAACCCTTTTCCGAATAAGCTCACTTTCTGAGATGCTGGGGATCAGGTCTTTAGCATATCTTTTTAGAAGACAAAATTGAACCCATAACACCTTCCTTCATGCCAAAAATGAAACCATCATAACAATACAGTATTTATAAAGGAAAGGCTACCACTTTGGAGGTGTGTGCTGTTGAGAGGCTGTGGTAGGCAAGAACTCATCTAGGAGGTAAGAAACCTAAATTCTGGTCCACAGACACTAAGAAGGTGAATGAACTTGGACAAGTCATTTGAGTTTTCTGGCACCCCCATTTTCTGTTTCCTTATTTAAGAAACAAAAGTCTTTGGGGACGCTTCCAACAATACCTTTCTACTTGGGTTACCTGATAGGATGGAGTGAAAACACCTTGTGTTCGGAACCTAGGATTTCTAAGATTTTATATTATTACAAAAATTATAATTTTCTGATGCTTACACCAATACTGTAGCTTTTAAAACTTATACAATTGAATTTCACTCTCAAAAATAGTTTGTAGTAGTATGTAGCTCATTGTGCATGTTCAGTTATTTGGTCATGTCTGACTCTTTGCTACCCTATGGACCATATTTCTAAGGCTCTTCTGTTCATGGGATTCTCCAGGCAAGAACACAAGTGGATTGCCATGCCCTCCAGGGGATCTTCCCTGGAGCAATGGAGTGGCAGAAGCTTTGCTGCTTTGAAGCTTTGCTGCTTTGAAGCTTTGCTCATCTGCCACTCACCTCCTGCACCCCACTTTCTGAAAGGCCACAGACTGGTAACTCGCTTCTTCATTCTTCAACAGTAAAAGTGAAGCTTTTCCAGGACTTTTGCAGTTTCTTGTAGACAAACCTCTTTCTTATCCTGTGGGTAGGAACTCAGGTGTGACCTTGCTCTTAGAGTACCACATACTGAAACTATGCGATTTGGCGTGAGTTTGATTGTTAAGGGATTAGCCTTTCTTATTTAAAGTAACTAGACTCTTCTTAATTCTAGCACAAAAATTTGTGTTTTTACCTACTATTGAGCGATTTTAATACATATTCCTAATGCTCTAAGGTATCATTTTTTAAATTTTAGTATATGACTATTAAATGAGAAATATATTTGGTTTTGTAAGATTTATGAGAGCAAACATTAATTTATAGAAAGAGTCACTGAGTCTGAGTTGGTGTAAGAGTCAATAGAGTAGAACTTCTTCTGAAGAAGATTTAGCCAGTACTCAGGAGCAGCTGCTTCTGAGCCATGGTAAAGATGGTAAAGAATCTGCTTGTAATGCAGGAAACCAGGGTTCGATGCCTGGGTCAGGAAGATCCCACGGAGAAGGGAATGGAAACCCACTCTGGTATTCTTGACTGGAGAATTCCATGGACAGAGGCAGGCTACAGTCCATAGGGTAACAAAAAGCTGGACATGACTGCAGTGACTTCGAATGCACACACACAAGAGCAGCTGCAGGGTCACCTGCCTGCTTATTTAGGGTGAAGACACTGGTGACCCTGGCTTCCATCAAAGGTGGGAGGGAGATAAATGATAAGTCAAAACATCCCTTCGAAGAGAAATTGAGTATTTCTCTGTTCATCGTAAGGTAGTTTACTTCAAAGATAATCTTCAGTTTCGTGCTAACACTAGATTCTTTCAAGAGGAAAAAGTGCACCTGGGATCTTTCCATCTGGGGCAATGCTGCTACAGCACAAAGTAGAAAAACCCGGAAAAATGCAGGATAAAGTTTGAGCTGCAATTCCCCCTTATTACACAGTGAAATTTCCTTCTAAAATACCCTTTGCTCGGTGCTAATGGAACACAACATAATAGAGTTTTGTTACCTTAGGGCATTATCTATGCCACTCTATGCCTCTTTGACAGTTAGCTTTCCTGATTCAATAAAGAAGAAGAAAATTGCTCCAATTTGAGGAAAATCTATTAACTCGTTTCGTTCTCTAAGGTACTATTCTTCCCTGCGCTGAAGAACTAGCTTACAAAATAACATCACAGAAATTGAAATGCTCTAACCAGGTAGAACCCGGAATATACATTCCTAAACTAAGGGAAAGATGGTGCATCTCTCTGCCTTCATCTTTGTCCTAAGCCCATGTAGAATGATTTGTGAAACGTAGAAATGCTACACGTGTGCTTTTCTTTGGCCTGTCTTTCGAACACCAACCTATGAAGCTCCTACAATGTGTCAGGCACCCTGCAAGGTCTCTTTATGTGCATTAACTTATTCATCCTTATAGCCACTTTCAAAGATAGTTATTACATGTCATAGTTTTTAGTTGGGGAAACTGTTTTTAAGAAAGTTTGATCAAGGGCCTCCCTGGTGGCTCAGTGGTAAAGAATCCATCTGCCCACTGCAAGAGACAAGATCCAATTCCTGGTCCAAGAAGATTCCATGGAGCTACTAGGCCTGTGCACTAGAGCCCAGTATTTTAGATACTGAGTATTTCAGCTACTGAGCCTGTGCCCCAGAGCCCAGGAGTCGCAGCTAGTGAGCCCATGTGCCCTGGAGCCTGTGCTCTGCATCAACAGAAGCCAGCACAATGAGAAGCCGCGCTGCAAATAGAGAGTAGCGCCCCCTCACCACAACTAGAGAACGCCAGCTCATAGCAACGAGGACCCGACATAGCCAAAAATAGAGAAATCAAAATTATTTTTAAAACAAAGAGAGCGAGAAAGAAAATTGTGAGCAACTTTCTCAAACCACACACCTATCCCATTAAAGATCTGTGACTCACACCCAGACTTGTATATATTTAAAGCCCTGGCATTTTGCTGTAACGCTGCACATATTATTAATGAACCCTTTATCTGAACCTAGGCTTTGTCTTCAGAAAGCCCCCAGTTAGCATAAAATTCGTTCATCCTCACTAGGACCCCTCAAGAACTAGACACTATTGTGCTAAATGTTGCAAGCGGAAGCGGTTGGGTGCAATTGTAGGCAGCCCTGAGCTCCGAGGGGACAAGGAGGAAGTTTCAGGACAGACTGCTACATGGTGCCTTCACTGAGGGAGTCAGAGCCCAGCAGTCAGCAGCAGCTGCTGGTACAGGAGAAAAGTCAGTGAGAGCAGATCTGCCACGGGGAGAGGCCACGGTGGGCCCAGGAGACGGGCCCTGATTCCAAGGGGAAAGCTAGGTCATAGCACAGCGCCTCTGTGCTATTCTCTCCCAGGCTCCCTGCCCACTGGGAATGTCTCAGCGAATGTACCTGGACTAGTCTGATAGTCAGATGACTGCTTTGAAAACTGAACTAATTCATCCCTTCATGTGATGGGAGAACCATTTTAGCTAATCACTTCTTCAGTGTGCGCGTGTGTGTGAGTCGCTCAGTCGTGTCCAACTCTTGGCGACCCCACAGACTGTAGCCCGCCAGGCTTCTCTGTCCATCAAACTCTCCAGGCAAGAATATGGAAGTGGATTGTCATTCTCTTCTTCAGAGGATCTTCCCGACCCAGGGATCGAACCTCAGTCTCCTCCATCGCAGGCAGATTCTTTACCATCTGAGCCACAGGGTTGAGTAATAAATAATGCTCACAACACTCAGTTCAGTGGAGGTGGGAAAGCTCCTTGACTTCAAAATCTTCCCTGATGCCCACGAGGCATTTTGGATTCGATACTTCTAAAATGTACTCATTCAGTCATTAAGTCAAACAACAAATATTCATTATATGTGGCACTAAGTGCTGTGTGTGCCCTGAGAAAAATCAGAACTAAACCCATTAACATTTCAATAGCCTTACACCACTAGGCCATTTGCTGTTGCTAGATCCTTCAGAGAGAGAGTGATAGCTAACAGTCCTTTGCTTTCCATACATCACTCTACATATTTTTGCAAAGAAATCTTTCATTTCCTTAGCTTCAATTATCAATTCTATGATAGTGATTCAAATAACCATTATCTTTGATCCTACTTTTCCCCATCTCTTTGTTCTTATTCCAAAGACGTTAGAGATATTTTACTCAGTCAAGTCTTCAGTTCCTAAAAATTGGCATTTCTAAAATGAACTCATCTTTCCTCATGTACCTAACCCGCCCCCACCCTCAATACCTTCCCTTTATCTGGAAGTTCTGATCTCTGTTAAAAAGAACTGCTCTCCTCACCCATTGAATCCATACCTCAGTTACTGAGGTTTTTGCCATGTAAGTTATGAAGTTTCCTTGATCTTCTCAGTAAGATCTCCAGGGTCCCTGTCCCTGTTCTTCCATTCCCATTGCTACCCTCCTCGTCTAGGTTTCATCCTCTCATCCAATTCTTATTTCTTTCCACCCATTTTAAAATCCCATTTTCCCCCATTTTCATTTCTGGATCATTCCAAGCCCTCATGGGTCCCTGATACTCTGGAGTTCCCTCAGCATTTATTCTAGTTTATGATATCCTGGTCTTACCTCCCCAGTGAGTATTTCATCCCACCCCATCCTACTCTCAATCTTCATAATGCCTGATCCAGCCTGTTCCAGGACAGATGCTCAAAAAATACTAGGCAATAGTTAACATTTAGACATTGCTATGTACTGAATGTGCCCTGCCCTCTCCAATTCTTACGTTGAAGCAGCAATACCCAAGTCATTTATCTGAAGACAGGGTCTTCAGAAGAGAATTAAAGGTAAACGAGGTCTTAAGGGTAGGGCCCTGTTCTGATACGACTAAGGCCTTATAAGGATGAGAGATCTCTTCCTGTGTCTCTCCCTTTCTCTCTCTCTTCCCCCCACCTCCTTCTCTCTCTGTGCCATGTGAAGAAACAGCAAAAAGGCAGTCTTCTGCAAACCCAGAAGAAAGCTCTCACCAGAAGCCAGACACGCTAGTACCCTGATCTTGGACTCCCCAACACCTAGAACTGTGAGAAAATTAACTTCTGTTGCTTAAGTCAGCCAGTCTATCTTATTCTGTTACTCCACAAAATAAGATAGTGAGAGTTGGACTGTGAAGAAGGCTGAGTGCCGAAGAACTGATGCTTTTGAACTGTGGTGTTGGAGAAGACTCTTGAGAGTCCCTTGGACTGCAAGGAGATCCAACCAGTCCATTCTGAAGGAGATCAATCCTGGGATTTCTTTGGAAGGAATGATGCTAAAGCTGAAGCTCCAGTACTTTGGCCACCTCATGTGAAGAGTTGACTCATTGGAAAAGACTCTGATGCTGGGAGGGATTGGGGGCTGGAGGAGAAGGGGACGACAGAGGATGAGATGGCTGGATGGCATCACGGACTCGATGGACGTGAGTCTGTGTGAACTCCGGGAGATGGTGATGGACAGGGAGGCCTGGCATGCTGCGATTTATGGGGTCGCAAAGAGTCGGACACGACTGAGCGATGAACTGAACTGACTGAACTGACACCTCTTAGCCATGAGGTACGAAGTGGCGCTAGTGGTAATGAACCCACCTGTCAATGAAGGAGACACAAGAGATACAGCTTCACTCCCTGGGCTGGGGAGATCCCCAAGGGCTTGGCAGGTTATAGTCCATAGGATCTCAGTAAGTCAGACACGAATGAGGCAACTTAGCACAGCACACGAATGAGCTTAATAAAGACAAAGCCTTGGTTAGCTTAGTCTTGTTACCTTGACCACAGTGAATCCTTCAAGGATACATAAATGATCCGATGCTGACCAGTTGGATATAAGAAGAATTTTGTGGGAATTTCTGGGAAAATTCCTTGCTCTCCACAAAGAGTTGTCAAGACAGATATTCTCTCAACATTCAGTTGTTGGGTGTGGAATTGCTTTAACTGTTTATTTGCTGTGTAGGAAGGCAGGCTCAAAAGTAAGCAGACTCGGAGAGAGGGGCAGAGCTGAGAGAGAGAGGCGAAATAGAGAGGGAACCTTGATCAGGTGACACCTGAAGCCTGACCTCTTGAACTTTTTGGTTTTATGAGTTGGTAAATTTCCTTCATAGAGAGTGTGAGCCTGGCCTTCAAATACTTGCGACCAGAAACATCTTTCTTACAGAAAGGAGAGCTAAGCCCATTACAATGAAGAAACTTATTCACAGGAGAAAATCCAGACCTTCTCCTTTTGTATTTTATGAATTGTTATCTGACCCAATTCATCCCCCGAACACTTTGTAGGAACATCTGTCCCAACCCTCCAACACTGTTTCTCGGTAAGTGCTGGCCCATCCCACAGCCTGAGGCATTTCACTCTGAGTACATTAAATAGAAATTACATAAATTTGTCCTCAAAGAACAAACTAAAGTCTCTAATAAAATAAACAGAACAGAATGAACAATTGAAGAAGCAAAGCAAGGGCACGTATTAGAAGTGATCTCAGGTGGCCTGCAGCAACTTGAAGCAGGATTTCTATTCCCAGCCAGAGAGACTGAGATCATTCCGGAGTAGTGAGGGTGCTGAATCCTGGCCGCTTGACCACCAGGGACCAGTATCCAGTGACAAGGCCCTCGTGTGTCAGCTGTGTGGAAATGAATTTCTACATAGAGATGGAAAGTAGTGAAGCAAGTGTTTATTAGGAAGAAAAAGAGTACAGTATGTGTGAGTAGACACACGGGCTGAGAGTGGCGCCCTTGTGGTAGCTTGAATTACTTTTATGGAGCATTTCTTCTGGGTTTCCTTTGGCCAGTTATCTTGCTTTGTTGATTCTGAGTCCATGTTTGGTTTGTCTCAGGATCCTCCCTGTGTACACACACATCTCTTAGCCAAGATGGTTTCTAGTGAAAAGGACTATGGGTAGGATGACATAACTTACTATGATGTCATTACTCATTTGACCTCCAAGAAACCCTTCTGGGCACCTGTAGTCAGGAAGGTCTTCTTGACCTCAAGAATGAGGAATATGTAGTCTTTTATCTCTTATCTGGGCAGGGCTGCACCCTTCTCCTTCTTGCTATTTTTGGAGTATTTGTCCACAGGGGAGAAACTTCAGCTGTTCAGCCTGGGGCCCATCTACCTCCTGCTTCAGGAGGACCAAAATTCCAATGAGAATAATTAAGGAAATAATTGTAAAAACCACCGAAAAAAGCCGGGATCTCATTTTCTTAGCAGTCAAATGAGAGTCAATAACATAAAAACAATTGCAAACACAAGAGATCCAGAACTGTGTCTTTGTGTCATGGCTGTGATAATACACTCTAACTAAACTCTCTTGCTGATTCAGGGATCAGAAGCCTAATTTTTTAAAAGTCATTTTCAGTGGGCAAGTCCACAGAAGATCTAATGACTGCAGATTAAGATCTATGAAGGAAAGCTAAAGCCAGAATAATGCAGTGCAGATAATACAAAACCAAATGCCACCAGTGTCCAGGCAGGTACCACACGTGAGTCAGTTGTGAACAGCGGGGCATGGAGAGGACTGAGGATCAGTCTGCTCTGTTCAAAGTACACAGGGGCTACTCAGTTTCACAGGTGTGTTGCTCTTAGAAATATTACCCTTGTGCTATCAGATTGTCAAAAATTTTCAATAGAACCTGAAAATGTATGTATATGGAGTGTGGGCATGTGTGTGTGTAAAATGAACTAGTCAGAAAACAAAAATATCAGTGTTCAGTCCAAAAGAAGGAAAGAAGGGTGAGGGAAGGAAAAAAGAAAGTCAGTGAGCCATTTTTCTCACTCATCCTTTAGAGAAGTCATCTTCAAGAAGCCTGAGGAGCAGACCATCTGAATCATCATTTTCAAACTACACTCATGTCTCCTCTCCCCCATCTGTGAGACTAGCCCTCATAGATGTTATTAGGCAGAAGATGGCCAGTGCCAGAACAGGGCTCCGTTTTTTAAAAAATTAATTTTATTTATTTGGCTGCATGTGGCTCAGCTGGTAAAGAATTTGCCTGCAATGCTGGAGACCTGGGTTCAATTCCTGGGTTGGGAAGACTCCCTGGAGAAGGGAAAGTCTACCCACTCCAGGATTCTGTTCTGGCCTGGAGAATTCCATGGACTGTATAGTCCATGGGGTCGCAAAGAGTCAGACACGACTGAGCGACTTTCATGTGGTCTCAGTGGTGGCTCATGGGGTCTTGTTACGGTGTGTGGTCCAGCCGTGGTGCCTGGGCTGCATGTGTGTGAGCTCCGTTGCTGCAGCGCAGGCTTAGTTGCTCTGCAGCACGTGGGATCTTAGTTTCCTGACCAGGGATCAAACTTGCGACCCCAGCATTGGAAGGTGGATTCTTAACCACTGGACCACAAGGGAAGTCCCCAGAACAAAGTTTCTTGACCTCCAAACAGTAAATGAGAGTCACCTGGGGATCCCGTGAAATTGCAGAGACTGACTCTAAGGTCTAGATGGGTCTCGCGTTCAGCCTGAGATTCGCATTTCTCAGGAGATCTCAGATGTTGCAAAGCGACTAGTTCACACTTTGAGTAGCAAGATTTTATAGAGTAGGTTTTTCAAACTTTTTTTGACAGCAAGCTAAAATAAGAAATACATTTAACTTGACAACCTAGAACATATGCAGAGCAGACATATAATTGAAACACGGACAAAAGTTATTTTACAGCATATACCCTAACATTTTTATCCGATTCCACTGTTTTATTCTATCCTACGGTGTGTGTGTGTGTTTTAAAATATTGGTCATTACTTATCAAAGAATTTTTTTGGCCCCCTAAGGTAATGTCATAAAGCTTGAAAAACACTTCCATTAAATTTATGTTCAAATCCCTTCTATTACATTTTTTTAAAAATGTCTCTCTCCATCTCTTGAAAGGACAGAAGAAGAAGACAAGAAAATGCTATAAAGGTTGCTGGAGTAACCTAGATCCAAGAAGACAGAAATAGTTAACAGGGATTGAACTCTTCTATTTTTTAAGACTATGGTTAAGCACATGCACTGTTGGACCAGACTGCAGGATTCTAAACCTGGTGAAGCCACTTACAACCTGTGAAACCTGGGCAAATTATTTAACCTCTTTGTGCCCGGTTTCCACATCTGTAAATCAGAGATAACAATAATACAAATGCCTCGTGGGCTTTTGTAAGAATCGCTATACATAAAAAGCTGTATATGTATGTGCATGTATATATATATATATATATGCATATATGTGTGTGTGCGTGTGCTTAGCTGCTAGGTCGTGTCCAACTCTTTGTGACCCCATGGATTGTAGCTCACCAGGCTCCTCTGTCCATGGGGATTCTCCAGGCAAGAATACTGGAGTGGGTTGCCATGTCCTTCTCCATATATATATATATATACACACATATATATCATACATTTATATATGTATAGGACAATGTGCTACACACACCAAGCATCACAGAAGTGGTCGTCATTGCCATCATTATTACTGAGTACTTTACAGGAGTCATATCATTTAGCTTTCTAAAAATCCCATGGGATAATACAGCATTACTGTTAAGTGGTCCAATTTACAGGCATTCCCACTTACTTCTGTGTTGACAGAATTCCTGTCTACTCGGGGCATCCATCCCTTACAAGTGATTCCAGAATGTATTCTAGTTGGGAAGGTGATCACAAGAAACCTCTTCTCTTGCCAGTGATGGGTTAAGAAAGAGAACATGATTCAGCTCTCATCAATGAGCCATGAGGCATCTGGGAAATGTTTCCTCTCCTTTAAAGTAAAACAGAAGAAAGAAACATCCTATCTTCTTGTCTTCAGTGTTATTGTGTCTAGATTTGACACCAGAAACAGCAGCATTCATTTGACAATCACGAGGGAAGCCACAGAGAACAAAGTGAAAGGCATGCACATGGATGCATGTACACATGTTTATCATCACCACTGTGGATGGGGAGGGAGAAAGATACAGCAAGTATAGGAAATTTCCAAAAGTCATACTAAGGAAGCCACCTATTCCTTATCCACTATGCTAGTATAGCCTCATTTTTTTTACATGCATAATTATTTTCTTTAAACATCCTGAAAATATGAATTGATACATATGGAAAAGATTTCCAGAATCAGTTGTCCATCTCAAAACCATTAAGGTTTATTACTTTCCAATTATTCCCTTCCTATTACATGTCTACGGATTAGTTCCTCTCTAACTGGGCTGTCGATTTCATAATTATTCTGATAAACAACCTTAACCCAAGGTGTTATTGACTACTCATAGATTAACATATCCCTGTTTTCAGGCTGTTTCTGTTTTTAACACATGTCTTCCCTAAAAGAATGCAAATACTTTGGAATTTCTGATGCTCTAGCAGGGGAAAGGTGACCACTTTGATCCCTAAAAATAACTCTCCTCAAAGAGCTACCTTGAACTCTGAGTCTGATATTTCTCTTCCAAAACCTAGCAGGCATAATATTCTTCATGGCTACCTCTCTTATTATTGCAAGTGAACATGGAAATACCTAAATAAAAAAGCATTACAGAGGCATGATGTTCAAAATTTACTAAGTCATTTTACAAACTCAGAACCACCTCATTTGTTTTTTTAAATCAATAGTTTAAGAAACACACTTTTATTTCACATTTTAGCAGCTTTGAAATTGGATAGTATTTTGCAGTTTTTGTTAGACAAGCAGGGAACAGGATGCAGTTGTACAGACTTTTACTTATTTCTGATGGCAAGACTGGAAAATTCCAAACCCATGTCATTTCAGACCCACTTGAGTTATGCTTATTGTATGGAAACTTCCTGTTGATACCTTTTGGTAAGATGAAAAAGCTACAGCGTAAAAACTTGTAAATAGATGTCAGAAGCTTGGGGAGATGTTTATAATAACAGTAAAGTATTCTTTTTAAAAATACTGCTTCCACATCCACAAGCAGTGATAAATCTGATTCAAAAATGAATCTGAAAAGCTGATACCAAAGAAATGTTAGGCATATCTTACCTAATTATCTCCATTTCCCTTTTTCTGTATACATGAGTAAAATTTGACAAAAATTTATACCTAAATCAGAAAGAACTCTTTCAACTACAAAAATAATTAATAATTCTAAATGATAAAAGGATTTGTCAGTTTATTTGGCATCATTTTTTTCTTTTTTAATGAAAATTATGATGCATCTTCCCATCAATGACACCTTGAATTCTAAGAATATGATTTTATTCATAGAAGAGCAAGCAGAATCAGAAAGGCTAAATGATTTACACATGCATACATACAAACACACACGTGCACACAGTTCCCACAGGACTAGAGGACAGGTCTTTTCTCTGCACTGCAATATTTTGCCTCTGCTTTGGTGAGCATCTTATCATGAACCAGAGTTTTTAAGGCTTCCTGTAATCCCAGGATTCAATTTCGAGACAGTATTTGCCACCTGTGGAATGTTATATGTATTTTTTCTCTAAGACCCAGTGCCTGTGAAATGTAAAATGACATAGCAAAGACCTTGCTTCCTTTTAATGAGCATCACTATGAAGGAAGAACTTGATTGCCCCGGTTGTAGGCAGGGACTGCAGTCGTGTGAGACACAGATGGTATATGTTAATGGGAAAGTCACGTTGTACACACGTTCTGCGGCTATCACATGTATGGTACTTCAGAGCGTATCAGCCCCTGGAGAAAGTGACAAGCTTTTGCTAGGTTGATGCACAAAACACATAATGCAAAGTATTCTGATGATCTCTAGGTTAAGTTTCAGAGTATAGCTTCAAGGATCAAGGGTGTCAAAGAGTGATCAAAATCATTCCACTTCCCTGGTGGTCCAGTGGGTAAGCCTCCGAGCTCCCAATGAAGGAGCCTGGGTTTAATCCCTGGTCCAGGAACTAGAACCCACTTGCTGCAACTAAGAGTTCACATGAAAGTGAAAGTTAGTCTCACAGTCGTATTCAACTCTTTGTGATCCCATGGACTGTAGCCTGCCCAGCTCCTCTATCCATGGGATTCTCCAGGCAAGAGTACTGCAGTGGATTGCCATTTCCTTCTCCAGGGGATCTTCCCGACCCAGGGATCGAACCCAGGTCTCCTGCACTGCAGGCAGACTCTTTACCAACTGGGCCACTAGGGAAACCCGAGAGTTCACGTGCTACAACTCAAAATTCCACATGCTGAAATGAAGATCAAAGATCCCACATGCCACAGCTAACACTTGGCACAACCGATTAAATAAATACTTTAAAACAATAAGTGTTGTTGTTTAGCTGCTAAGTCGTGTCCAACTCTTTTTTTTTTTTTTTAGACCAATGGACTGTAGCCTGCTAGGCTTCTCTGTCCATAGGATTTCCCAGGCAAGAATACTGGAGTGGATTGCCATTTCCTTCACCAGGGGATCTTCCTGGCCCAGGGATCAAACCCAAGTCTCCTGCCTCTCTTACACTGCAGGTGGATTCTTTACTGCTAAGTCACCAGGGAAGCCCCAACATATTAAAACAAAAATTCCAAATTTTAAAATCTGAAAGTGCCTACAGGGAATTCTAGCTTGATTCCACAGCTTTTGTAAGCTTAGATTCAAATAAGGCCCTGCTGGACTGAAAGTAAATATTTCTTTGAAAGAAAAATATACCCTGGAGAGAAGCTGAAAACCATAAAGGAGCTCCTGGACTGTTTGATGGTGCTGAAGTGCGTGGGGTTTAAGAAAGAGCTCTATCTACGATTACACTTTGTTATCTATATTCAGAATGCAATGCTTTAAATTAAAAACAATAAATTTTTCTAAACTCCAGTTAGCTGCCAATAATGATTTGGAAACTGAAGCACAGATCAATCACTTGAACAGATCTATGGAAGGGAAAGGACAAAATCCAAGAGAGTTTTTCCTGCCAGGAGGCCTTTAAGAGTGATCTGCCACATGGACAATTTTTTGGCTATGCCGACTTGGGGAGAGGATGAGGTAGGGGACAGGGAGAAAGAACTTTTTGTACTATAAAAATCCTAGGAGATCTACTCTCAGTCAGGCCAGTGATATTAAAATCCTTACACTAATTGAATGTTACCATTGTTAAAGCAAGTTATGAGCTGTTTAAAAAACAAATTTCGGGCTAGATTTTTTTTTCCCCCCAATGCAATCTCAACAGCTAATCAAATTTTGAGATTTTCAGATAGCAAGTAATCTATTCAATACAACTTTTTGCCAGTCCTCAATTAGAAAGTGTTAGGTGGAATCTCCAATGCCCTTAAGCCTGAATTGTTTTTCATGTTAATCTAAAATATCCAGACCCTGTGTTCAAGAAGACGAAATCATCATCAGCGAAAATTCTTCTAAACTACTCCTATATTGGTGTTTGCAAAGTTCCTGCTTCCTCTTAAAGAAATGTTACGTAATCAGGAGCACGACTCGGTCATTCCTGGACATTATGTCAGAGATGAAAGAAGAAAACCTTGAGATCTACCTTCCTAAAAAATTCAGGCAAAATTTTGTTTTGTTGATTTTTCTCCTATAGTAATAGAACGCATATAGAAATTTTAGTTTGAAAAACAAAGCATAAAATATAATAACAAACAAAACTCCCTTTCCAAATCACTTTCTTTTTTTTCTTATTACTTGCACACAAAGTGAAATTTTGTTGTAGAATACTTCCAAAAGCATTCAGTCTTGCTGTGACTTCATTTCAATTATTTTCAGAGAAGTCAGTTTGGAAATTTGTAACATTTCTGGGATAATTTCAAGTAAATACACATCTATTTTCATACCTATGGACCAGTGATTTGCAACAGGGACAATTATGGATCCTCCTACCCCCAACCCTTACCCATCCCCAGGGGAAATTTGGCAAAGTCAAGATTCATTTCTGTCCTAACTGGGCAAGAGGAGAGGATGCTACCGGCATCTAGTGGGCAGAGGTCAAAGAAGTTCCTAAACATCCTACAATGCAGAGAATTGTACCCACTCCCAACAGAATCAGTCCATCCCAAATATTGAGAGTGCTGAGACTGAGTAACTTTGATATAAATGCATTTTTGTCCCTCTTTACTTGAAATGTGCAATATGACACAGGGCTCTTGAAACAGAATTTAGCGCACAGGGACAGAAAATAACTTACCACTTACCATTTCTGCCACAGGCAATGCCTGCACCTTAGACCATTGTAAAACAGGAGGGAAGAGGGCAGGGTGCAACCTTTTCTTAATTGGACGATAATTGCTTTACAATGTTGTGTTGGTTTCTACCATACAACAATGCAAATCAGTCATATATATGTATATATATATATCCCTTCTTTCTTTTGCCTCCCTCCCCCCACCATCCCATCCCTCTAGGTCATGAACAAGGGCACAACCTTTAAATGAATATTATAGCCCAACACCACATGAACTGATTAGAACCAAATAGGTCCAAGATGGCAGAGAGCTGACATCCACTAGACCCTGAGAGTACATCATGAGAAATGCTGGGCTGGATGAAGCACAAGCTGGAATCAAGATTGCCAGGAGAAATATCAATACTTCAGATATGCAGATGATACCACCTTTATGGCAGAAAGTGAAGAGGAACTAAAAAGCCTCTGATGAAAGTGAAAGAGGAGAGTGAAAAAGTTGGCTTAAAGCTCAACATTCAGAAAACTAAGATCATGGCATCCAGTTCCATCACTTCATGGCAAATAGATGGGGAAACGATGGAAACAGTGAGAGACTTTATCTTTTTGGGCTCCAAAATCACTGCAGATGGTGACTGCAGCCATGAAATTAATAGACACTTATTCCTTGGAAGGAAGGTTATGACCAACCTAGAGAGCATATTAAAAAGCAAAGACATTACTTTGCCAACAAAGGTCTGTCTAGTCAAGGCTATGGTTTCTCAGTAGTCATGTATGGATGTGAGAGTTGGACTGTAAAAAAAGCTGAGCACTGAAGCATTGATGCCTTTGAACTGTGGTGTTGGAGAAGACTCTTGAGAGTCCCTTGGACTGCAAGGTGATCCAACCAGTCCATTCTGAAGGAGATCAGTCCTGAGTGTTCATTGGAAGGAGTGATGCCGAAGCTGAAACTCCAATAATTTGGCCATCTGATCCAGAGAGCTGACTCATTTGAAAAGACCCTGATGCTGGGAAAGATTGAGGGCAGGAGGAGAAGGGAATGACAGAGGATGAGATGGTTGGATGGCATCACCGACTCAGTGGACATGAGTTTGAGTGGACTCCAGGAGTTGGTGATGGACAGGGAGGCCTGGTGTGCTGCAGTCAATGGGGTTGCAAAGTCGGACACAACTGAGCGACTGAACTGAACTGAGACCTTGAGCCTCAATATACACTCATTATAACACATCAGCAAGCTAAATGACACACCCATGGGCACCATGACTGTTCCAAGGCCAATCATAAAGGTCAAAAAGTGGATGGTGGCCCAATTCTGGGAAATCCCCATTCCTTCCTCAAAATAGCTGGAATATTCCTCCCACTCATTAGACTATAAAATTACCCACCCCTATAAAAACTAACAACCCTGAACCCTGGGGCCTCTCTCGCCTCTGAGCTGGCCCACACTCTGACTGTGGAGTGTGTTTCTTTTTAACTAAACCTACTTCTTACCTATCACTTAGTCTCTCATTGAATCCTTGCTGCAATGAGACACCAAGAGCCTGAGCTTCATTAAGTCCTGGGACCAGTGTGATTTCAGTTAAAAGACCATGGGTTCAAGTCCAGATCTGAGTTACACAGTTACAATTCCACCATACATTCTTGCATGGACTACTCCCATAGCCTCCCCTCAGATCTCCCCTTTTCTACTTCTATTCCTCTCTTCCAGACTTCTCTGGAGCAACCAGAATGGCCTAAATGATGGCAGGTTCCCTTGTTGTGGACCCCACTAAGGTCAATGTCCTTCGAGACCTGTGCGAGCTCCCCTCCCCGCTTCAAGCCACTTTGGCCTATCACCAGTTCATTCCTGTCACTTTGATCCCTTGCACCTCAGAGCCTTCCAATTTTGTACCCACCCCTCCTTCTTTATTCTTTATCTTTCAGATATAATCTCAGTTTCAGGAAGTCTTCCCTCATTCATCTTCACTAGATAAATACACTTTCATGTGCATGCGTACTAAGTTGCTTTAGTCATATCAGCTCTTTTCAAGTTGCCATAGCCCGCCAGGCTCCTCTGTCCATGGGATTCTCCAGGCAAGAATACTGCAGTGAGTTGCCATGCCCTCCTCCAGGGAATCTTCCTGACCCAGGGATCAAACCTGCATCTCTCATGGCTCCTGCATTGGCAGGTGGATTCTTCACCACTAACGCGTTCTGATCCTGTAGTTTTTTTTTTCTTAATATTCTACATAATTTGCATTATGTGCTGTGCTTAGTCGCTCAATCTTGTCTGACTCTCTGCAACCCCATGGACTGTAGCCCACCAGGCTCCTCTGTCTATGGGGACTCTCCAGACAAGAATACTAGAGTGGGTTGCAATGCCCTCCTCCAGGGGATCTTCCCAACCTAGGGATCGAACCCAGATCTCCCACACTGCAGGCAGATTCTTTACCATCTGAGTCACCAGGGAAGCCCAATTTGCATTATACACTCATGTAAATTAGCTCTCCTAGTTGACCATAAGTTTGTGAATGCACCGTTAGTTGTTCAGTTGTGTCTGATCCTTTACAACCCCATGGACTATGGCCCTCTAAGTTCCTCTGTCCATGGGATTCTCTAGGCAAGAATACTGGAGTGGGCTACCATTTCCTTTTCCCAGGGATCTTCCCAAGCAAAGGATCAAACCCGGGTCTCCTGCTTCACAGGTGGACTCTTTACCATCTGACCCACCAAGGAAGCCCCTGTGAATGTAGAGCTACTAGCTAATTTGCCCACTGTTTCTTCTCCAAAGTCCAGCATGATGTCTGATGTAGTAGCTCGATTCTGTTACTGAATGAGTGAACGCCAGGTTTTGCCTTCTAGGAGTTAACACAATTGACGGTGATTGGAAGAAACGTCTGTTCAGCAACATACTCTCATGCATCTACTTGCTGTGAAAGGGGAAACACTGACAGGCACAGCTTAAATGGGAAAAATAGAAGAGGAGATTTAGGGCCCCCAAAATATGTTCAGGAGACACAGAAATTGTCTATGACAGGGAAGAACTGCCAGCTTTTCAGAGAGTTCTAGGAATGATTTTCAAATTGTTTCTCTACGGTACCGATCTGCAACCATTCAGTTCAGTTCAGTTCAGTCGCTCAGTCGTGTCCGACTCTTTGCAATCCCATGAATCGCAGCACGCCAGGCCTCCCTGTCCACCACCAACTCCCGGAGTTCACTCAGACTCACATCCATCGAGTCCGTGATGCCATCCAGCCATCTCATCCTCTGTCGTCCCCTTCTCCTCCTGCCCCCAATCCCTCCCAGCATCAGAGTCTTTTCCAATGAGTCAACTCTTCTCATGAGGTGGCCAAAGTACTGGAGTTTCAGCTTTAGCATCAGTCCTTCCAAAGAACACCCAGGGCTGATCTCCTTTAGGATGGACTGGTTGGATCTCCTTGAAGTCCAAGGGACTCTCAACCGTTAATCAATATGAATTCCAGCAAAAACTTTGTACTCTCAACTTTTTAAGAGTAGTGCTCTGTGAAATGGGAGTAATCCAAGCTGTGTCCAACACTGGAAACACAATGAGAAAAAGACATCAGAGAGGAGAAAAGCCTGAGATCTCAACACGTAACAGCCAGTTGGAGTAGAGTGATGAGAAGGGTGTACCCCTTGAAGACTACTGAAGATATGGAGATAGACACTGGGGTTTCCCCATATTCATATAAAGGGCTTGAGTCCATCTTACTTTCAAATTAGAGGTCTAGTTGCTTCCAAGCAGGTGACACTGTACATTGGCATCTGTGTTACAAAACACTGTGGAATGAATAAATGAAGGGTTAAGCTAGATGATATCTAAGATCTCTTTTTCAAACATTTCCTCTCTTTATTCTTTGTAATGTAAAAGCTGAAGCACGAATCTGAGAAAAACTGCTTTTGATTTTAGCATTTGAATGTGTATACATTTTCTCTGGCATGTCCAAGTATTATTTCTTTTGTTCCCTGAATTCTCATCTCACAAACTGGCAAATGGAAATCATACTTACCCTTTATTCTGACGTTCCCAGAAAGGTTTACAGCTTCCTAACTAAAAGTCACCAACTGACTCATTATGGAAAGAAATGGGAAAAACCAACTCTAATGAAGTGTGGGAAAAAGAAATGCAATGTCTTCACAGCTAGTATTTAATTCTGCTTTTAAGTGCTTTCATATATCAATTCACTGAATCGCATCAACTCTTTGAGGAAGGTACTATCATTATCCTTATTTCACAGAAAAAATATTTGAGGCACTAGAAGATTCAGTAACTTGCTTCTGGTCACATAGCTAGCAAGTGATGAGCCAAGATTAGAACCTAGGCAAGTCAATGGCAACCCACTCCAGTACTCTTACCTGGAAAATCTCATGGATGGAGGAGCCTGGTAGGCTGCAGTCCATGGGGTCGCTAGGAGTCGGACACGACTGAGCGACTTCACTTTCACTTTTCACTTTCATGCATTGGAGAAGGAAATGGCAACCCACTCCAGTGTTCTTGCCTGGAGAACCCCAGGGACAGGGGCGCCTGGTGGGCCGCCGTTTCTGGGGTCACACAGAGTCAGACATGACTGAAGCGACTTAGCAGCAGTAGTCAGCCTCCAGAGATTACACACTCAACCCAGTGTGCATTCATGCATCAGTGTGAAGAAGTTCACACTGATAGGTGGGCTTTTGAATATGGTACATAGCCAGGTAAAACACAAGATAACATCTCAGTTAATCCCACCTCTGCCCTTTGGACTTCCCTGGTGGCTCAGATAATAAAGTGCCCGCCTACAATGCAGGAGACCCAGGTATGATCCCTGGGTCGGGAAGATCCCCTGGAGAAGAAAATGGCAGATCCCACTCCAGTATTCTTGCCTGGAAAATCCCATAGATGGAGGAGCCTGGTGGGCTACAGTCCATGGGGTCCCAAAGAGTTGGACACAACTGAGTGACTTCACTTTCACTTTCTTTCTTTCTGTCCTTCATTTGCTCAATCCAGAGAAACATCCTTGAATTCTGTCTTTCTCTTATATCCCACATTTGATTTTCCAGGAAACTTCAAAATATACCCAGACTGCAAGTGTTTTTCATCATCTTCACTACTACCATCCTGGTCTAAATCACCATCATCTCCCCATTGGATTATTGCACTAATTTTCCAAATATTTCCTAGGCCTGCCCTCAAACAGGGACTTCTCAGGTGGCTAAGTGGTGAAGAATCTGCCTGCCTACGCAGGGGACGATGCAGTAGATGTCAGTTCAGTCCCTGAGTTGGGAAGATCCCCCAGAGAAGGAAATGCAACCCACTCCAGTATTCTTGCCTGGAGAATCCCAGGGACAGAGGATCCTGGTGGGCTGTGGGGCCCTAAATGGGAAACCTTGAAAAAGAAAAAGGCTAGCATTGCGGTTGGAAACTAAGATGGCGCGCCTGGCGGAAGAGATGGGGGCATAGTCTATGTTGTTTGTCAAAACTTCTGATTGGCTCTCTTGATTTCTGTGCACGTAGACAGCGCGTGATCACCATAGACTCCTGTTATAATGATGGCATATGATGATTTGACCTTTAACATGATTGGTGTAACTATGGAAAGTCCCTCGCAAACCCCACCCCCTGCTTGCCTTTATAAGCAGGGAGCTGGCAACAATAAAGCGGAACTGCCCTAGATGGAACCCCTGTTGCGTCTGATTGTCTCTCGCTCGCAGAGGGGCTGGGTTGGCGGACAGCAGGCTCACTTTTCCTTGGGACCCCTCAGCTCTTTGAGGGAAGTTCCACTGCCTCTCTCTCTTTCTGTGGAGCGCCCCCCGCAGTGGGCTATATTCCATGGGGTCACGAAGAGTCAGACACGACTGAGCATTCATGGAATATTAAAACTCTGCTGCTGATTTTTAGCTCTACTAGCCCTTGTAGCCAGCAATAAGAGAGTCTTTCAGGAAAATCACAGAAGCTCTCCCACTGTGCCCTGTACTGAGAACTTAAAGCTATTAGGTTGTTATCATTGCTCACACAGAACCCATACATGCCCTCTAACAAGTTACTCTGGACACAGTAGTCAAGAGTGTGATCCTTTAATACCAAAAGTCAGATCAAGTCACTTCTCTGTTCGTGACCATTCAGTGGCTTCCTATTTCATTCAGAGTGAAAGCCAAGATTGTGACAATAACCAGTAAGGCCCCTCCTTCCTCTTTATGATGACCTCATCCCCTCCCACGCATGCATCCAGCCGGCCACACCAGACTACCTGTGTTTCTTGTCCTCAAATATCCCACACCAGCTCTCTGCCTTAGGGCTGCAGCACTGGCCAGTCCCTCTGCCTGAAATTCTGCACGGTCATCTTCCCCAGTTCCTGCAAGTCTTTATTCAAATGATAGGCCTATCCTGAAAGCTCTATTTAAGATTACACAGTGCTAGGGTATTCCCTGGATATCCAGTGGTTAGGATTCACCACTTTCACTGCTGGGGCCTGGGTTCAATCACTGGCTGGGGAACTAAGATCCCACAAACTGTATGGCCAAAAACACACACACACACACAAGTGAACCCCACTGCTTTCTCCCCTATACCCCTCTTACCCATGGAACTTACCATGTACTACATATTCATTGTTTGTCTTTATCAGAGTTTAAACTTGTCAACCCTAATATATCATAAATACCATACAGGTTTGGTGAATGAGAGAATGAAAGAGTAAGTGGTCACAGTGACCCTAAGGAATGAGTACAGCTGGTTTTTAAAGTCAAGAAATTGTCTATAGACACACGTGAAACATATTACTATTGGGTGCATCAGGGTTTTGGTATGCAGACGTAAGGGTTTGAAATTCTAATTCTAGGGGCCTAAATTTTTTGGCATGAATCAGCAACCTTAAAATATAAATTTAGAAGCAATGAATATTATGGCATTAAACATGTAATTCCACATTCCAGCAACATATCTGAATACCCTCTTTTCATTCATCATGCAGGCTCCTAAAAGGAATGTGAACAGTTGTAAAAAACAACTATATGCAAGAAAAAAATTTTTTTTCAGAACCTTTCACCCTCCCTGTCTGTTCAGCACCTCCTTGTCAGTTTTCCTCTCCCAGAGAATCACTCCATTTATGCGCTATATCCCTGGGATGGTCCACAGGAACATATAAAGGTGAGTGGTGACAGCTGTGACAGCAAGTGTCACAGCTCTTCCGACTGGACGCCCCTCCCATCAGCACCCTGAGCTATCCAGGATGTCTGCATCCGGATTCCTGGGACTCCCGCTATTCCTACTAATTTACATTCCTGAGAGATGGGTCTGGGCATTTGCATTTTAGCTTGATTCTAGGGTGATTCCTAAATTCCATGGATGTTTAAGAACCTTTGTTCTGGTCCAGACTTTTCCTGACCTTTCTCCCAGGTACAAATTTGCCCTCCCTTAGTCTCACTTCCTTGTGCCCGATTCTCTGTCAAAACTAAACTTCCAACAGATGATTAGGCAATAATTGTGGACACCATTTTAGTGTGTTAGTTCCCAAGCCCTCCTTCCCATGATAGCATTCAACAACACCTTGACGCAAACTAGTAACCAATGCCAAGGACTACGCATACTCGAAAGCTCAGAGAGGGAGAGAATTTATGACATCTCTCCGATTCAATGCAATTCTTCCTCTCTAATGTTCTGTCCTGGTGTGAGTTTGGTGTGAATTTGAGTTTCCAGAATGTCTTTCCACTTCAGTCATATATTTGGGAATAAAAACTATTTTCTTGTACACCATGTTTATGTTTTATTTATCCAGCTACTAGGTTGATCTAGACAAAACCAGGAGGATCCTATTTAGAATGACATAAATTTAGCCTGATTCCTTAAAATTTGCTGGTTATATGAAATGCTGATTTTTATTTTAAGAGTAAAATTATTCTGAGAATCCAAAAGTCTTATTTGTGTAGAAGTCCACTAAATAGCAGGTACTTTTAAAGCCATACTCCAATAGGTTTATGCCACCAGACTTCCCTGGTGGCTCAGATGGTAAAGAATCTGCCTGCAATGAGGACGACCTGGGTCCTCTGTCAATGAGATTTTCCACGGAAGACTACTGGAGCGGGTTGCTGTTTCCTTCTCCAGGGGATCTTCGAAACCCAGGATTCAAGACTATGTCTCCTGTATTGCAGGCAGCTTCTTTCCCACTGAGCCACCAGGGAAACCCAAATAGTGTAACAGAGATAGAAAAAAAGAAAACGAAACAGGGTCATGTGGCCAGAATGACTGAGCTAGAAGTGAGGGACTCGCTGAGTGGGTGATATTTGAAACAAAACCTGAATGATGATGGGAATGAAGATGTAAAAATCAGAGGACCCTCTGCCTCTGCCAACCCTCTACCCAGAAGTGATTCATTTTCCTTTCACATGGCCTCCACAGACTTCAAGTGGTCTGGGAAGTAAAGACTCCTATTACTCCAAGAAGGAAGGGAAGACAGATCATGGGGACCCAGCAGTACTTACTCAGCAGCTCAAAGAAAAGGAAGTGGCTAAACAATAACTTGCCTGCTTGTAAATACAATCCATGTTTAGTACTGCTGCTGCTGCTGCTGCTAAGTTGCTTCAGTCGTGTCCGACTCTGTGTGACCCCATTGACAGCAGCCCACCAGGCTCTCCCGTCGGGTTGTCATTTCCTTCTCCAATGTATGAAAGTACTGAGGGTGGCTTAAAATATCAGAAGGACAATTGTTCCAGGCAAAGGAAGAAGCAAGTGGTTGGCACATTAAAGAACAGGGAAGAGGCCAGTGTGTAGCTGGGAGGCAGTCGACGAGAGGCAACGCGGTGGATGTGAGGATGCAGCCGGGGAGGGCCCCACAGCCAGGGCCGCAGGGGCTCTGGCTGTGTGCTCTAAGTGCAGCGGGATGTGTTCGGTTTTCAGAAGAGTCAGGTAATCTGACTTAAATTTGTAAATTATCTCTTCGGCTGTTGGGTGCAGAATAGATTAAGATCAGGAAGGATGTGGAGTATAAAGGTGGGCAGACAGTCGGTAGTAGTCCAGGTGAGAGAGGATGGTTAACTAGTCCTGGAGGAAAGGAACAAGGAAGATGAAAAGTGAATCTTTCATGTAGAATAGACAGGACTTCGAGGGAGACTGGATGTGAGGAGGTGGAACATAGAGCACTGCCCCCCTGGTAAATAGCACTGAATATTTGTTTTCCTTTCCTTCCCCATCTTCATCCATAAACGTGAGGATGCTAGGATATATGCTATACTGTGTTCTTCACTGCAAAAGTTTTATGAACTGTATAAAATAACGTATATGAGAACAATTTTTAAAAGAACTTATTACTGAAAGATGAGATTGATTTTTTACTTGAAAATAGACTTACTAGAAGGCAATGGCACCCCACTCCAGTACTCTTGCCTGGAAAATCCCATGGACAGAGGAGCCTGGTGGGCTGCAGTTCATGGGGTTGCTAAGAGTTGGGCACAACTGAGCGACTTCCCTTTCACTTCTCACTTTCATGCATTGGAAAAGGAAATGGCAACCCACCCCAGTGTTCTTGCCTGGAGAATCCCAGGGACGGGGGAGCCTGGTGGGCTGCCGTCTATGGGGTCTCACAGAGTAGGACACGACTGAAGCGACTTAGCAGCAGCAGCAGCAGTCCTGGTCAAGCCAATAGTCATCTTTTAAAAAATAGTCATCTATTAAAAAAAAAATAGAGGTTATTCTTGAGTTTACATTTTAAAACATGTTATAATTCAGGGTGCACAACTACAGAATGTGAACTTGTATTGAAAGTTTTCTAGAAGTTAGTTTAGGACTGCCTGATGTGGTTCCAGTATAAGCACAGCATTTGAATTTTTTACACCTCTGTGCACGCTCAGTCACTTCGTTGTGTCCGACTCTGCAAATTCCTAGACTGTAGCCCTCTAGGCTCCTCAATCTATGGGATTCTTCAGGCAAGAAGAAGGGAGAGGGTTTCCATTTCCTCCTCCAAGGGATCTTCCCAACCCAGGATCGAACGTTCGTCTTTTGCATCTCTTGCGTCTCCTGCATCTCTTGCATCTCCTGTGTTTGTTTTACCACTGAGCCACCTGGGAAGCCCATAAATCTCTTCATTTGTTGTTAGTGCCAATCACATGCTACAAATGCAGATTCCTAATCACTATAATCATTGGTGACTTTGTAGTTACACTTAAGGTGCAACGTTCCTAACCTTTTAATTGAAATTCTAACTCCAGTCTCCTAACATTTTCCATTCTCTATTCTTACACAGCATTTTTTAAAGCACTCACGTCTTTTCATGAATGGAGATGTAAATGAAATTTAAGCATTAGCTCTTCAGATATATTAAGGTTTACATTTGTGTTACGTTCCAGACAAGGTTGAGGTGCCAGAGTGGGTTGCTTGCTGGTGTGAGCCACCAATATGTGAGACTAGACTGAAGTAGAGATATGGAACTGTCTGTTGATTTTGCTCTGTAATGTGACCAGATGTGCTTAAAATGCAACAGATGCTGAGTCACATCTTCCATGAGGCTGAACACCAGGGTGAGCAGCTGTGTGGTGTGGTCAGAAGACAAGGCTCAAGATAAGTGGCTGCTTGCAAAATTTTTATCTCTTTTTCCATATTTTAAAAGAATCTGCCCGCAATGCAGGAGACCCGGGTTCGATCCCTGAGTCAGGAAGATCCCCTGGAGAAGGAAACAGCAATCCACTCCAGTATTCTTGCCTGAAGAATTCCGTGGACAGAGGAGCCTGGCAGGCTATAGTCCACGGGGTTGTAGCCCAAAGAAGTTGGATGCAACTAACACTTTCACTATAACGAAATTCTCAGTGCCAGCTGTATCTGGTACACGTGCATTTTTCTGAAGCACATTATACACAAATTTTGTAGATGTGGAAACCCTCCCAGAAAGCTTGAGCAGCCCGTCTGATCCGGAGACTTGCAAACCTGTTTTAACCTTTGCTTGTGAAAGCTGAGAGAGCCTGTCTGGTTCTGCGAGTGAGCAGGAGTCATTCAGCTGGAGTGACAGGTGACTCCCACCTGCGGTTGCCTAGCCGGTACAGAGGAAACTATATTACTTTCAATAAGGGAGCCCGGGGGAGAAACTTTTTTTAATTTAATATAGTGAGGATCTAAGGGGATTTACCAAGATGAAAGATACAGTGGAGAGAAGAGAAATGGAATGCCAACATCAGTGAGGACAGGAACATTAGGGAAAGGGGACATTCCAAGTTTTGAGGGTTTTGTTTTGGTTTGAGAAGTGATTTTGTAACTTTTGGCTGTGGGGAGGATGGGGATTTTGTATCTTCCTCTTTTTTGGATTTGGAATGTGTCTTTCTATGAGGTAAGGAAGAGTTACTGTAAATGTATGTCTATTTCTCCTCTTTCTGCTAAGAGAATTGCTGTTAAACATGCTGCTGCTGCTCCTTTATTTTGCACCAAGTAAATGTTTAAATATTTTAAAATAAACATGTTTCAGCTGACTGCTGGGTGAGATTCATTACAGCCAGGAGGAACTCAGTGGAACTGTTCAAGGAGATCTGGTTAATATCACCATGATTTATGCCTGTGATGGAAATTACACTAATATTTACACGAAGGGCATGGTTTGGAGGCAATGGCAAGGCCAGACTGAAGTGGGAATTTGCACAGTCAATGTCCACTAATGAAAATAGCTACAGTTCAGTGCTCTTTGAAAAAGCATAATTAGGCCCTTCAAATGATATGTTATTTTCATATTTTTACTCTTAAGCTGCAAAACTTTTTCTTGCCATCCTGTGTCTGCACTGAGATTATTCCTTTGCGAAATAATTAAGCAAGATATTAGGCTACAGGATAACTTCTAAAAAATGTATTTTGCCTATTCTTTGATAAGCTTTACCAATGGAAAAAAATCATGATTTCCTTGATTAATTATATACATTTTTAAATGACCTTTGAGTTTTCCTTATAGTGTCTGAGTAGCATTGTAGAACTGTGTTTCTTGGCACTCTGAACACTTGAATGAGTTCCACATAGGTGGAGAAGAAACTTTAGGCCAAAAATTACACTGAAAATACAGTTCTGCTAAAGTCCTTGTGGGTTTCCTCATTTAAGTGATGAGTGAGCCAGTAGGAAATCTCTGACACTGAGTTTGCCAGGTTTTAGACTTTTTCTTTATTCTTGCTTTCCAAGTTCAATGGTTTTCTAATTTGTTCCAAAAGTAGAACATCCTGTAAGTTAAGGTGCTCTTTATGTCATGTGATAAAATACAGATATAGTTATTCTGATTTAGTACAATAAGTCTGACCTGTGTGTGTCTATCTAGAGACAGATTTCTATATACATACATTAAAAGTTATGCATTTATTTTACCCATCTTTCAAGACTATTCAGTGTTGGTGTAGTCTTAAACAGCATTCTCTTGATCTTATATTTATAAATAAAACATGACTGGATCTTGGTTTCCAGTTAGGGCTGCTTCCACCTTTTCCTGTTAGTACTTGTTTGTTACTTGTTCACTCACTTTTGAACCTAGCAAATAAGAAGAAATAGCTGATGTTTTAAAGAAAAATTTATGAGAGAAAAATAAAAAAATTTAAAGATTGTATTCACTTATTTGAGATTTTTTTCTGAGATGGGAAAATACCATTATTTGATTTTAGCACTGAAGACATTAATCCAGCTCATAGTCCAGCAATAATAGATTTGAGCATAGCTTGAGAATTGTTCCTCTAATTTTACATTGAGAATGGGTTATATCTAATTGCTGCTGAGAAGAGAGAGATCATTATTAATATGAGTCAAGGTTAACTGAAAGGTAGCTATGTTTTTTTTCTTCTTGTTTTTTTTTTAATCTTTAACCACCCAATATGTGCCAGGCACTGATTTAAACTCTTTATGTATACAAATATTTTTAATCTTCAAAACTCTAAGAAATCTATAATATTCTCTTATTTATTAATACATTTTACTAAGTGCCTAGCACTATTCTATGTCTCAGGGGTAGGACATGAACAAAACAAAGTCCCTACTCTACTACTTATAATTCTTATCAAGAGTACAACTCTGTATATAAATCTCTGCTTCATCTCTCATAATCTCTGTGCCTGAATTGCTTTATCTGTAAAATGCAGGCGATAATAGTTCCTACCTTAGAGGCTGATATGAAGTGATATGGTATGATATTAATCAGCTAATAGTTGCCGAGCCTTTGACTCTGTGGATCACAACAAACTGTGGAAAATTCTTGAAGAGATGGGAATACCAGACA
This sequence comes from Redunca redunca, assembly GCA_006410935.1. NCBI lineage: Eukaryota > Metazoa > Chordata > Mammalia > Artiodactyla > Bovidae > Redunca > Redunca redunca. The sequence goes on from SJYQ01000681.1 coordinate 38,548, forward strand.
ACCTGACCTGCCTCTTGAGAAATCTGTATGCAGGTCAGGAAGCAGCAGTTAGAACTGGACATGGAACAACAGACTGGTTCCAAATAGGAAAAGGAGCACGTCAAGGCTGTATATTGTCACCCTGCTTATTTAACTTCTATGCAGAGTACATCATGAGAAACGCTGGGCTGGATGAAGCACAACCTGGAATCAAGTTTACTAGGAGAAATATCAAAACCTCAGATATGCAGATGACACTACCCTTATGGAAGAAAGTGAAGAGGAACTAAAGAGCCTCTTGATGAAAGTGAAAGAGGAGAGTGAAAGATTTGGCTTAAAACTGAACATTCAGAAAACTAAGATCATGGCATCTGGTCCCATCACTTCATGGGAAATAGATGGGGAAACAAAGGAAACAGTGAGAGACTTTATCTTTTTGGCTCCAAAATCACTACAGATGGTGACTGCAGCCATGAAATTAAGACACTTACTCCTCGGAAGAAAATCTATGACCAACCTAGACAGCATATTAAAAAGCAGAGACATTACTTTGCCAACAAAGGTCCATCTAGTCAAACTATGGTTTCTCCAGTAGCCATGTATGGATGTGAGAGCTGGACTATAAAGAAAGCTGAGCACCAAAGAATGGGTGCTTTTGAACTGTGGTGTTGGAGAAGACTCTTGAGAGTCCCTTGGACTGCAAGGAGATCCAACCAGTCCATCCTAAAGGAGATCATTCCTGAATATTCATTGGAAGGACGGATGTTGAAGCTGAAACTCCAATATTTTGGCCACCTGATGTGAAGAACTGACTCATTTGAAAAGACCCTGATGCTGGGAAAAATTGAAGGTGGAGGAAAATAGGACAAGTTGGTGATGGGCAAGGAGGCCTGGTGTGCTGCAGTCCACGGGGTTGCAAAGAGTCAGACATGACTCGGCATACAAGTACGTACACGTGCACAAAGTAGCAGCCTGCCTATCGTGGCAAATAGAGAAAAACTAGAAATAGATGTGGGTGGTTCATTTTATACAAATGGTTGGGGAAAGATTCAATGTGACAGGGACGTTTGAACAGATACCTGATAGAAGTGAGAGCCTGGATCACATAGCCATCTAGGGAAGAAAGGGTCTGGGTGGAAGGAACAGCAAAGGACAGAGGAGGGGCTGTGCATGGTTTTACAACCGTGTTCAAAGAACAGCAAGGAAGCCAACACAACCAAGAAAGGGAGTATGGTGGTGAAACCATGTAACTCCAGTGGGGACTTGAACCTACAGTCTTCGAGATCACACACCCGGTCTCAGGACTTAATGAGGCTCAGGTCCTTGATGTCCCATCATGGCAAGAATTTAGTGAGAAACAAAGTGACAGGTAAGAAGTGGATTTATTTAGAGAGAAATTCACTCTACAGACAGAGTGCAGTCCAGCTTAGAAGGTGAAGCTAGCCTCAAAATACAGCATGCTTAGTTTTCATGGGCTGGGTAGTTTCATAGGCTCATGAGTTGGAGGCTTATTCCAACTATTTTGGGGGAAGGGGTGGGGATTTCCAGCAATCAGGCCACCACAGCCCCATTTTGGTCTTTGATGGTCGGCTTCAGAACTGTCATGGTGCTTGCTGATGTGTTACAATGAGAGCACACTGAGGCTCAAGGTCTAGTGGAAGTTGACTTGTCCGCCTTAATCTTGGACCTATTTGGTTCTAATCAGTTTATGTCATATCCTTGGGCTGTGTCATTCTTTTAAAGTCTGTGCCCTATCCCCTCCCTTCTGTTTCAGTGGGAGACGAGGACAGAAGGAAGCAAGGATTCCAAGTCAGGAAGAGCTTTTAGACTATGATGAGAACCTTCTGTCTTAATTAGAACTTGATTCTGAATAAAGAGAAAGGCTCAATAAGCTATACCCGTCTTCCCCACCCAGGTTTTAAATAATTGATGAAATAAAGCAAAGGATTTTTTTTTTAAATCTGATTCTTTTTCTTCCCCTTTCTAATGTATCACAAGCAGCAGAACAGTATCTGGTATCCCCAGTGGCTCAGACGCTAAAGCATCTGCCTACAATGCAGGAGACCCAGGTTCAATCCCTGGGTCAGGAAGATCTCTTAGAGAAGGAAATGGCAACCCACTCAAGTATTCTTGCCTGGAAAACCCCATGGACGGAGGAGCCTGAACAGTCCATGGAGTTGCAAAGGGTCGGACATGACTGAGTGACTTCACTTTTTAAACTTTTAAGGGTCTCAAAAAACATTTGATGAGTGAATAAAGGGAAAAAATATATTTTTAGATAAAGACAGAAACCAACACATCAGCTTTATTACTGATAGAGGTACAGCTGTTAGATTCTGCTTTGGGTTAGTTGGCCAAGCTGACTTGCCAATATTGAATCCCAGAGTTAGGCAGAAAGAACCAGTGATCAGTATATCAACTGACAGGGGGAAGAAGCAACCTAAGGAAGAGACACGTGATGGCAGAGCAGAGCAGAGCACCTGACGGGATCAAGTACTATGCCTGGTCTACCCTTCCACTCTTAGCACATAAGTCAATCTATCTTCCCAGGAGCTGAGTGTCAACAGATACAAGCTAGGAATGTACTTAGTACTACTTCTTCCTTAGGAAATCTACTACTACTACTACTACTACTACTACTACTACTACTAAGTCGCTTCAGTTGTGTCTGACTCTATGCGACCCCATAGATGGCAGCCCACCAGGCTCCCCCGTCCCTGGGATTCTCCAGGCAAGAACTCTGGAGTGGGTTGCCATTTCCTTCTCCGATGGATGAAAGTGAAAGGTGAAAGTGAAGTCGCTCAGTCGTGTCCGACTCTTAGCGACCCCATGGACTGCAGCCTACCAGGCTCCTCTATCCATGGGATTTCCCAGGCAAAAGTACTGGAGTGGGGTGCCATTGCCTTCTCCGTTATGGAAATCAGGAGAGGGAAAAAAGTAGATCCCAGTAATGACTGAGATAAACAGACATTCAAGGAGCTGGAGCAGGGACGGATATTTTATGATGTATATTTTGGAATATTCCTTCTGTTTGCCACTCCAGATCTGAAACAGGAGGGAAGGTGGAAGGGTTCAGTTCTGTTCAGTTGCTGAGTCATGTCCGACTCTTTGTGACCCCATGAATTGCAGCATGCCAGGCCTCCATGTCCATCACCATCTCCTGGAGTTCACTCAAACGCACATCCATGAGTCGGTGATGCCATCCAGCCAACTCGTCCTCTGTCGTCCCCTTCTCCTCATGCTCCCAATCCCTCCCAGCATCAGACTCTTTTCCAATGAGTCAACTTTTCGCATGAGGTGGTCAAAGTACTGGACTTTCAGCTACGCATCATTCCTTCCAAAGAACATCCAGGACTGATCTTTAGAATGGACTGGTTGGATCTCCTTGAAGTCCAAGGGACTCTCAAGAGTCTTCTCCAACACCACAGTTCACAGGCATCAATTCTTCAGCACTCAGCTTTCTTCACAGTCCAACTCTCACATCCATGCATGACCACTGGAAAAACCATAGCCTTGACTAGATGGACCTTTGTTGGCAAAGTAATGTCCCTGCTTTTGAATATGCTATCTAGGTTGGTAATAAGTTTCCTTCCAAGGAGTAAGCATCTTTTAATTTCATGGCTGCAGTCACCATCTGCACTGATTTTGGAGCCCCCAAAAATAAAGTCTGACACTGTTTCCACTGTTTCCCCATCTATTTCCCATGAAATGATGGGACCAAATGCCATGATCTTCATTTTCTGAATGTTGAGCTTTAAGCCAACATTTTCACTCTCCACTTTCCTTNCGAGCCCATCTTTGCATGAAATATTCCCTTGGTATCTCTAATTTTCTTGAAGAGATCTCTAGTCTTTCCCATTCTGTTGTTTTCCTCTATTTCTTTGCATAGATCACTGAGGAAGGCTTTCTTATCTCTCCTTGTTATTCTTTGGAACTCTGCATTCAGATGCTTATATCTCTCCTTTTCTCCTTTGCTTTTCACCTGTCTTCTTTTCACAGCTATTTGTAAGGCCTCCCCAGACAGCCATTTTGCTTTTTTGCATTTCTTTTCCATGGGGATGGTCTTGATCCCTGTCTCCTGTACAATGTCACAAACCTCATTCCATAGTTCATCAGGCACTCTATCTATCAGATCTAGGCCCTTAAATCTATTTCTCACTTCCACCGTATAATCATGGGGGATTTGATTTAGGTCATACCTGAATGGTCTAGCAGTTTTCCCTACTTTCTTCAATTTGAGTCTGAATTTGGTAATAAGGAGTTCATGATCTGAGCCACAGTCAGCTCCTGGTCTTGTTTTTGTTGAATGTATACAGCTTCTCCATCTTTGGCTGCAAAGAATAGAATCAATCTGATTTCAGTGTTGACCATCTGGTGAGGTCCATGTGTAGAGTCTTCTCTTGTGTTGTTGGAAGAGGGTGTTTGCTATGACCAGTGCATTCTCTTGGCAAAATTCTATTAGCCTTTGCCCTGCTTCATTCCATATTCCAAGGCCAAATTTGCCTGTTACTCGAGGCATTTACTGACTTCCTACTTTTGCATTCCAGTCCCCTGTAAAGAAAAGGACATCTTTTTTGGGTGTTCGTTCTAAAAGGTCTTGTAGGTCTTCATAGAACCATTCAACTTCAGCTTCTTCAGCATTACTGGTTGGCGCATAGTCCTGGATTACTGTGATATTGAATGGTTTGCCTTGGAAACGAACAGAGATCATTCTGTCATTTTTGAGATTGCATCCAAGCACTGCGTTTCGGACTCTTTTGTTGACCATGATGGCTACTCCATTTCTTCTAAGGGATTCCTGCCTGCAGTAGTAGATATAATGGTCATCTGACTTTAAATTCACCCATTCCAGTCCATTTTAGTTCGCTGAATCCTAGAATATCGACGTTCACTCTTGCCATCTCCTGTTTGACCACTTCCAATTTGCCTTGATTCATGGACCTGACATTCCAGGTTCCTATGCAATATTGCTATTTACAGCATCAGACCTTGCTTCTGTCACCAGTCACATCCACAGCTGGGTATTGTGTTTCCTTTGGCTCCATCCCTTCATTCTTTCTGGAGTTATTTCTCCACTGATCTCCAGTAGCATATTGGGCACCTACCGACCTGGGGAGTTCCTCTTTCAGCATCCTATCATTTTGCCTTTTCATACTGTTCATGGGGTTCTCAAGGCAAGAATACTGAAGTGGTTTGCCATTCCCTTCTCTAGTGGACCACATTCTTTCAGACCTCTCCACCATGACCCGGACATCTTGGGTGGCCCCACAGGGCATGGCTTAGTTTTATTGAGTTTGACAAGGCCGTGGTCCTAGGCAGAAGGGTACACCCTTTAAAAGAATGACATGGCCTGAGGACATGACATGAACTGATTAGAACCATGGGAAATAGATGGGGAACCAGTAGAAACAGTGTCAGACTTTATTTTTTGGGGCTCCAAAATCACTGCAGATGGTGAATGCAGCCATGAAATTTAAAGACGCTTACTCCTTAGAAGGAAACTTACGACCAACCTAGACAGCATATTCAAAAGCAGAGACATTACTTTGCCAACAAAGGTCCATCTAGTCAAGGCTATGGTTTTTCCAGTGGTCATGTTTGGATGTAAGAGTTGGACTGTGAAGAAAGCTGAGCGCTGAAGAATTGATGCCTGTGAACTGTGGTGTTGGAGAAGACTCTTGAGAGTCCCTTGGACTTCAAGGAGATCCAACCAGTCCATTCTAAAGATCAGTCCTGGGATTTCTTTGGAAAGAATGATGCTAAAGCTGAAACTCCAGTAGTTTGGCCACCTCATGTGAAGAGTTGACTCATTGGAAAAGAGTCTGATGCTGAGAGGGATTGGGGACAGGAGGAGAAGGGGACGACAGAGGATGAGATGGCTGGATGGCAGCACTGACTCGATGGACATGAGTTTGAGTGAACTCTGGGAGTTGGTGATGGACAGGGAGGCCTGTCGTGGTGCAGTCCATGGGGTCTCAGAAAGTCGGACATGAACGAGCGACTGAACTGACTGAACTGATTAGAACCAAATATGTCCACCACAGCAAACAGTTGATTCCCACTAGAAACTGAGCCTCAGTTCAGTTCAGTCGCTCAGTCCTGTCCAACTGTTTGTGATCCCATGAACCGCAGCAGGCCACGCCTCCCTGTCCATCAGCAACTCCTGGAGTCCACCCAAATCCCAAACCGTAATTCCTAGGACTGTCCTGCGGCCTTCTACAGTTTCTTCAATTATCTCTAAACTGTTGCAGATATTTCCACACAAGAGAATGACTTTTAAGCCACTTTAATTAATAGAGCAAATTTATACACACATCACATAGCCTTTTTATGAAAAAGAAGGAAATGGAATATTTAAGTCAGATCACCAAGGAAGGTTGCAATTGCAAAACTCTTGGTAACTACTAACCCACAGAATAAAACCCTACATTTCTGAGCACTCTGAATGTTCTCACTTTGAACTACTGGCTGTACACACCTCTGACTGCTACTGCCTATGTATGGTGAACAAAAGTGCATAGTATTTTCAGTAATCCCAATAATATACAGATGCGTGTGTATGTATCATGAAGCAAAAACTGAAAAGACAAAACCCAAATTGCTAAGATTATAAGTAATTTTAATTTTCCATTTATATTTGTACACATTCAAAGTTTTCTGAATTAATCAAGAGTTAGCTTTAGAAATAATTTCTATTTTGATTCTCACCCTTACTGGGCTTACTCAGCCATCTACCTAAAATAGTGATTCCCTCCACCCCATCCCACCCTACTTTCACACAAATGCATACACAGAATGCTTTACTGTTCTTCATAGCGTATATCACAGTTTGAAGTTATATTATTTGTTTATTGTTCAATTCCATCAATAAAATTTAAGCTCTCTGAGACTAGGTCCTTGTCTGCCTTGTTTATTCTTCCAGTGCCTAGAATCAAGACTGGCCATGAAGAGGAGGTTCAATAAATTCTATTAATTCACACACACACTTGTTTTAAAGGTATTTGTCATCAGTTCAGTTCAGTTCAGTCACTCAGTCATGTCCGACTCTTTGCAACCCCATGGACTGCAGCATACCAGTCCTCTCTGTCCATCACCAACTCCTGGAGTTTACCCAAACTCATGTCCACTGAGTCGGTGATGCCATCCAATCATCTCATCCTCTGTTGTCCCCTTCTCCTCCTGCCTTCAATCCTTCCCAGCATCAGGGTCTTTTCAAATGAGGCAGCTCTTCACATCAGCTGGCCAAAGTACTGGAGTTTCAGCCTCAACATCAGTCCTTCCAATGAACACTCAAGACTGATCTCCTTTAGGATGGACTGGTTGGATCTCCTTGCAGTCCAAGGGACTCTCAAGAGTCTTCTCCAACACCACAGTTCAAAAGCATCCATTCTTCGGTGCTCAGCTTTCTTCATAGTCCAACTCTCACATCCATACATGACTACTGGAAAAACCATAGCCTTGACTAGACGGAATTTTGTTGGCAAAATAATGTCTCTGCTTTTGAATATGCTATCTAGGTTGGTCATAACTTTCCTTCCAAGTAGTAAGTGTCTTTTAATTTCATGGCTGCAGTCACCATCTTCAGTGATTTTGGTGCCCCCCAAAATAAAGTCAGCCAGTTTCCACTGTTTCCCCATCTATTTGCCATGAAGTGATGGGACTGGATGTCATGATCTTAGTTTTCTGAATGTTGAGTTTTAAGCCAACATTTTCCCTCTCCTCGTTCACCTTTATCAAGAGGCTGTTTAGTTCTTCTTTGCTTTTTGCCATAAGGATGGTGTCATCTGCATATCTGAGGTTATTGATATTTCTCCCAGCAATCTTGATTCCAGCTTGTGATTCATCCAGCCCAGCGCTTCTCATGATGTACTCTGCATGTAAGTTAAATAAGCAGGGTGACAATATACAGCCTTGACGTATTCCTTTTCCTATTTGGAACCAGTCTATTGTTCCATGTTCATGGTGATTCCAAAAAAATCTACACCACTTGTCAAAGTATGTGAAAAATGGAAGTGAAAGTGAAAGTCACTCAGTCATGTCCAACGCTTTGCCACCCCATGTACTATACAGTCCGGGGAATTTTCCAGGCCAGAATACTGGAATATAACCTTTTCCCGCCAAAGTATAAATTGACTCAAATTTTCTAAGGAGAAATTTTACCATATATTAAAGAATAAACTTAAGAAAAATCATGACTCTTGATCCAGAAACTCCACTTGTAGGGGTTAATAGAAGATTCATATATTTACAAAAGTGTCTTTGCACCATCCCTGAAACATAAGGAGGTTTGATTAAATATATTATGAAAAATTCATGAAATAATAAATCATTATAGCAATTAAATTGCTATAGAAAGAGATATATTTTATATTATTAAATTTTAAAAGTAGGTAACAGACTAGCATATTCAGCCTAATCCCTTATATATGGAAAAACTTTTGAGAACTCCAGAATACTAACTGGTTATTTCTAGGCTGTGAGATTATAGATGTCTCAGAGTTTCTTCTATATGCTTATCTATACATTTTAAAATGTCTACAATAAACTATTGAAACAAAGTATTACTTTATTTTCTTTCATTTTCCAATACTGTTGAAAAATTATTAGAAGCAATTCAAAATGGATTTCCTAAGGGCTTGTATCTACAACATATCTCAAACCAGAAAAATGAAATTTTCAAGTGAATTAAAATCAGAAAAATGTCTGAATGTATTTTCTTTCTCAGTTTCTGTTATCCAGTATTTATTTCAAGTGGAAAAACATTTCTCTCTGGACTCCAAAAAGGATATTTGTAGAATCACCATCTGCCAACAGAAATTATAATTGCAAACAATAACTAGGCTGATGCTGAAAACCCTAGCGGGTAAATACTAAAGCCACAATTCACCATGATCCTTGAGTGCAGTCTGCAGAGGTTAGTGGAGACGGCCTCTGTCAAATTCAAGTCAAATAAATGGTAGTAAGCACGTAGGGCTTCCCTGGTGGCTCAGATGGTAAAGAATCTGCCTACAGTGCAGGAGACCCGGGTTCGATCCCTGGGTTAGGAAGATCCCCTGGAGAAGGAAATAGCTAGCCACTCCAGTATTGTTGCCTGGAAAATCCTCATGGACAGAGGAGCCTGGTGGGCTACCGTCCTTGGGGTTGCAGAGTCGGACACGACTGAGCAACTATCACAACACTAAGCATGCTGCCTACGCTGAACCCACAGACCTAAGCCCTGGGAAACAGAACATGTGATGCAAAGTGCTTGCTGACCAGTGACTGTACTGATGCAGCCAAGACCATTCTCGCCAGGAAGGCTGTTTTGTGAGTGTTGGAAGGATGGTGTTTAGAGGCGAAGAGTGGGTCTGTGGATAGTGTGTTACTTCTTTAATCTGAGCCAGAGGTTGCAAAAATGTGCTCTGAAAGTTGACTCAGTCCTGCAGGTATTTGAAACACTTAACGGGCTTAAAAAAAAAAAAAGTTTGAAATCTTATTTAGCTGTTTTCAGGCATAGCACTTTGCAGCTAGCCCAACTCACGAGTTTAATTTACGGGCTCCTATAGGCATAGTTTTGGATCCTTATATCTGAGCTATTCTTGGATCCCTACTGGAAAGGCGACCAGCATTTGTCAAACAAAAAATCCAGAGAACCTGCTCTTTAATTGCCAATATGCAAGTGTCATGCTCTTACATTTTAATAATACTAACTTCCACAATTCTCAGGAAATAGCTACTAGGTAGGACTTGGCTGGTGGCTCAGGTGGTAAAGAATCTGCCTGCAATGCAGGAGACCAGGGTTCAGTCTCTGGGTCAGGAAGATCCCCTGGAGAAGAGAATGACAACCACCTCCAGTATTCTTGCCTAGAGAATCCCATGGACAGAGGAGCCTGGCAGGCTACAGTCCATGGGGTCACAAAGAGTCAGACACAACTAAGCAACTAACACTAGGATTCCCTCCCAGGCCTCTTTCTTAAAGCTTTGTCCCGCTCCTGTTTACCGGCCAGGGACAAAAACAAAGCTAAAAAAGTAGCAAGCCAGTATAAAAGGAGGTGGGTCTAGGGGGTTGGGAATCAGGGGGAGATCAGGTTCTGCAGGACCTCAATTGCCAGGAGATGGAATTTTGTCTTTATCCTGAAGATAATCAGTGGTTTTTGATAAAGAGATATCATAAAAATTTGAAAGCAGCCTCTAAATTTCAGAAATGGAATCCGTTCATGAGAGTTCATTTCAAAGAGGAATCTCCACACTTGGAGCACGAGGTCTGGCCTGTCAAGCAATTTCTGTCAGTCTCCAGATTAGTGATGAGTGACTTGGCACTGGGGCTTCTGGGCTGGCAAGAAAGGAGTTCTCATGTGTCATATCAGGGACCGCCACAGGCACCCAGGACCACGTGACTTGTCACTTACAGGAGGACACAGCCCGAGACTGTTCCTTCCGCCGGCTGCTGAGTCATCCTACTCTGGGAGCTATTTAAACAGAAGTCGCTAGGAGACACACAGTCAACATGCCACTCAGACAGTGCCCAGACCTGCGGAAACCATGTCCAGCTTGGACTGCCCACGACACGTGCAAAATCGGTTTCCATCCTCTTTCCGACTTTATCACTCTAGGGGGTTCTGACTTCTGCCTCCTTTCCTCCAAATGGGTCTCTTCAGCTGATACTCCAGGGGCCCCTTGGCCCCAGAGGCCACCAATTCCTGTTTCAAAGTTTCCTCACGGACTTTCTAGTACAGTATTTCTGTCAAGTCAGCAAACATGGGTTGAGCACTGGTGATGGGTGAGGCACTGACCTCCAGGTAACGTTGTTGGTTAAAGGATAAATGAGACACATTCCTTGCCTTTAGAAGCTAAGAGTCTAGTGGAAGAGGCTCTTCCGGGCAACTACAATTTACAAAGTGACGGCTCCAAGACAGGTAAGTACAAGGTGATGTTTTGAACCTTAATTTGAGGTGGGGAGGATGTGTGTGCCTGCTCAGTCAATAAGTCGTGTTCTGACTCTTTGGGACCCCGTGGACTGCAGCCTGCCAGGCTCCCCTGTCCACGGGAAGTGGTAACTACTCTTCTCTAAAAGCTGTCACTCTCTGTGTGTGGCCATCTGGGAGGAACTGAAGGGATGTGGGAGGCATCAAGGGGATTTGGGAGGATGGGTGTTTCAGAAGGGCTTTGGAAATCTGACAGTGTGCTTGCATTTCCACCTGCCTGCCAGCCATCACCCGGATTGACCTGGCCCTGCCGGCTGCTCTGTCTGGCTGTGAGTTCTGTTGATGGTTCTCTTCTCCCTGCCCATTCTCTAGGTGCTCCCTCCAGCGTGTCAGATGAGGACTCTCTTCACATTTGGCTGTCATCTATCAGCCACGGCTGTCCTGGCCAGAAGCGCTGCATTTGGCTTTCAAGCCCACTTCCTGGCTTGTGTATCTCCGTCACTCCATTAAGGATACCATTTGATATCACATGTGCTGCAAGCGCTGTTGATGAAAGTACTAAAGTTGCTGGATGTGAGTGACGTCTTTGGGAAGGAGGAGATGGTGTGCCCATGTGGTTGTTGTGTCCAAAAGCTTCCAACGGAAAGGTACAGTAAATAAAGGGAAAGGGCACGACCTTATTTGAAACACCAGATATGAGCTAGGAGCTATCCGAGACGCTATGCAAAAGCTTTTTTTAGTTCTCACAGTAATAGTGTCTGTATGTTAGAACCCTATTTTACAGTTTGAGAAAGTTATGGCCCAGAGAGGTTAAGGGATGTATCCAAGGTTACACAGCTCTACAATTTTTTTGTTGAGCATGAATCTGAACACAGGTCTATGTGACTTTGACTCTTCTATTCTTTAACCTCCTGGAATAATTCACAGAAAGATCTGTGGAATATTAATATGGTGATAAGATTTCTGATTCCAGTCTGATGATCGGTCTTCTCAGAGTGATATAGGTACAGGATGTATAGTACAAGTATCTAAATCTTTGCAACATGAAACCTGTCAGAACAACTTGGAGTAGAAGGAAACAAGGAACACAGTAAAATCTAATTCATCAAGTGAAAATATGGATCAACAAATTCACGTTTGCAGAACTCTATTGAAGAATGAAAGACCCACTAGGAAAAAGATGAGGGGGAAAATGTGTCTGTTTTTACGACTTGATATCTATGGCGTTTTTCCTTAAGCCCCAGAACAATTTACAGCATTGCCAGCAGCATTCAGTACATTCAGAACAGGATCACTTCACCCGCAGCTGAACGAGGGCCATGCTTGGGACAGCTCTGAGACGAGCCTTCCAGCAGACATGCCAGGGAGTAAGCCAGGGTCAGTGAACGACGAGAAGAGTAGGGCCATTTAAAGCAACACAGTTTATGTAAGTGTGATCTAATTGCTTCCACTGGAAATGGGTCAGATTTGAGTCAAGAGGACCATAGGCCTTAATGACCCCAGTGAAATCAGATTACAGCTTTTCTTTCCATCTCCTCAGAGAATACGGCCCTCTGATGAAATCAAGATGCTTGGATTCATTATAATCTACCAGGTTTCCCACTCCCTTCTTGCTTTCTCCTAGTTGACTCGCTTTTTATCTTTTTCTTTTCAGTTAAACCCATTAAACTCAACAGGATATATCACACAACAGACAAGAATAAATGGACTATGGGGAAGAGGGGGAAAGTATGGGATAAAGAAATAGGTCTTTTTCGGCTCTCAGAGCCGTGATTCAGTTCTGACTCAAAAGGAAGTGTGCCACCTACTGAATCACGGAAACCACTTCCTGTAGCTGTTTGGTTTATTCTGGAAGGGCAGCAGGCCAAGAACTGCCCTGCCCTGACCCTGACTGACTCTCCGGAGCCAAGGCGTCCACAGCTTGAGGTGGTTTGGCCTCAGACTCTGAGAACACATTAAATGACAAGTGTTTCGTATCCTAGCAAGGAGTCTTCAGCAACATGAGAACGAGCATGGGCTATTTGCAAACCAAGTGTATCATTACTCAACCTCCATATCCTTACTGTTTCACAAGATATGTGCTCCGGATGACCACTCTCAGGATCTGAATGCAGACTGGTTCTGTGTTTCCTGAGGGCAACTTGGGCAGCCTGTAGCATGGCATTTCCCCAGATGAAGCGGCAAGAGTACCCTTCCATCAGTGCAGCAACACTAGATTTGTACTCATTCATTCAGTGTGTTTTGGAGCACGTGTTCTGGGCTACAGACCGTGCTGGGGTAGGAGTAGAGGATACAGGGGCAAACAAGACCTTCCAGCTCCTGACCTTATGATACCGATGTTCTATGCTTTATGGAAATTATACTCTCCCTCTAGAGGCAGAGGCTGTGCTTTGTAAACCATGAAAAGGAACATCATCTAAAGGAAAACTGTATTTCCTCTCTACTCACAGAACATTCCTGACACCAAGATGTGTGGGTTTTTCCACACCAAGAAATTCTCCAGTTCTTGGCAAATACTGACCATCCTACAGTTCAACTCAATTCTGTCTGGAGTTACAGTCCAGAACCCTCAGGTTAGAGGCTCAGTCTCATAAGAGGAGCCCCAACTTCAGACACCGAGTTCCAGTTGTCACCTGTATGTCTGACTAACTGGCTCTATGGTGCATTTCCGTGATCCCCACCTCAGGTTTGATAATTTGCAGAACGGCTTACAGAACTCAGAAAGAACACTTACACTTACTGGTTTATTATAAAGGGTACCACTCAGGAACAGCCAGATGGGAGAGTGACATGGGGCAAGGTTTGGGGATGGAGGGGTGAGCAGTGGAGCTTCCATATCCTCTCTGGACACATCCCTTCCTTAGTACCCTGATTTGTTCACAACCTAGTAGCTTTCCATAGTTTAGGATATTTATGGAGATTCCATTATGTAGTCATGATTGACTAAATCATTGATGTATGGTGACTGAGTCCATTTCCAGTCCCTCGACCCTCTCTAGACATCAGGGAGTGGGGTTAAAAGTTTCAGCCCTCTAATACATGGTTGGATCTACTGGTAACCAGCCCCCACCCTGCAAGAGTTACCTGTGTCATAAACTCAATTGTGGTTGAAAGTAGCTTACTGTGAATTGCAAAAGATGTTCATAACCCCACTCCGGTACTCTTGCCTGGAGAATCCCATGGACGGAGGAGCCTAGTGGGCTGCAGTCCAGGAGGTCGCTAGGAGTCGGACACGACTGAGAAACTTCACTTTCACGCGTTGGAGAAGGAAATGGCAACCCACTCCAGTGTTCTTGCCTGGAGAATCCCAGGGACAGCAGAGCCTGGTGGGCTGCCGTCTCTATGGGGTCGCACAGAGTCAGACATGACTGAAGCGACTTAGCAGCAGCAGCAGCACTATCTCTTAAGAAACTCCAAGAGTTTTAAACGCTCTGGGCCAGAAACTAGGGAGGAAAACCAAAATAAATATTTCTTCTTTTTCAAGAGAGTCAGGGGGACTGTACCATGTGGCACTCAGAATCTTAGTTCCTCAACCAGGGATGGAACCCCTAACCCCTTCTGTAGAAATAAGAAATCTTAACCACTGGACTATAGGGAAGTTCCTATATTTCTTATTATATCACAACATCTAGCATTGGGCCTTGCATGAAGCAGCACCCTCAACACTTGTTTGTTGAGAAAATATATGAAAGAAGGAAGAATGAATAAAAGAAAGAAGGAAGAATGAAAAAAAGAAAGAAAGAAGGGAGGAGGGGGAAATCTATATTTTTTGTTGTATTTGGAAGTAAAGATGAAAGCATTAATTTTTTTTCTTCTTTAATGAGAATTTCAAATAGACTACAGGTTCCTGATCCCCTATAGGTAGTTCTGGAAAGTCTCCTGTGACTGAAGACACTTGTGGGCTCTTAACCAGGAAAGTTTTGGAATCAAGGAGGCCCATTTGACATCAGGTCAACACTTGAAGTCCTGAGAACCCCCTCCGAGACTGAAAGGTTCTTTGTTCTCCTCGGAATGGGCCATAATCCCTAAAGACAGAGAATCTATTATTCCTGTGATGGTCCATGCCCAAAAGATGTATCAAAGAATGGTTGCAAATCTGTGTAACATTAAGCAAATAATTTACCCACTTTATAAAAGAGTTGTGAGAATTCAGTGCAATTATGTCTAGAACGGTGCCTGACCCACAGTAGGCTCCTTGTAAATAGAAGGCATCACAACTGCAGCTTTTCTTATTATCATTGCCGTCAATTTTTCCACGACTATTACTTGTACTGTGTGCTTTATTGCTCAGTCGCATCTGACTCTTTTGCGACCCTATGGACTATAGCCTGGCAGGCTCCTCTGTCCATGGGATTTCCCAAGCCAGAATATTCGAGTGGGTTACCATTTCTCCTCCAGGGGACCTTCCTGACCTAGGGAGCAAATCCGTGTCTCTTGCCTCTCCTGCATTGGCAGGTGGATTCTTTACCACTAAGCCACCTGGGAAACCCACTACTATTACTTAGGTTGCCTGTATAAAGCCAGTAATTTTTCCAGGTATGACCAGTAGTCTTCTGTTTAATCATAGAAGTCTATGGTTCAGAGTGTCTTTTCTAGACCCATATTCTTTTCTGAACAATCCTAAAAACCCAATATTGATCTCCCAGTTGAAAATCCCAGTCAAGAAGATATTGTCTAGGTTACTTAGAATGCTTCATTTATGAGAGCAATATTTTTTCCCAAACATAAAATTTAAAAAAACTGAATGTTTTTTAAAATGAAATGTAACTCAAATATAAGTAGTGTTCAGAGATAAACAGGCATATTAACAATGTTAAGAATTTATTTGAGCAAGTGAAATTCACTCAGTCATGTCTGGTTCTTTGTTGACCCCATGGACTGTACAGTCCATGGAATTCTCCAGGTCAGAATAATGGAGTGGGTAGCCTTTCCCTTCTCCAGGGGGTCTTCCCAACCCAGGGATCGAGCCAGGGTCTCCTGCATTGCAGGTGGATTCTTTACCAACTGAGCGATCAGGGAACCCCTAAAGATGAGACTAAATGGAGCAGCATCAAACAAGAAGTAGTTAGGAGTACTCCGCCAATAAGCAGGCAGGGAAAGACTTCTATAGAAAAGAGGTGCAAGACAGCAAGGAAATTATTGGCTATAGATTGAGTGGTTGCATTATTTGAAAAAGCTTGGTGGGCTGTTTGTGACTGGATGTCCTTAGGTTTTGATTTCTTAACCTTAAGGCATTTACAGGGTTATATTTTAGTTTACTTACTAGGCTGCTAAGGCATTAGAACCACCTCAGATTAATGGCCTCCTGATTTAATTAAGCAGGTTGTTTTGCCCCTGCCCTAAGGTCTACTTCCTACACATTTAGCTCAGATAGATGGTAAAGAATCTGGTTGCAATGCAGGTGACCTGAGTTCGATCTCTGGGTCGGGAAGATCCGTTGGAGAAGGGCATGACTACCCACTTCATTATTCTTGCCTGGAGAATCCCATGGACAGGGGAGCCTGGCAGACTACCATCCATGTGGTTGCAAAGAGTTGGACACAACTGATCGACTAATTAAAAAAAAAAAAGAAGAGGAGGACCTTTTTTTTTTTTCCAAAAGAAGCAAAAGGAAAAGAGGAGAAGTAAGAAAAGATACAAGGGGGGGATAAAAGACCCCCACCAAAAATACTGAAGAGCAATGAAAGTTTTATTGGAGTTTTCTTAAGGACTGCTGAGGCATTTGTACTGTACCTCACACCACAAAGATAATAAACGTCTTGTTGAAACCCTGACCAGTTTCATCAGAGTTTCTCTTTCTGTAGAAATCCCAACATCTCCCTTCATATAGATTCTTCCTTACCTAGGTGACAATTTTCTTTCCCTATTTCCTCCACAGTACCTCAGAGTTTGCCCCCCTGTTTTCATAAAGATCAGTTTAACTTCTCTGCCCCCTATCATGTCATCTTGCTCAACAAAGGACAGGAAATTAGATCCTAGCTTGTTGTTCAGTCGCTCAGTCACGTCCGACTCTTTGCGACCCCATGAACTGCAGCAAGCTTTCCCCAAATTGAGACATTATAGTCGCCAACAATATTAAAGCAATTACAGCAAGCAAATAAATTATTTCACAAAAGAGTCTCAGAAGCCCAGCAACAATTTAAGCCCTCTTTTGCATGTACAGTTTTGGTACTGGTTTTGTTTGTTCACTGATGTATCCCAAGTGCCTATAAGAATAACTGGCATAAATACATATTGAATAAATTCGTTTGAGACCTAACATTTCAAGTGAAACAAAATACCATTAGATTATCGTTTCTATTTTTTTCCTCTTTAATAATGTGTGTGAGACAAGTTGTCACATGTGCATCCACAGGAAAGAATACAAGTTTCTGTCATTAATATTTTATGATGTCACTTTAGGTCAAATGTTACAGAAGATTATACTGAACTTTTGACCAACCTATCTACTTTTTTCCATTGGAATATTGGCCCGACTAAGAAATAACATCAAGGAAAAATTATTTTTTGGCAGAAAAATGTCCTCTCTAAATTCTTATGTGTTTTGTTTTGATTTTTCCTTAGTGACTGGAGGTCAGTTTCAATCCACTAAAGCACAGATTCCAAATTTCAATCTGGTTTTCTTGAGTACAGACCATGTGCCAAGAATGAGGCAATGACACAACATCACTACCAAGACAGACACACAGACCCCGAGTCCAAGGCATGTTCCAGTGACTTGTAAGCTTCTCCCCACTCAAGTTTACTCCCCAAATCACACTTGTTAATTTCAGATGGATCTATTCTCCCTCTCTATGGCCAATCCTTATGAAATGTTTTGTCTCATGCACTGGTCAGGGTGTTCCAGACCCTAAAAGATATCATAATGGGGGACTTCCCTGGTGGTCCAGCGGTTAAGACTTTGCACTTCAGATGCAAGGGGTGCAGGTTCAGTCCCTGGTTGGGGAACTAAGACCTCACGTGCTGCCTGGAATAGCCAAAAACATAAAAATATTTTTTAAAAAGATATAATGGAATCATCTATTGACTACAGACCATGTGTCCTCTATGGATCCTTTCTTGCTTCCTTTGAAAACTTGGATTCTAATATGCTTGTGAGTGAATCAGTGACTATAAGTGTAATTATCAAAGAAATAATACTTTCGTTTTAGCCCAGTAAAAAAAGGAGCTAAGTATTTTTGGCAACCCCTGAAGAACCCCATGTTATTACATATGTGATGTTGAAGAAAAGCAGTGCCCCAAAGCAACGGTGGCATGCCCGACAACCAAAGGAACACACGTCCACTACGAGTAACATGAGCACCCGGTTTGGATGAGACCCATCTCTGCTATAAGACTGGGGACAATTCACTTAATATGAACCCTCACTTCTGTTATGACTCAAGTATTGATATACTTATGCACTTATTTTGTAACTCTCCTTAGTAAAGTTAACTGTGTCTGTTTTTCCATGAGTCTTCAATACTCAGAATAATCTTTTCCTATTATAGCCACATTCTTTATCATCGACAGAGATATTCACCTGGTTATTTTGGTTTCTCTAATCCTGTTGTTGAGAACACCTCCAAGGGAGCTTTCAGTCAGGAGCTGACCATGGCTTTTAAGGTCACATGCTCTTGGTAGAGAAGGAGAATTTTGAAAGGAAACCAAGATCAAACCACCTATAATATATATTTTTAAAAATTTGGACCTAGTCACTTCCCTGATAATGATATTTAATTTGTATTTGATATGTCCTTAATACTGCAAGCTTTTTTCACCTCATTTAATTCTTATAGTAATCCACTGAAATCAGGTATCAGGGTGTTTGGGGCTTCCCTGGTGGCTCACTGATAAAGAATCCAACTGCCAATAAGGGAGACCCAGATTCAATCCCTGGGTTGGAAAGATCCCCTGGAGAATGAAACAGCAATCCACACCAGTATTCTTGCCTGGAAAATCCCATGGAAAGAGGAGCCTGGGGGGCTACAGTCCATGGCATCACAAAAGAGTTGGGCATGACTTAGCAACTAAATAACAACAATCAGGGTGTTTGACTATAAGTGATAGGAAAAAAACAAAAAATGAATTTCAACTGACAAATAATAAGGGCATTTGTTGGCTCACATGACTGATCATCTAGAGAGAGGGTAGCTTCAGGTTTGGTTTATGGGTCCAGCGGCTTTACGTTGTTGCCAAATCTGCAGGTTCTGTCTCTGTCCTGACATCCAGGGGTGGATCCCTCCGAACACCAATTCCCCTCTGTAGGATGGCCATCAACAGGAAAAATCCCATGGACAAAGGAGCCTGGTGGACTACAGTCCATAGTGTTGACGGAGTTGGACACGACTGAAGCAACTTAGCACACATGCAAGGGAAAGATGAGATTACAGTGTTTCCCCTGCCCAATTACTTGTTGTTAACTTCTTTGAGAAAATTAGAGATACCAAGGGAACATTTCATGCAAAGATGGGCTCAATAAAGGACAGAAATGGTATGGACCTAACAGAAGCAGAAGATATTAAGAAGAGGTGGCAAGAATACACAGAAGACCTGTACAAAAAATATCTTCATGACCCGGATAATCACAATGGTGTGATCACTCATCTAGAGCCAGACATCCTGGAATGTGAAGTCAAGTGGGCCTTAGGAAGCATCACTACGAACAAAGCTAGTGGAGGTGATGGCATTGCAGTTGAGCTGTTTCAAATCCTGAAAGATGATGCTGTGAAAGTGCTGCACTCAACATGCCAGCAAATTTGGAAAACTCAGCAGTGGCCACAGGACTGGAAAAGGTCAGTTTTCATTCCAATCCCAAAGAAAGGCAATGCCAAAGAATGCTCAAACTACCGCACAATTGTACTCATCTCACATGCTAGTAAAGTAATGCTCAAAATTCTCCAAGCCAGGCTTCAGCAAAATGTGAACCGTGAACTTCCTGATGTTCAAGCTGGTTTTAGAAAAGGCAGAGGAACCAGAGGTCAAATTGGCAACATCCACTGGATCATGGAAAAAGCAAGAGAGTTCCAGAAAAACATCTATTTCTGCTTTATTGACTATGCCAAAGCCTTTGACTGTGTGGATCACAATAAACTGTGGAAAATTCTGAAAGAGATGGGA